>OY730190.1:17307439-17695983 GCA_963422495.1 Polyommatus iphigenia | reverse complement strand
TCCCGGAATGGGGTAGACGTAACTTAGTCCAATTCAACCCCGCCAAGACACAAGTCTGCGCGTTTACCACTATGACAAAAGTCATCAATGGTCGTATATCCTCGTTTTGAGGGCACCTATTTTGGAAATCTCCCCTAGCATTGAAATACTTGGCATAATTGATAAACATATCAAGCGAAGCGAAGTCCAGTTCCGATATCATCTAGAGGGCAAGGCCAAGTTAGCCTCGAAGAAGCTTGGTGTTCTTAACAGATTAAGACAGTATTTCGGTCCGGACCAACGCCTACAACTCTACAAGGCGCAGGTTCGGCCTCATATGGAATACCTATTGTTTTCATCCTTGGGCAGGGGCGCCAAAATACCAACTGCTCCCTCTGCATCGTATCCAACGAAGGGCCGCGCAAATTGTTGACGTCCATAGTGTTTCAAACAGGCTGGACCCCTTGGAATTACGCCGAGATGTAGCTTTACTCTGCATACTCTATCGGTTGTATCTCCGATCTCGGGGAGTACTCTGAGGAATTTTTGGGAATCATACCTCCTGCAACTTTTCGCCATCGCTCCACGCGAAAAATATACCATCCTCATCACCTTGATGAATGGCAGTCTTCCACCGTGCATTTTTCGCGTAACTTTCTGCCGCGCACTGTAAAACTCTGGAACGAACTGTCACCAATTGTATTTCCGGGCCAAGACGATTTGCAAACCTTCAAGAAGAGAGCGTATTCCCTCTTAAAAGGTCGGCAACGCACCTGCAGCTCTTCTGATGTTGCTAGTGTCCATTGGCGACGGTAGTTGCTTTCCAACAGGTAACCTGTTTGCTCGTTTGCCGCCTTATTTTATATAAAAAAATTAAAAAGGAGAGTCAAGTTCAATATAAAAATTAAGCCTGGCTGTGGACTTCGCTGCAAAAAGAATTGAGATCTAAATGAGTGCCAAGTTCCATACAAAATCGAAATACATAATATTATGTATTTGTAGGAATAAAATAACATTATGAACAAGACGTATTAAACTCTAAAGGGGTTCACACACAGAGCAGGTAATGTATATTAATGTACATTACATCCCGGGATGTACAGCTTTACATTATATTAATCTATCACACACACAACAGGTAATGTAATGTATCTTTCCCTACATCAATGGTAGCCGCCCCGCTTGACGCACATTTCAGCTACTGAGGTGTTATACAGGCTGTTCTTATTTTTAATATCGTAAATCGCAATACTATGGACCCTTCGAGTTACTTGCTATTAGGTTTTACTAGATAGTTTATCAGAAGATGATTCGGATTCTGATTTTGATGCGCGCAAAATGTAACAATATGTGCTCATAACAGAACGATGTGAATTGAAGATATTTGATTGAAAATTAAGGCTCTGGGGAACAGACATCATCTATACATATTATTATAAAATTAGCTGTCCCGGCAAACGTTGTTTTGCCATTTAAAGTATTTCTACTTTATCAGTTAATACAAAATCTTACCCCCCTCTTTTGTCCCCTTAGGGGGGGGGGGGATTTTATACACCAGATTTTAAGTTGGAAGAAGACAAATATATCTGCGAAAACCACATTCAAGTCGGATTTGTAGTTTTCTTGTGATGCTGGAACAAACATACAGACAGACAGACAGACAAAAAACTAACCACAGTTTTGGCTTGTATGTAGTGAAGGATCATGGCTATCGATTTTAATCAGTTTTTCAGTGGCTATATATTTTATACCCGTGCGACGCCCGCGCCGGGGCGGGTCGCTAGTACATTATAATAGTATAATCACAGACATTTTTGAACATCCTATGAAGAGAAGAGATGTATATTTTACATGGAAATATATTGAGATGTATTTAGATGTATTAAAATGTAAATATATATTTTCATATAGCTCGGTATCTTAAGATACGAAGATGTAAAAATATACATTATAGCTGTTGTGTGTGGTCTCCTGACGATTTCTATAGAAAGATGTATCGAGATGTATAGAGATGTATCGTGCTATAATATACACCTTTACATTACCTGCTCTGTGTGTGACAGCCTTATTTCTTTGTTTGGATACCTATAAAAACAGTTCATGTTATATTTTAAAATATGTGAGATCATAAAGTAACTTAGGTTTGATTTGGCCAGATTTTATGAAATTAATGATGTATGCTGAATGTATATCAAATAATAATTGAAAATTTTATTTTATTTAGAAGATAAATTCATTAAAGTTAGGTTCCTAGTTACTATTCCTCCGCAAACTAACTTTATTATACTATTTTTTCAACTTTAGCTTAAATCCCGGAAATATCAAAACTACCGGATTACCGGTATTGGTCTGGAGCCAATACCGAAAATACCGGTTTTGCTTAAATGATCCGGTATTGCGACCCCTATCTGTTACCTCTTCACGCCCAAACTGCTTGTACCGATTGTTCTTAAATTTGGTATGGAGATGTTACTGTAAAGCTCAAACTACAGTAAATCCTAAGATTTTCTAGTAAAACCTAAGATCTACCAATACCTAATGGTAAATGTCCGAAAAGGTTTGCGATACGAACTTTTACCACCATAATATGCAGGATTTACGTTAATGACACGGTATATAAGTTGAAAAAAAACGGCTAAGTGCGAGTCGGACACGCGCACGAAGGTTTCTGTACTGCTATAGAGCAAAAACAGGCCAGAAATTGTGTTTTTGGTATTGAAGGCCCCCTTAAATCTTTATTGTATTTTAATATTATAAAAATTATTAAAGTGGTATTGCCCAGCAGTGGGACAGACTGCAGACTGCTTAATGCATATAATAATAATAATAAAGTGGTATTAACAGTGGGAGAGCCATGCTTCGGCACGAATGGGCCGGCAAATGAGATACTCTGAGATGTTCTATGTTGTATGAAAATAATTTAAATAGGTCAGTATTACTTATTACTATCGTATATAATAACTATATGTACCTACCTGTTTTGTCTAATAGTTCATTATGGTAAATAATTAAAAATTTTAAATTACTCATTGTTTATTCCTAAAACCAACATTTACCAGTTGACAGTAGTAAAACCTAGCATATACCGAATTGTAATCGTGTCGGTAAATCCTAAGATTTACACTCAAATCTTAAGATTTTCCGAAGTTCGAGCTTTTACAGTAACAGAGATATAGTTTGAGTCCCGGGAATAGACATAGAATTCTTTTAATACGTCTGTCCGTCTGTCTGTCCGTCTGTCCGTCCGTCCGTCCGTCCGTCCGTCCGTCCGTCCGTCTGTCTGTCTATTAGATAGCTATCTATAATAATAGCTACTTTACTTCCGCACAATAAGCTGTACCCTATAGTTAATGGTTGGAAATACACTTGTGTTATACCGTATTATTCCAATGCCTCCTGATGGTAGCTGCTTTTTCCATTCGCTTGAATTTTCTTTGTTTTATTCGTCTGATATACTCAACAAGGCTTAGGGGCTATTTCCCCACTTCCTGATTAGTTTCAGATAGGCTATCCACAACTTATCTGACAGATGAAGGATCTGTCAGTTAAGTTTCAGATAGGCTATCCACAATTTATCTGATAGATTAAGTATCTGCCAGATAAGTTGCGGATAGCATATCCGATACTCGTCGGGAAGTGGTGAAACAACACCTTAAGGTTGCGATTGAATATAGTCGAATATTATGTATGTTTGAACTGGGAAGATTAAGATCTACTGTGTACCCTTGCTCGGAAAGTTTTCTTTGCAAAGAGTAATGATATCCCATCAAAAACATAAAATATGTAAAAATGGAAAGGCAAGTTCCATACAAACATTATTCTTAAATCTATTACAAAATATTTAAATCTATTACAAAATATTTAAATACTAAAGCAAAAAAAAAATTGTGTTTAAATATTTTGAAGTAAATTTTTGTGCAGGAACCTAGATAATTACTATTTTAAACTGAAAAACAACTCAAACATGTTAAATATTTTCGTATGAGAAAATGATTTTGGAATTACGTATGTATGAGAATTAGGGTACCCGGCCCCTTAAAGTTATATTAGAATCTACTTGGCTAGTTTTCATCAGAATTAAAATGTTCAATAACTTTATGAAATGACTGATGTATTGAAAACTGGCCAAGTTAGATCTTATCTAGTTTAAGATCTCACATTATTTAAATAACATTAATTGTTATAGATAGATATTCAATAAAGCAAAGAAATAGACTCTATTATTTGTTCATAATGTTATTTGGTTCCTATACATACATATTTCGATTTTCCATTTTTTACGGCGAAGTCCATAGACAAGAATAATGTTTGTATGGAACTTGGCTTTCCATTTTTACATATTTTATGTTTTTGGTGGATATTCTACTACTGCAATGTTCTCAGTTTTCACGCTAGACGGGCGCTAGCGCAGATAGTAAACAAAAAGTTTTGTTCGACGTTTCACAACGTTTCTGTCAATATCCTGATGACGTGTGCAACATGTCGGATTTTGGTCGGATTATTTACTGTATGTGCCAGGAGCGCCTTCTTCTGCGACCTTTGCGTAAGATTCCCTATTAGCGATGCGGTTATGACTAAATATCCTATACATTTTGAAGAGTTTACAGAAGTTGAAGTTATGCAACTTGAAGACCATGTCCTCTGCTTATATTAGAACTGACTACTTCCCTGGGACTACGAGCTCTTTAATTAAGCTGGCACTACAGCCATAAGCTGCATCTATGCAAATGATGGTAATGAATAAAATGATTGACTAGTTTTTGTTCGATCCGCTTTTTCACTTTGCGTTATCTAATTAGCTGATGGCTCGAGGTTTCAAAGTCTCTTGTGAGCAAAAAGTCTATTAGACACCAAACTAGTTTTATCCATTATTTTAATAGTGTTTTTAGTCTGTGTATTTTAAATTCTTAATAATAAATTAATTAACCATCCTTTCAAAATAGGTATGGTACTTTCTGCCTACCGAAGTTTGCTAATAAGCACATTTCCACATAATATTATGTAAGTTACAAAACAACATTTGCCGGATCAGATAGTGTTTGGTCGTTTTTTGGTAATATCAAATCGCAGGACATGTTTTTGACTTTTAAACCGACTTCCAAAGAACGAGGAGGTTATATGTTCGGCTGTGGATATATATTTTTTTTGTATGTTCAACGATTACTTCGCCGTTTGTGAACCGATTTTCGAAATTTTTGTTTTGTTGTATTAGGTTTCACTCCAATTTGGTACCATGTTCACAAAAGTGGTGACCTGATGATGGGATCCATGAGCAATCGAGGGAACTCCTCGAAATATATATGGAAACATATGGTGTTGGTTTTATGTGAAGTGTACTAAGAATATGCTACTAAAAAGTCAAATATAGTGTCAAGGTATACCATGGTTTCGAAGATGCTGAGAGAACTCCTGACTCCTTATAGATACACGTTTGGGAGTTTCGGCGTTGTTTTAAGAACAGAAAGCATATGCTACTATGCAATTCATATTCATCATCATCATCATCGTCATCATCATCATTACCACGTCGTGTTAAGGTCACCAATGTCTCATGGAACAGAATAGATTATAGTACAAGGCATAGGTATGGATACAATAATAATAATATTATGTACTGTATTATGTACTGTATAACAACACCAATAGGCTGTTTATACACGGCGGTCGGCGCCGCAGGGCGCGCGGCGCGTGCGTATTACCTTTTTTTTTAACGCCAAAAAAGGCATTTACGCATACCGCGGGGGATGAGGAAATCCTGCCGCGGATATGTGGGACTCGCTCGAAAATCCCTACCCAATAAAACTTGGCGGTGCGCCCTCTCTCCGACGACGGAGCCACGGGTACGACACCGCGACCGCAGCTCCACCAGCGGTCGTCTGCCTAGTGGTCGGCAGACCCCTCTTCGGAGGGGCGATTACTCGCTCCCCAGGCCGAACAGAGGCCCCAGTGCGGGCTTGTCTAGGCCATTCCTCTCCTTTTCGTCGCGATGCGCAGGAGCACATTGCGCATCACGACTCTCGCAGGGGCTCGGTGCAATGGGTGACGGCTTCCCCTTGCCGTCACCCTGAGCTCCCCAACTATGGCGAGAGGTTGTCGCCGTTGTGGGCGCGACGTCTCCGTCTGTGCCGTCTTCTAGGGTCGAGCGCCTCCCTTTCTCTCGTGCGCTCGGCCTCTTCCTTGGCAGTCATCACCTCCTCTGCGAAGTGTACGACCGCCCTCCACTCTTCTTCACCGCACAGCATCGAGCGGATCATTTCCAATGACAGCCCTGAGGGCCGTCCGTTGTCCACTCCAGGAGGGACAGGCCGTCAGGGTATGCTCAGCCGTGGCGTGCCTATTACCTAGCACATGTTCACTTCACTGATAATATATTTTGTGAGTGTGAATTGTGACTCTTAACAAATTGTAATAAGATACGTAAAATATACGCGATGGTTTACCTACTAGTGCAGGGGTCGGCAGACCGCGGCTCGCGAGCCGCATGCGGCTCTTCCATAGGATTAATATGGCTCTTCTTTCACTCACTGCCTAAGCTCTAACAGTACCGCTTTAACATAAATAAAACACCTAAACAATATGAAACAACTGAATTCTCCGTCAACTTGCGCGCTCGCACTCTGTTACTGTAAAACAATTACCTAAAATAGTATTGACATCGTTGCCTAAAATAGAGCAAATCCTGTTTGATACATGGAATAAATAGCCTTCCTGCAATATATTATGAAACGACAAAATAACTAGCATTTGCTATTATATCTATCTTCGGCTCTACATATTAATGTGGGCACACTTTTCATCTATGAATCAGATTAAAAGTAAATTAAGGAGCTTTACAGTCGTGCCTGAAACTAATAAATCGAGTAAATACTTGCCAGACATAGGCAAGCTTTCGAAAGCAATACAAGGACACCGTTCCAACTAAAACTAAAATATTATGTAATTACTAATTGATGAGAGTGTTATTTTCATAAATGTCTTTCAGTTTTTTTTTCACATTTTTTAAAACGTTAAATGTAGCTTTGTTGTGTGAAGCAAATTAGACTCTAATTATTATTATTATTAGACTTATGAAATTTATGTAGCGGCTCTTTGAAGGTATGGGAAAATCTACAAACTTGATATTTGGCTCATGTAATTGGTAAGTCTGCCGACACTCTTTTCAGTTACACTGTACTAGTGTAACTGAAAAGAGTGAAATTATTATTTTTAACAAAAAATTTAAACCAACTTCCAATGTAAAAACAATAGGGCGATTCTATGATCGCGGGTGCAACAGTTTCACACACTTAAAGCTTCCTACAGGCAAAATGAAGCATATTTATTAATAAAATATCCCTTGAAGGGATACATCTTAACTAGTTTAACAATTATTTATAAATGAAAACCTTCATCAAATGTATGAAGGGCCACAAAACAGGTCTGAAGTGCCATCGCTGGTGCAACCAATTTGACCCTCCATTATGAACTGTGATGAGTTCATATGTGAATACTGGCTATTGCGAAACTTTTACAAAATAACTTGCCAATTTTTCAAAATAGCATAAAACAAAGAAACTATGTAACTAGATAAAAGTAATTATAGTAATAAGTACTAGAAATTATTAACGATTTCTACGATCGCGGGTGCAACATCAAAATTCTCAAATCTCTTAAAGGTGAATTAAATCGTAATTCTCTAACAAATTTTAAAATTTTCGATATGGAATATTTAATAATACTAAAAAGTTTGTAATAAAACTGCACCAAATTGTAGTTTTTTTTTAATTTTCAGCTGTTTATTGGCCTGACAAAATTAATCGTCTAAATCACTAAAAACGATTGAATAGTGTAATTTTTACAAAAGATTTCGACGTATTGCTGTATAACTATACTACAACTAAACATTAATTTGAAATATATGCAATTTTAATTTAAAAATATGGGAAAAAACATCGCGTCCCTTAGATGATATTGCTTAAAAACGCTCTAAATTGTTCGAATTCCATTTTTTACCGATAAAAGTTGTTTTGTTAGTAAATACACATCTTCTCACGTATATTCCAATTGAAAAATGTAACTAATGCCACATTTTAAAAATTCTCGTTAAGATCCGTCTGTAGCAGAATAACCCAATAATAACATTGATATGAACTAAAAAGTATTAAATAATTTTTCCTATCTAATAGTGCCTCTTTCCGAATTTGGCTAAACCTCAACTATTTCTGTACTCAATCTTCATAATTTTGAAGTCGGTACCAGTTCCAAAAGTTTCAAATATTCTGTCAGAGAACTGAAGATTCCGCTATCTGGTACCGACTTCAAAATAATGAAGATTGAGTACAGAAATAGTTGAGGTTTAGCCAAATTCGGAAAGAGGCACTATTAGATAGGAAAAATTATTTAATACTTTTTAGTTCATATTAATGTTATTATTGTTTTTACCTTGGAAGTTGGTTTTAATTTTTTGTTAAAAATAATAATTTTGAATTGTGATGAAAGATTGCAATACATACGATTACAAGAAAGGAAAACAAACCAAACAGATGTGTTTTATTTTTCATCGCCTCACTTCAAATACAATAATGTATGTTTGTTCCTCGTATCCTGGCCGGGCTCCTTTGTGTGTATTGTTTGCCGCACGATGCACATATTATGCCATATGCCATGTGCATACAGTCCATTAAGTTTGACGTTGCACAATTTGCACGGCTAAAACACGAGTCACCAATTTCTCAGTATTTTTGTTTGGGACGCGTTTGGCAAGTTTTGTGCAGATATCGCGTCTAGACTTTACACCCGACGGAGCCTGTTTTGCCAAATTCTGATGTTTAGTTTCAAGACACGTAGAACCTGTTGGTATTTTTAGCACTTACACAACAAATTTTCTTATATTTTAATTTGCATTTTTCTGAGTTTTCCTTGGTTCTCTTGTAGTATCTGATGGTAAAAATGTAGTTTTAATATGACAAGCAGGGTAAACTATTTTTGAATAGACTTAAAACCGAATAACAAAGACCATCGTTTTGCATTAAAGTAGTGTCATAAAGGTTGCAAATAAAGTTGAATAAAGTAATAGCACAGAATATATATTAGTTGTGGTAATAGTAAAGACGTGATGATATTTTAGTAGTTTAGTGTATAGTCACTTGGTAATGGGAATATTACGTAAAGGTCGGAGGAGAAGGCGCTACTAGCACACGGTGAATATTCCGACCAAAGTCCGACATGACATGTTGCACAATGCACACGTCATAATATGGGAATATTGATAGAAACGTTGTCAAACGTCGAACGAAACTTTGTTTACTGTCTATGCTGGTGCTGCCTCTAGCTTGAAAACATTGTAGTAATATCATGTATATCCTACTAGCTGTTGCCCGCGACTTCGTCCGCGTGGACTTCAGTTTATAGCGCGCGATGTCAACAAAATTGGTGTCAAAAGCTTTTATAAAAAAAAACCCTGGTACCCCTTAAATCAAAATACCCAAAAACAGCTGTGCAATATACACATAACTTAATTCATTTTTTAAAATTAAACTTTATTTATGCCAAATTGTAAGTATTATATTATAGATAAAGTACTGAGTTATTTAATAACGTAAAAAAGAAATAACAATCGAAAAAATCGAAAACGTAATCTGAGATGATATCACCTCTTATAGAAAGACGTTTGAGCAAGCGTCAGCGCGATGTAGAAGACGGCACGGCGCCATCTATTATGAATTTTTGGAACTAACTTAATTTGAACTAATTTACGCATTTTCACCCCCATGCAACCCTTATTTCCAGTTAAAAAGTAGCCTATGTCCTTTCTCAGGCTTTAGACTATCTGTGTACAAAATTTCATTACAATCGGTTCGGTAGTTTTGGCGTGAAAGCGAGACAGACACACAGACAGACAGAGATACTTTCGCATTTATAATATTAGTATAGATTGCGGTCGCTCCTAAATATCCGGTACTGTATAGGGTAGGTGATCCCTTTTGGCGTTATTGTGAAATTGATCGAACAATAGGTTCACAGTGTGACTGTCAACCTCAGCACGTTATTGTTTTATATTCGGTTATTATTTCATATTTCACAGCCCGCGACACCGCGATACGACCACAGAGCGTATTGTGTTACGACGACACATTATGTTTATCTGCAAATCTCTGGGTTATCGCGATCGGCTGCGGATGTTGAACGTAAGCTGCTAGGTTGTAACTTGTAGGTACTTCAGTTGGTACCGCTAATGTTTTGTTTCATTGTTGTTAATAACCTGCTGAAAATGCAGCGGAACAAAATCCCTGTTCCCTGTTTTATCTGTGTTTAGCGTTTATGCTATTTCTGAGTCTTCAATTGGCTTATATCTTGTGCTTTGTGGAATGATTTTAAGTTTTTTAAGCTTAATACAAGAAAATTATTGTCTTTGAAAAGTAGAACTCTTCTAAACTCCAAAAACACCAAGTTGTCTCAGGGGGATTCTATCGCCACGGGTGGGACACTTGTACCTTAATTTCAGTATGTGTGACTAATTTATGCGAATTGTATCAATGATATCAAATTGGTTTATATAAAGAATAACAGAATATTTTATATACTTTTATAATTATATTGGAGGCGGGGATAACACCGTGTAAAATGAAATCAAAGTGACAGTAAATGTTTGCCACGGGCGGGACAAAAAATGAACATACCTGTTACACATGAATCATATTCAACAAAACTCTGCTTTGTTATTAAACTTTTTAATGCAAACTACAATATTTGTTTGAAACAATAAACTGAACGTAACATTTCAATAAAAAACAATGCCCTATTATTAAAACATATTTTACAAAAATTAAATAAAGAGTGTCACGGGTGGGACTAACAATGTCACCGGTGGGACACGTACGACTTATTAGGCAAAATACGCGCCTTATAAGCTTTTTTAGGGTTCCGTGCCCAAAGGGTAAAAACGGGACCCTATTACTAAGACTTCAATGTCTGTCTGTCCCTCTGTCTGTCCGTTTGTCTGTCTGCCCGTCTGTCTGTCACCAAGCTGTATATCTCAAGAACGGATGTAGCTAGACTTCTGAAATTTTCACAGATTGTGTATATCTGTTGCCGCTATAACAACAAATACTAAAAACAAAATAAATTAAATATTAAAGGAGGGCTTCCATACAACAAACATATTTTTTTGCAATTTTTTGCTCAATATCAATAATGGCAATAGGTAGGCACTTGAAATGTTGACAAAATACTTAGTCGTATTTATACTTTGATAATTAATAATAAAATTGAAACAATTTTTCGCATATTTACGTAAAGTTCGATCTAAGTCTATGTTTGCGAGTATATAAAAAAATAAAAAAAATAAAATATGCTAATAAGTATTATGTTACCGTGATATTCGAAGTATTTTGTATCGAAATATAATAATTTATAGCAAACAACTTAAAAAAAATTCGTTCCAAAATTTCAAGGTTTACTTTCTCATAGAATCCCCCCTCATTCTAGTCCTACTTTGATGATATTTACTGTTGAGGATAAAAATAGTTTGTTGGTAAGTACGAATTAACGCTCAACAATAGTGTGACAGTGTTAGATTTTTTATCTGTGCGAGGTCGCGGCGGGGTCGCCTGGTCGCCTGCTTCCACGACAGTATCTGTGTCAATGCGGTCGCCACTGGCACCAGCTACAGCAATATATCAAATGCTTGTTTCTCACCTTACTGGACATAAACAGTTTACGGCCTAAGTTTTCCTCGTTAGCTGTGTATGTGTAGCCGACTGATTTTTAGTGTGCTTTTTATTAAAGTGCTTAAAAGTACCTTTCTAATGAGAATTTTAAAAAGTTGATAGCTTCAAAATTGAACAAGTTATGATAAAAATAAGATGACCCTTTCAAATTTTTTTGCAAAAATCGAAAAATAAAACATTGACCATTTCTATAATAATTCAAATTTATGGTTATCCCCAAAGATGTTTCTTTATTTTAGCATTAGTAATGACTTCAAAAATTTTTCTTGGTTTAGAATGCTTAGTTTTGAAAAGAAGAATGATTTAGTAAAGTCGAAATTATTCAAATTTTCGTAAATATCATTTTGTTTTGAACATAACTTCAAAAATATTGAACCTTCGTAAAAATTATAGATAACGAAATTTGAGTCTATTTTTTAAGAAATCTTTTGATTTTCTTTTGATTTTTATAGGATGAAAAATAACGAAGATAGAGACGTTTAAAGCCTAACTTTTACTGCGAGAACCATGAAACCGGGACCTTTTAACCTTATTTTTTTTTAAACCAAGGGCTTTAAAAAGTATTTGTCAAGTCAAGCTTAAAGCTCTTTAAATTACATTTAAAATGGTTCATAAATGAACCCGATAACTTAAAAATTAACAGAGCTATTGTGATATTAACGAACATTTTTTTTGAAAACAATTTTGAAGCAGAGATTTGGGATGCAAATATTGTAGGAAACCCTGTCAATAGGTACATCTATACTAATATTATAAATGCTAAAGTGTTTTTGTCTACCTGTTACCTCTTAACACCCAAACGGTTCCACAGATTTTGCTGAAATTTAGTATGAAAATACTTTGAATCTCGGGAATGGATATGGACATAGGATACTTTTTATCCCGAAAAAATGTACGGTTCCAGCACGATTGCAGGCGTCGTATAATCCATACTAAATATACATTAATCTTTTCAAGTCTTTCAATATTCAGAAAGGAAACGAAACGGTAAATGTCTATTAGATAAGAGAGGGGCTTTTTATAATGATGTGCGTCTATGAAATATTTCAGTCTAGCAGATTCAGCCTTTGCGTAAATTTTTTGCACAGAGGGTAGTTTGAAATCGTTGTTTGAATATTTTGGACTACATAATATCAATGTTTGAAATATATTAATATATAAAATTTATCTTAACTATGAAAAAATATTCGAACTCAATAAAGCTGATAAAAAACTTACAATAAAAACTTAAAGCAATTTTTATTCACACATTGGGTAGTTTACAGGCAGGGGTGAAAAATTTTCGCAAAAAAAACTTTAAAATAAGAAATTAATACCAAGTAAATTAACTGAAAAAATTGGGTTTAAAAACTGAAACCTATTAAGTTTTTGAACACAATTTTGACCGTTATTTCGCAATAAAGGTGTACTTTTAGGGTTTTATATTTCAGTTTTATCCAAAAATTATACCATAAATATTAAACAAACTCTTTATGTAATGTAAATATAAGATTTTAAAGCAAAGATATACAAAAAATGTTTTTTTCACGATTAAAGGGATGGTTGCTAAAAGGAATGAAAAATTAATTATAATATAATCAAATCATGAACAAAACATTAAAAACATTTATTTTATCAAATGAAACACAATTAGTTAAGCCAGAATGGTTAAATCTGCATTTTTTCTATTTTCAACAAAAGGGGTGGATTTCACCCCTAAAATAAAAAAAGCGCGATACGAGCGTATGTCACTTTTAAAGTAGAGGGCTTAACGTACTTAATCCCAAATTTTCATCCAAATCGATGGAGGTTCAACGAAATCGGAGGTTGCACCTGATTTTTGCCTTCATTAACTGTACTAAGATGTGTTCAGCTTCAGATGATTGTCCGCGAGTCGCGAGTGGCGACATCGTCCTAGTCTGCTAATGCCCCATACATACGTAACGATTTTTCGTAGCGATAAATCTGTGCAGACCAGTTTGCGCAGTTTTATCGATCGTGTGTATGAAAAATCGTTGTCGATAATCGTTCGTTGGTGGCAGTTGCAATTTCTATCAGATAAATCGTTGTCGATTACATTTGCACAGTTTTATCGTTGCGTGTGGACGGCGATCGCGGATCGCTCAGTTCGGCAGTACTTCACGGAGCTTGCTAGTGTGCGCACGTGCACATCGCTTTCACAGAAATATGTCAGAATACGAAAGAGTTGGACACCGCGGTCCGCGAACTACTTCAAGATTTTATAGAAAGCAACAGAAACCTAATCTTTCATGAACACTTATAGCTTCTCTCATAATAGTGTCTTGTTTATTTATTAGTAGAGAAACTAAAGCCAGCAGATTTAAATATGCCTCTTCATCCTTAAATAGTTATGCCAATCTTGCGGAGCGAATTTCAACTCACATAACAAGTTGGTATGAGAAAATTGCTTCCTTTTCATGAGCCAATCTTTACACCATAGACTCCGCTTTTTTTTTCTTTAAAGACATAACCAGGCCTAATATAGCAATTAGTGCGTCATAATCTTCCATTGTTAACATGTATCTTGCGTGAGCTTCTGCGGAGAACTGCCCGATCGACGTCGATATCGGAGCCGTGTGGAGGCACTAGGAACGTTCGATTTATCTGCACAGTCTGAAATCGCTACGATAAATCGTTGCGTATGTATGAGGCATAAGTGATAACGTCGCTACGGTAAACATTTCAACTTTTATTTTTTGCAACCGGGTCATGTAATGTGCTAACAGAAACTATTCATCTCGATGAGCATAACATATTTTTCGCAAAAGATCTAGGCTTTAGATAGGATGCGAGCTGGTTTATGTAGAGCACACGTTTTGGTACGCATGCGGGTGTGACGGTATCACTCGTAGTAGTCCCAAAAGTTTTAAATTATAAAAGTACACAGGAAACTGTACTTAATGCTATGATAAGTCGTTTACAATGATTTGGAAAATGGAAGTGAAAAAGACGCCACGAACGATAATATTTGTGACTTCCTGAAGCTAGGTATCTGTATTGATATTATTTCAATTTGGAAGTTTTTAGCTCAAACATTTCTTTAGGTTGATGTTGATTTGGACGAAATGTGGAAAAAGAATGTAATATAAAAAATATAGAATGCTATTTACCGAGCCTAAAAACATGGGAACAACTTTTCTAGCCGTTATAGTTCCTGCAATTACTGTAGAAAATGTCAAATAATGCCGTAAATAACTAGGTGCTAGGTAACGTGTAATTTTGCTGCCGTCGCGCTGTGTGAACAGTGAACACTCTTGATTTGTGGGCGGAGACCTGCGGGTATTTGGACAACTAATGACCTGATGAAATGGGACCATAACATGTATCAACAAAGGACTAGAAAAGATAGCACACATCTGTTGTTTTGTCCTCTAGGCTCTAACGGTAATGTGTAGAATAAATGAGAGTAAATAGGAGGACAATGGCGATTATGGTACATAATTATATTATCATTGTGAGGTATATTGTAGTTTAAATTTTTATTCGTTTCATTCAAGAAGGTAGTAGTAAGTAGGGAGTTGCGTAAAGAGGGTCGCTACTCGCTACTGTATCAGACAATGTAGACTAGATCGTGGAGAGCGAAGACTAGAGTAGTAGCAATACTCCTTAATAAAGTAAATTCCAACTTTATGTAAATTCTTAATTTAAATACACATACTCGTACGTAAGAATAATTTCGCTCACCGTGTGGTTGAGTTTTATCATCCGTTACAATTAGGGAACACAATACGCTGCTGTTGGCCTAATTACATTACTACAAGTTAGATAATATGTAGGCCTTCGTTTGATTTTCTAGGGCTTATAGATAAATCAATAAGATCAATATCAACCCCTAAAGGAAAAATCGTCTGTTGTGGTCATAAAAATCTTACTGATCGAAACATCTAGATTCTAGCTTATATCTTGTATTATACGTAGTACGTACGTGTAGATATAATAATAACTTCTATATGTAGACTTGCAGGATATAATTTGGCATAAATTGGTTTTCCCAGACTTAAAAATTGTCACCATAATAAATTTTGAGTCTGGGGAAAACCGATTTCTTTGAATGGGCGAAAGTAGGTTATGGTGGTTACTTTCTTTTCGTTGCGAAGAACTTCGATTGTCCTTAAATTTTTGGACCGTAGAACAAATCGTCGTTTGCTTTGGGTACTATTTATCTGTTTTCCTCACGTTTGTTCCATAGTTTCTGCCTAGATTTTCCGAAGTCACGTCTTAAAGTACTCGGCCCTCTAAATCAGTTTTTGTTTGAACATAGCCACCGTGTTCGCGTGTACGTGAGGTACAAAGGCATTCGCGTAGTTCTAATACAAAAAACGAAATTGCCCGTACAAGGTATCAATGTACGGGGCACTGAGTAAGGTAAGCCAGATGTCGCCAACCTTGACTGGACTGGTCGCCCTTTTGCCCTTTTTGTCCCGCGCCAGATTTCACGTGTTAACTACGAGCGATTAGGGCTCATTGTTCTGCTAATATATTCATTCATGTATTTAGACTAATGATAGTGATTTGTTAGCGCGTACAATGCCTATTGAAGTTAGGACGTACTTCTTTTAAACAATATTTGAAGAAGTCGTAAGTTGTAAGTAGCGGCGGAACTATGTCCTGTAACTCTACTGACCTATAAAAGCTTTCGTCGTCTGAATATTTAAGAAGCTTCTAAGTTCTAACAAGCTGAAGTCCCTCGGCCTCATAGAGTTTTTTGGCAACTCACGGGCAACATTTTCTATGTAAGGTTTTATTTGTGTTCAGCCATCACCTAGATCCTCCAAATCAGATCAAGAAGTTCCTATTAGTTTTGTGAGCATTGTTTATTATGAAAGCAACCTCATCACTGAGCAATTATTAAGGGTGCATGATTAGGATGACCCTGAAATTTTTTGCTGCTTTTTTGCCAACCTTCAATGGGTGGAAAATAATTAGGTATTCAATGAGTCGGCGAACAGCTGCTTCCTGTTGCGTTGGGCCGGTTCCACTTGTGTGATCCCGGCGTTACGGCGGGCTCCTCGTCACATGTCGTGAAGGGCACGCAAAGGGCGCACCTGTTTCGTGCAGTGGGCAGTTATAGGACCTCGGGGCACTAGCGAGATAGAGTCGTTTAAGTAGACTCATCAAGTTCACGTTAATGATTAACGAGATGGTGTCGTCTACATAGACAATATAACGTAAACGAGAGGATTAAACCCGCGGAGTAGGTATGTAATGTAACGTTGAGGCGAAGGTGACACCCTGCAGTACGCCGGGGCCGGCGGTAACGGTCGGCCGCGTGCTGGTGCGCCGATCATTGTCGGTCGATTGTCGATATCTAACGGAACCGCCACAATGAGCTTCTGAAAATTGTGCTTGTGCAATCGAGCGCGAAAACACCGCGGGCGTGGGCGGTGGGAGTTGGGACTGCGGGCGAGTCGCTCGGCCGCCGCAGCCGCGCGCGCACGTGTCTCCATGGTTACGTGCTCCCCCAGTGGTTTACCTATCCGACGTGTGATAACGCCGCACATAGCCGAAGTAAGTTTCAATTTTGTACCCGAGTGTTTCGTCCCTCTAGCCGTTATTGGAATAGGATGGTCACATACCGAAATATAGGAGTTAGATCCTCCTATTTCGGTACCTGCAGCTGCAGCCAGGTCCGAAATATTCAGTTAACTTTTGTAAACTTTTTTTTATTATGGTATACGTTTTTACAAAAGTCATAACAAATGCTCATTTTTTAGCTTGGTTGCGATTTGCGAATTGCCTTATCAGCTGGAAGCTTTTCAGAAACTTTCTGATTTTTTCTTGTGCAACATGTTTGTCAGCTAATTATAAAGTCAAGTATAAGTTAACACGTTCATCTATTGGTATTCGCGCGTCACAGTCGACTTTAGCTCGTTTTATTGTTAGCTATCGAGGAAATCCAACATCACCTTCGTGAGTATTTCTTAATGTTGCATTGGTCAAGGTGGAAATGCTATTATTGTAAGAAAATATTTTAATAAAGATATAAAGACAAAATATATAGAGTCAGCGACTAGGAGAGCCTTGGTTGAATTTTATGGCTCTGAGCCTAATTCAGTGGTTTTATAGTTTATAGCTTGCACTACACGCGGTCTTAAGTTCACCTGTGACGGCTGTGGCCGATCGCAGTTTTTCTTGTTTAAGGGCGGTACATGGGCTTAAACCCTTTTTCGGTTGTGAGAGTTATTTCAACTGGGAAGAAACACTAGCTTAGATCACAGTTTCAACTAAATTAAGCGCCATACTAAAAATATAAATGTTCTAGTTAATTTCTCTGCAATTTCAACTTTGAACCAGTCACAAATAGAACCTACTCTGACTATGACGTCACAATACAGAAATATATTGTCACACATTGTCCTTCGACATAGGCCTCCCCCATTTCCTTCCATTCCGATCCGTTCTCTATCAGGCTGTTCTCCTCCATCCCTTTGGGTGGTCGTTCTCTCATCGTTTGGTCTGACGTCCTTTTCGTCTTTTTCTGTGTCTAGGACACCATTCTATGATGTCCTTTGTCCGTTTTCTGACTATAAACTAGTGTGTTTTAATGACTATACGTTATCAAATTTTAACCTCTTGTACGACCAAGGTTTTCATTTTGAAACATCCGTAGTTAAACTTTTTAATATAATATTGAAGTATTCTGCAACATCCTGCATGTGGCCGGGTACCACTACTACAGCAGACCACACCCTGAGATCTCATCCGATGCAGTGATTAATGTCAAATGACGCTGCTTAAAATCGATAAAAATGGCAAGATAAAATCCGGCTTAGTCAACATCCATTTAATACTTCAAAAGCATAAATATATTGGAAAAGTATCCTAGATGCCCTTCTCGGGACTCAAAGTATCTCCAAATTTCAGCAGTCGGTCCAGTAGTTTGGGCGTGAAGAGGTAACAGACAGACAGACACACTGGCATTTATAATATTACTAGATGACGCCCGCAACTCCGTTGCGCCAAAATTCGTTTATCGCGCGGGAACCGTACATTTTCCTGGGACAAAAAGTATCCTATGTCCTTTCTCGGGACTCAAAGTATCTCCATACCAAATTTCAGCAAAATCGGTTCAGTGGTTTGGGCGTGAAGAGGTAACAGACAGACAGACAGACACACTTTCGCATTTATAATATTAGTATGGAAGTATGGACTTGACCCTTACTCGTATGGAACTAATGAAACTTGTCTAAAGGGCTTGGCCTGCGTAGAGCTTTAAAACCTAGCCGGTCAATTAATGTTAGTAAGTACTACTACGTGCTACTACTATTACTACTAACTACTATTCTACCTACAGCCTATTGGTTAACCACAAGATCGAGGAAAACCTGTCGAGGAAAAACTGCGCATATCTTGTTAAGTTGTTACCTTATATTTCCCCATACGTGAATCTTGAGCTTTGCATAATATTAAGCTTAGTTTACGGAAAATAAGATGATGCTACAGTCGATTTACCTGTCGCACTATCGAAAGATCTGAGCTGAGAGGTTTAGAACTTCAGACAGAGAGAATTGGATAGTATATTATGGTAGTTATTTACGACTATTACTAGTTGATTTGGTGAACTTCGTATCCATTTCCTCTTAATCTAAACCTTCTTCGAACATTTCAAGCCAAATCGATTCAGCCGTTCTCGAGTTTTAGCGAGACTGACCAATTTTTTAACTCATTTTTATTTATGTATACTTAGATATATTCGTTTAATAATCGACTTCCAAAAAAAAGGCTTGGTTACCAAACAATGTTATCAAAAACCCTACTTTTTATACGCATGTAAATTTCTCAACAGAATTTTTTGTTATCATAAATAATAATAATTTCACAAGAATTGGAACAAAGCCCACTTGCATAATGTACTCGTTACAATATAATACACGAATATAATTAACGTTAACTGTATATTATTGTGGCCGTGTACTGTGCAGTGAAATTGAGGACCATCATCATCAGGTGTTATCCACTAAAAAAAGTAACGCGCAAGCTCGAGGAATGGAGGGCTAAGGCACGTGCCAACTATCACATATTATTTCTCTACCCCCGTACCATCCACACTTCCATACTAATATTATAAATGCGAAAGTGTGTCTGTCTGTCTGTCTGTTACCTCTTCACGCCTAAACGGCTGAACCAATTGGGCTGAAATTTGGTACAGAGATACTTTGAGTCCTGGGAAAGGACATAGGATACTTTTTATCCCGAAAAAAATGTACGGCTCCCACGCGATAAACGAATTTTGGCGCTCGGCGAAAGCTCTCGCCCGGATCATCCATAATATTCATTCAAATTCAAATTCATTTATTTTTGCATATGTGTGTTACAATAATATAGGTCTTATATTTGATATTAGGTTCAACACATAGGCCTCTGTGGGCATGCAAAATTAACAATGGAAAATTATTACAGTCTAAACAGGTTATAAGAGAATTATACAGTCAACAATAATTAATATAATGTAGTAAAATTATTTCATTAATATTATTCTAAATTATTATGTATAAAAATGTCATTATTAAATAAAAATGTCAGTGTAAATAGGTAGTAATTTCTCCATAAAAATATTTAAAACATGTCATAGTACGTTATTCATTTAGAATAATATTATTATTACAATAGTAAATTGATTTCTATGTTTATAACAAGTCGGCAATAAAAAATTAGATACATATTATGTTTAAAATTTACATTCACGACAGAGATCTTCGATAGTATAGAAGCATTTATCAACCAAATACTTTTTTAATTCATTTTTAAATCTTTGAATGCTGTCTATTTCTTTAAGACTCTGCGGTAGTTTATTGTATATTTTAGTCGTCATACCAAAAACATTTTTTCTAATTAGGGTGGTTTTTGATCCAACACAACATAATTTGTCGGCTAGTCTTTTTGTGTTAAAACGCTCAAACAAATGTAGGTTTGATCGCACAAATAATGCTACTTCGTATATGTACAAACACGAAAAGGTAAGAAGTTTATATTTTTTAAAATACGGCTGACAACTCTCAGTTGTACGTATATTGGCTATAATTCTGATACATTTCTTTTGCGTCTTAAATATATCTTCACGCATAGTAGAGTTACCCCAGAATATGATACGAGTACCATAACGAAGAGTAGAGACTACGAAACCATTGTAGGCATTAACAATCCTTTTTCATTAACCACTTTAGAGGTAGTATATAGAGCATAGGAAAATTGATTTTTTTTTCTACAGACATGTTCCGAATGTTTTACCAATTTAAGATCTTTTTCGATGTATATACCTAGAAATTTTGTAACTCCAATATCTTCAATTTTATCCCCATTATATTTGATATTTAATGTGTTTAATAGTGGCTTTCTTTGCTGGAATTTCATTATTTGTGTTTTCTTTAGATTTATGAGTAAATTATTAGATTTCAACCAATTTATAATGTCAATTAAACTTTCATTTATGTCATTTTCGTAACTACTAAGATCATAACAGGTAAACACGACAGTTCTGTCGTCTACGAATAGAGTCATGGGGTACTTTATGCAGCGAGGGAAATCGTTTATGTATATCAGAAATAAAAGAGGCCCCAGAACACTGCCCTGGGGAACGCCATATTCAAATTTTTGAGGTTTTGAAGAGTATGTAAGCTCTGTTTTTGTTTTCGCACATATTCTTGTAATTTGAGTAATTTGGGTCCTATTTGTAAGAAATGATTTTATCAAATTAAGGATATTTCCTCTTACCCCATATATATTCAATTTTTCTATTAGTATATCATGTCTAACGCAGTCAAAGGCTTTAGAGATATCCATAAATAGAGCTGTCACCGGTATAGATTTGTCAATATTTAAGACTATTTTGTTTAAAAAATTGTAAATAGCTAAATTAATGGATAAATCCTTTCTAAATCCCTTTTGTTCTTCAGAAAATAAATTAAATTTTTCAAAATATGAGTACAAAGTTTTATATATAATTTTTTCTATAATTTTTGAGAATACGGAAATAATAGCAATTGGACGGTAACACGTTACATCCTCTTTTTCGCCTTTTTTAAATAGAGGTTTGATTATGGCTGTTTTAAGCTCAGTAGGAAATATGCCATCTTCTATACAAAGGTTGATAATATAACTAAGCGGTGATGCTATTACTTCAGCCACACTCTTTACTACCGGGGTAGATATTTCGTCAATACCAACACTTGTTGTATTTTTTAATGAACTTATTGTTGATTTAATGTCAAGAGGTGATACATAATTGAAAAATAAAGAATTAAAGTGATTACATGTCAGGGTATGTCTATAGTTTAGAATGTCATTATTATTTAAATTTTTCACTTGGTCAATAAAATAATTATTAAATGTCTGTGCTATATTTTTAGGGTCTGATATAATTAGTCTATTACTAGTTTTAATTTGTTTTATTTGTTCTTTAGGAAGATTATTTTTATGCCTATTAATGATGTTCCAGGTTGCTTTTGACTTATTTTTCGACGTATTGATGTAATACAGGTTTTGTGCTTTTTGTGTCAAATTAATTATCCTTTTAAGTTTTTTTGTGTAAGTTTGATGAACGTTTTTGTTACAAGCACTTGGATCCTTTCTGTATAGCCATAATAACTTGCGTTTTCTTTTGCAGCAAAGTTTAATTCCTTTAGTGATCCACTTGTGTTTTTTGTTAGTTGAAATTCTGAGTCGAATAACAGGAAAACAAAGATCATAGAATAGCTTAAACTCATTAAAAAATATACTGAAAGCTTGATTACCCGTCGTGCTTGTATAAACATCTGTGAATTTTAAGCTTTCTAGGTAATATTTGAATTTTGTTAAGTTTTCCTGTGAATAATCACGTTTATGTTTGTACCAGTATTTTAAAGTACATGCTGATTTTACTGAGAAAGAGATTATCTGAGCATTGTGGTCTGAGAGCCCAAGGTCTAAGTTGAGGCTCTTCCTTCGATGCAGATTGTGTAGGATGTTGTCAATACACGAGTTACTAGTTAATCTAGTTGGTGAATCAAATTCAAATTTCAAATTATAACACTCTGCTGTTTGGAGAAATCGCCGTGAATATTTATCATTTTTACATATTATGTTTATATTAAAATCACCACAGATGATTATTTTTTTATTACTTTTGGCACAAATTAAATTTAGGATTTTGTCGAACTGTTCAAAGAATAATTCATATTGGGCGGGGTTGGTTTTTGGGCTCCTATATATACATAAAATTATTGTTTGATAGTCTAAAAGTTCGATAGCGCAGCATTCAATGATATTGCTAATAGACAATTTATTAACGTTCCTTAGTAACTCGTATGTAAAGTTATTTTTCAGTAATATACAACTTCCACCATTTCGATTATCTCTCGAGTAACTAGAAACTAATTTATATGGAGCACAGTCGAGCAATTCGGTATCAGTATTTAACATATTGTGCTCAGTTATACATAGGACATCTACGCTTAAATTAAAATTATTTAATAAGTCTTGTAAATGAACATTTAATAGATTTGCTTTACTTAAAAGGCCGTTTATATTTAGATGAAAGACAGTAAGATTATTTATCAAGAAAAAATTACTGGATATTTTAAATTATTTGTTTCATCTTTACAATAATTATTATCTGTATCACAATGATCAAGTTCATAATCAAGAGTTTGTGTAAATTTTTCCGACATTGAAGCTTTAGGTTGTGTACTATGTACTCTACATTTGCGATCTGATATCTCGGTATAATACATTGCCATTTTTTGTTGATATTCTAGACGGAGAATTTCCTTTAAAAGGAAGCGACTTACAAGTAATGGAAAACGTGTTCTGACGTGAAATCGTTCAAAATCCATGTCGACAAATGTAGAGTTCGTATGGCGTTTGCATATATAATTAAGTTCATAGTTTACTTTCTTAACATTTAGGTATTTTTGAAATGGAATCTTACAAATAAGTACATTCGTTTTTTTCAATAAGTTCACCCAGGTTTCTAAATGGTATTGAAGCTCAAAGGGATTTTTTTCATTCGCACCAGCAATCAGTATGATGTAGTCTTGTGTTGTCAGTTTTGATAATTCTTTATTCTCCGATAGAAGCAAGTCATGTAGTTTCGCTCCGGGTTTGCAAAAAGTAGTTACTAAGAAATTCTCGCCTGTAAGTTTTTGAAGATATTGCCGAACACCTTTTCCTAGTTGATTGATATTAATATTATTATAAATGCGAAACTGTATTTGTTACATCTTCACGCTTAAACCGCTGAACCGATTTTGCTGAAAGGTATAGAGGAGTCTTGGGAAAGAACATGGGATGGGTTTATTCCGAAAAGAAATGTACGATTTCCGCGCGATAAACTAATGTTGGTGCAATTCCGTCGCGGACGTCATTCTAGTTCGTAAATAAGTGTCTAAACACAATAGGCCGAAAATATGCGGCCGTTCGGCATGATTACGCTTGCAATGCTCTACGCATACAATAATATAACGCGACGTAATTTCGGCATGGTGTGTCATCAGCATTTTAAAATACATTGCAGGCACAATCATGCCGGACTTCGGTTCGCGTTTTTTCGGCCTAGTTTGTTTAGACACGTCTTAGTGTTTTGAATAAATGCATCATACGAACATTATCTTATCATGAACTAAGAACTGTTTAGTATGATTCATACGGCGCTTTCACTTTTACCGCGAGTTAGGAGAGCAATACGGTATCAGCCCAGTCGCGCTCGGCTGAACACCGGACAGCACGTCTGCACCGGGCTTGACCTCTAGGCTGAGATCGATGGCACGTAGACCAAACTGACAGCTTGGCTATATCGGCTAGTATAGCACATAGGAAAGTAATATTCGTCCTCGCTCTCAGGCACTTTGATTTTATACTTCTGCGGATGAAAAAAACCTTAGGACTTTTTGTAAAATTTTCCCGTGAAGGAGACCAATCACGAAGACAATTTTCTCCAGCGTTGCTTTAAGTAGAGTTCGTCAAGTTATAGTAGAGCCAAAATAAAATAACATTATCTGCAAAAGTTATTATTAAATATTGAGGTAACACTTAACAGTAATTATAGTAACGGAATAAAATAATGAGGTGCTACAGCGCGCTGTATCCTTCAGTCAGTGCGGCTTCAGCGACGCCGGCGTGTGATCATTATAATCATTATAATCACGTACAGTACTGACGTTACGTCATATTCATAGTGTTACGTAACTAGATCTTAACTTGTGTGTTCTAACTGGGGTAGAAAATGTTCCTCCCGGTCGGTGTGAACGCGGCCTTCCTTGGTATGTTCGGTGTTAATGTCTACGAACACCTTAAAATGAAATAGTGACCTTGTGTAGGGTAATTACTACTATTATGTTTGTGTTATGTGTGTTTTTATGATTATTAGGATAAGATGTGGATAAATTGGATCAATGGTCGTTAGTAGGTTTTCTAAGTTGCTAATTACAACAACGTAAAACCTGATAAGAGCTCGCGTTTAGCTCGGGTAGCCGGTGATTTGTGCAAATGATATTCACGCCACGTTAACCCAGTTAACCAGAAACAATCGGCCAATTAAAATATAAAACAAACGGTTCAACGCCTCAACGGCTCCTGAGATAGACGTCAAATTCTGACCTACACTGCGTTTCTACCAGTTATCTGATGACTTACGTTTCTGCTAGTCCGATGATGATGCTCATTTGACTTAAATACTTAACTCCTAAGATCAATAATGCAATACCTATTACAAACGGTGGCACAGGTTTTGTAACATTTTGTTGTATAGACTTTATATCTACAAGTTTTGTTGTTTTCAGACAAACCGGCCAAGCCGGCGCAAGCTAAGACCCCGACTAAGAGCAATTCGGAGAAAAATTCTAGAACGAATTCGAACTCGTCGCTCGCCGAGGACAATATAAGCCAGAGCTCCCTCGGGGGAGGGATCAAGGGGAAGCTGGCCGCCCTGTTCAACAAGGAGCAGACGATAAGCGAGACGACGATAGCGAACAAGTTCAAGCAGGAGAGAGACAAGGAGATGGCGATGCTGCAGAACAGATTCCATTATAAGGTTGGTTTTACCTTTATCGTTAATCCTTCGATCGGAGGTTCTAGGAATTCCCATTGTATTCTTTTGTTCTCGCGATCACCGGTGCTCGCGCGGGGCCTGAAAGATTAAGTAGTTATAGTAGCCTGTGTTTAATCTGCAAGCGTTGAGAAACAAGCGTGAAAAATTTGAACGAAGGTTGCTGATAAATCCTCGGTAAAAAGAAATTGACCTGCTGTATTTACTTACTGTACTATTTCACACCCCAAATATCGTATTTTCTATTCAAATCAGGCTTTTGTCGATGAGAAATTTTGACGTTTCGGACCGTGTGTTAACATTTAGGATGTGTTATCACGTAGGATGTGTTAATTTTGTCAGTGTCGGCTTCTCACCGCCACCGCTAGTGCCAGAGAAATCCATGTCGTAACAGACGTGTGAACGCCGCAATCGCTTTCCTAGGTACTAATGTATCGGGCAAATTACAATGTGACGACACATGACTTCCTTGTCGAGCTAGATATAGTTTAAGCCAGTGTGCTAGTAGTCAGGCATATTTACTACCTTTCTTAATGTATTTCATCGCATTACACACCATCGTTTGTTAAAAAAAATATGATTACCGAAGTCATAAAAAAGCTGTTCGCTGATTAGTAATTATTTCTGAGATATCGCTTTTTTAATTACTTTGATTTTCAAACCCTCTCTGTATCGATTTTAGAAGCCCCAAAAGGATGAGTCGGACGAGGAGCACAGCGAACACGAGGGCGCGCCGCTCATGGGCAGCGCCCCCGCCGCGCCCCACCGGAAACCCGAGATCGTCGCCAACATACCCAAGACGCAGCCCGACCTCGTCGCCGCCAGGGCGGACCAGGACAGGGTACAGGACGACAAGGTCGTCGGCGCGCAGCCCGTCAAGAGGAGAAGTGAGTTGCAACTTACAACATGACTTGTGTACTCTTTTCATTCAAACGTACAAAATAAGACCACAATGAAATATCTCGGTGGTTTCATTGTTGTCTTGTTTATGATTTTTATTAAGTTGGAAATGAACCTGTGTCGCTGTTTGGCAATAAAAGCTGGCAGCGCCATCATTTAATTAAGTTAATGTATTCAAGCTTGTATGTGTCTTGGCTTCGACTAATCTTACATCCATGTAGCTTAATGTTTAAATCACTACCAGTCCACTGAACGCGTGTTTTACGATTCCAGGTTCGCAGGACTCTCAGATAGTCCTGAATGTCCTGGAGGAGGTGAAGCGGGTGAAAGTGAACGGCAAGGAGGCGGAGCCGGGGGCGGGGCAGGGGGCGGGGCTGTACCCGCGCCTGCCCGAACCCGACCGCAGCGACGACGACTGCGCCGGCTCCAGGTGCGGACACTACGTCCTCGAGTGCATATGCTTCTTCATGTGCATATAGACGCTTGGAGATGCATATGCTGGTGGAAAACTTGGAGATTATCTATGTGTGACGCTGTGTGGGTGCATATGAAGGATTTATGTGCTTTGTGCATATAGACGTAAAGATGCAATTATGCTGGCGACAGACTAAGAAAGGTCCTGTGTGCTCGATGGTGTAATAATATTGCACTGTAATAGACGTGTGTATACAATACGCGTAGGCCGTAGAGCCTTCAAGATCTTTGGCTACCCTTTGGCCTAAGATATTGTCCGTAACCTAAATTTCTAAGATAAGTTGATTTCGGCAGACCTTAGTCGCGGAATCTACTTTTCTTAAATAAATTCTTACTAAAAATAAAACTTAAAACGCGAGCTGTACTGGGCTCAGTCGGAACTCAAACTCGGAACAAAAATCCCTCGTGTAAAACTTGCACTGATATCAAGTGACTCTTGGTTAGAACATATTATTTTTAGAGTAGGGGGCACTTATATCATGGAATCGCTGTGATGATAAAATATCATTAGGATGTGATGAAGTAGGACTGATACATTTGGTAGAACTTTACATGACCTTCAAAATTTTCTCAACTTGGATTGGCTGACTGAGTAGATATTAGATGAAATATAAAGACTTGCTATTGCTAAGACAATAACGTCACAATTTTATATTGGTATTTTTACTGTTGTTGTCTGAACGAATGTCATTTGTCTTCTTTAAACATACTGCACACATATTTTATACATTGTGTGCAAACGTATATAAAAGTATGTTAGTACCGTTATGACGTGACATATAATAATACAAATACCGCAATACAAAAACCCAACAAACAAATATTATTAGTATTTGCAATATATTATGCGGTTTTTCCTCGCGTACCGTCGCGGTCACAACCAATGTACTGCTTTTAGATCTTATTTTCATAGTAATAGAATTTAAAAGCTCTACAGAGCTCTACACACCCACGTGTCGACCGTACCTAGTTGTTGACATTGGTAATAGAGATGCGGGCAACCTGTTCCGATAATGTGCCGATTGTTATATTGATCATCTATTCACTATTGCACACCTTCCCACGGTCACAATACGGGCTATTATCGCTTGAACTGTATTAGAACGTAATATATTATGTATTACGTAGCTTATGGCATCGCAAAAAAAAAAAAAAAACATGAACATGTTGTATAAGCGCTAATGAAATCTTGATACATTATTGATTGATTGAAGTATTGTATGTGTAGGATAGGCGAGGTAATGTAACTCAAAGGCTGAAATTAGATGGGAAATAAATTGTTTTAAAGACATTATTATTTATTCATGAATATGATTAATAAATAACATGTTAAAAGACCAATTTAAGCCATATCATGATGGATGGTATGGGTGACAGGCGATGATAGTTGTGATGAGCGCGTTAACCGTATTACTTTTTTTTCCTTTTTTAAATTTTATGTAGTTTCAAAACAAATTATAGTCGTAGTTAGTGCAATTTTAATACACACTACCTGTATACAATTTATATGCCTTTGTTAGAGGCATTATAAAAGTCACTCCAGTGCCTCGAACAATTTTTCATCTGCGAACGTCAGCGTTAATAGCATAACTACAATAAACGCCAAGGCAAAATAACTATAAATTATACAAATATATTAGACGCGCCACCTCATATGGGCTATAATCATTCATAAGTTATTGAAGGTTAAGCTAACTATTATCAGCCGCGACCAGCTCTAGAAAATTCGACCGCACACGTTCATTAACCCACATTCGGCAAATACATCAGCTAAAGATATTATAACAACACAAATAAGAGTTTAACAGTCTAATTTCCGCAATCAGAGACAAATATTAATTTCTTAACTGTAATTAAATGAAGATTTTGACATTAGCCCCACACTTTTTATCTGTCAAACTCTTCATAAAATCAAAGTGAACGCCACACTCAGAGACGGTTACTAATTAGAAGAATCAGCGTTTGGGTGATAATTTTTTGACGCTAAATAATATAAATTACAACTAGGTATAATGATATCATTAAAACATGTCATTAACGGCTTCTGATTTATAGACAATTCATGTTAAAGCCTTACCGTGTCGGCTCCTAATGTAGGTAAAAGACGTTAGTATATAGTGCACACAAACCAGTCTAGATTCTACAAGTGATTAGACCTAATATCGTAATACTTAAATGAGACTGTAATGTTGCCTGTAGCTAGTGTTTAAGTGTTTGTACATAATATACACTAGGACCTAGGTAATGATAGACTCGGCCGGATGTCGGGGATTAATATTTATTTAAATGTGGACCGTCAGCTGACGGGTGACGGTCCGGATTGACCGACGCAAGAGTCGTAGTACACTAGTGACGTGCCTACTTAAATATAGTTTAGTTTTAATGTTTTCTCATACTTTTGTAATATATTTTTACTTATGACACGTTCTATATTTGAAACTACTTTTATCATTACTAAACTAATATTTATGTCAGTTTTTTGACGCCGGTCCCTTATTGTCAATTCGATTATGGCCTGACCTATTTAAAATCTAAGAATTTTATCAGATCCCTTTCAGATAGTTATCTTGTTTGGATAATACCTATTCATTTATTAACAGAACAATAATAAAAGACATTAAATAAGATTACCTAGAAATATATGACCTAGAAACATTACACTTATATAGAAGAAGATATATTATACGTTAACATACATACAGTTCCAATTACATATAATAATATTAAAGTAGTTCAATTGTAAAGTAATAGATAAAGCACTACCGTTTGATGGGATGTACTAGTGAAGGCCGCAGAGTATCAATCTTGTAGGAAAATACTAATAAAGAATAAAAGATAAACTATTGCCGTTAGGGTCAGTTTACACCGACGCGAGGCGCGAAGCGGCGCTGAATTAAAAAAAACTAAAACTTCATTCATTACATAAGAAAATATACGTCTCACTGCATAATGAGCGCCACGCTGTGCATCTATACACGCTGTGTTACATAAAACTAGCAAATAAAAAAGTTATCTTCTTGTTACAATGTTCAAATCTCAATGGTGGTTTTAAATGCAACGCCGCATCACGTCTCGTCCCGATGTAAACTGACGTTTAGATGTAGCTCAGCCTGTCTTAAGCTTCTAAAGCACGATAGATGTTACATACACATAAGTACAATATAATGCCATTTCATGTTACAACCGGTTCATAATAGTGTTAATGTCATTAGACGCGTGTACTACCACACAATAACATACGACATACAGTGCTCCCAAAGTGATAATGTGCATAGAAATTTTCGTCATTGTTCGGCAACGATCGTATTTCCCGAGCGTCGGAAGAAAACCTTTTATTGCGCATGTCCAAATCATGTCATGCCATGGCAACGCCGCAACTTGTTGGTGGCGAATGGCGATGCTATGGCATGTCATGATTTGGACATGCGCAATAAAAGGTTTTGTGGCGCATGCGCCAAAAATAGAGACAATTAATATGATATTTACTTCTATTCCTTTCGCACAAGGTGCAAAATGCAAAAGCATTGTTTGGGGCTCTTACGTTTCATATATTCGGGTGTTTCCGATGATTACGACAATTTGCGAAGATTTGCATGCGCATTACTAATTTGGGAATACTGTACTCGATATTAAGTCTAGAGACAAAGGATATTACGCAAAAGTCGGAGCAGAGGGCACTACTGGCACACACAGTAAATAATCCTACATGTTACACAGTACACACGTCATAATAGAATATTGACAGAAACGTTGTCAAACGTCGAACGAAACTTTGTTTACTGTCTATACTAATGCTGCCTCTAGCTTGAAAACATTGTAGTTATATATAATAATAATAATAATAATTCAAGTACAACTACATAGTTTAAATGATTCAACTAATTTTACAATGTTTTGTGGTAATACTTACTTTTTATGCGTGTTTCATAATAGTTTTAAAGTTTTACATTCTACACCAGAAATGGGCCTATAAATACTGCCAACCAGTTTTTCAGATTTTGTTTCAATAGAGATGAAAGAGAGAGGAACATGTGCTCTAGAGGCGTTTTTGTGGACCTAAGGCGCGCCGCAGACGTCACACTTTTTGTGTGATCCAGTCTGCGGCTTACATACAGTCTGATGGCGCGCGCCAGACTGTATGTAAGCCGCATACTCGATCACACAAAAAGTGTGACGTCTGCGGCGCGCCTTAGGGAGATCGCAGACGGCACACTTTTTGTGTGATCGAGTCTGCGGCGCACATACATTCTGCATTTCGCGGCTATCTCCCTTATAGTGACAGTGCCGTTTTTACCTTATTCGAATCTTATTTATACGGAGATAAGGCCTAATATAAGATCTTCAAAAAAGCCGGTGTAGCACACAGCGCTAAATGAACTAACTCTTCCCTTTCAGGTGTATGTTAAGTTTTGTCTGTGATAATAGAAACGTTTTCTATATTTTTTTTGTACTAATAAAATATTGAACTGACCTGATGTTTTTATTTACCTGCTGTTCTGTGATTACCTTGTTATATAATATTGTGTAAATAAATGGATTTATATCTCGAGCGTTTGTACAGATTCCTTATACCTTTTTATACATATATACCTAAATTTCCAACCGTCATTCGTTTATAAAAGTTTGGCCATAGCCTAATTCTTATTTAATTTAACTATTATATTTGAAATAGATCCCGCTTATGTAGTTTCTTATATATTATATGGTTATCCCTGTCTTTCCAAACTTCAGCAGATTCATTGTGAAAAGTAGCAACCAACTTACCAGTTAGGGAGGGGAAGTGGGGATTTCGTGACAAGCTCGAGCGTGTCAGATTAAGCATGTATAGGCTTCCGATATGACGTGTCTAGTTATCATGGTATAGAAACCAGATTTCTCGCGTGGTGGGTTAAAAAAAGTTATTTTTGAATATTGAAATGTCATCGGATCTGTCAGATCAGAAGCTTCCATATAAAGCACTGACGATTCAAATGTCCCTATTTTAAAATATGTATAACATTTTAAAATATAAAAAAAATAAAGCTTCATAATATTTTCCTAAAAAACCTACTAGTTCTCCATGACCCTCGAGTGACTACACGAATAGCACCCTCCCTTCCCCTATTCAAAGATATTTGAACCAATCAGTACAGTCATGTACTTGTTGTACAGGTGTTTTTTTTTATATTATTTCCTACACCGTACTCTGTCTATGCCTATTTTAATTAGCCCAGTAATTTTGAAGCCTATTCGATACTAACAAACTTTTCCTCTTTATAATAATTAAAAATAAAGTTATTAGACCTGGATCCCAAAAGGATAAGACATAACTTACTTTCTGATGGATGAAACTATAGGTTCTTGGTAGTGCCTCGTGTACTTAGAATACCTGCGAATTTGTGTAGCTCTAAGTGTGACACCTGGTCAGGTACCAGGTACCAAAGTGGACAAAAAATTAGTCTTACTTTACTTATTTTCTGATGGTTAATATTTATACAATGTGTCCCGACGCCGATGTCCGATCCTTTAATGTCATGATCTATGGCATATTTTATCGACAAATTGGCCCTCAAATTTTTTTTGTCTCACGGTTGTAAAATGGCAGCCATTTTAGTTTTTCTCGGGCTTTCACACTAATCTGACCAGTACTTCTCATGTAAATGTCCTATCAAGATAAAAAAGGTCTCATTTGATAGCTAAATTTGTGGACTACGCTTACACAGGCAATATGTTATAAATTTCGTGGAATTAAACATAGAAAAACCCAAGTTTAAGAAAAAAAAATTGTGTATTTTTTATTAATGGCTTTTTGTGAAAAATCTAGCACATTAAACTGATTCTTTTTTATTTTAAAAAGATAGAGGAGGTTTTCATCTTCTAAAATTATTTTACTTCAATGCTCTAAGTCAGATAGTTTAGAAGTTATAATGATTTTCTTATGATGAGGTGGTCAGATTTAGTATGAAGCCAGAGAAAAATTTTTTTTTCAAAAGTTGGAGAAAACTCATAAAAAAAATAGAAAAAAAAACTTTTTTTTAACATTTCGCTGGTTTGGTTAATAGACAAATTCTATACCAATCGAAAGTATGGAGCCCGTAGAGTATGAAAACGTTAGGTTGTCTATTTTTTTCCTGTCACAACTCTTGGGTAGGCAGGTAAATCGATACTACTACTAATCGGTACCGGTCTGGTTAATGCTTAATGCATATTCTATGGCCTTCATATAGACTACAGGCCCACGTCCAAAATGGATGGGTCAAATGAACCACCTGGGGACGTATATAGGACGATATTAGAGCATAAAATAATAAGAAATTGGCTGAAAATAAAATAAAAATACCGACTTGTTGGCGCATTATTTTTGTACGGCACTGCGGGCTTTCTTATTATTTTTCATGTGTCTATCGATGGTAAAAATGCCGTACAGGATCATATGACCAAAATGTACTCACCCTACATGCACTTTTGAATTCTCAGCAGCACTCAGTTGGACAGCTTACAAGTGACGGCATAATGCTAAATCTTATTATTTTATGCTCTAATATCGTCCTATATACGTCCCCAGGTGGTTCATTTGACCCATCCATTTTCGACGTGGGCCTGTAGTCTAATACTTTCGATTGGTATGGAATTTGTCTATTAACCAAACCAGAAAAATGTAAAAAAAAAACCTTATTTTTGTTTTTTTTTTTTTTTTTATTCTGAACAGAAATTTTTTAGGCAACCCACTTGCAATTAATTTGTTGACATACGTAATTGAATATAAAATACTTTTCATCCAGTAAACAGCTCGGTGAAGGTCCTTCTATGAAGGGATCCTAGGCTATTACGTACTGATCTAGTAGCTCTGTCCCTAGTTATTTGAATGTCCTCCAAGTGTTCGTGCAGTTCCTAAGAGCACTCGACTTCTCTTCATTTTATTCATATAACTCAGTGGAAGATACCTACTTCCAGCCCCATGACGAACCCACCGGTTTAAGTGTTCCGAAGCAAATTTTTAAAGTCTAAACCACTGGACTATAGATTATTATGGAAGTTGTTTTATAATTTTGGTTATTAAATTCTTAAATACTGTATGTTCCCAAACGATATCAGTATATCCTGTTAGGAGTTATTGTCTTAGACCACTTAAACAGGTGTTCCAGTAATTTTCACGTGCTTCAGAAAGTTGTTATTCTTAAGGGGTCATCCGCAGTGGCGGCGTAGGGGGGGGGGCGGCGGGGGTGGTCCGCCCCGGGTGCCAAGTACCAAGGGGTGACAACTCACTCGCGCAGTTTAGGGTCAATTTATACTAGCTCCAAGTCTAAGCGCATCGAAGCGAATTACCTAAACTGATTATTAACAAATTCAACGCACACATTGCTTCAGAGATTTTAAAAAGACGCGCGCATTCTAGCGGTTTCGCGCGTCTTTTTCGTCTGCGCGCGACGAACGCTGCTTGGATATTTTCAGAATCTCAGAAGCAATGAGTGCGTTATTCTCTGGAGTTAAGGTTGAATTTGTTATGTTCAGTTTCACGAAGAACTAGAGCATCTTTACAAAGCGTTGGATGACATTCTAGGTGTTGTTCAACCTAAAACTCTGCGTAAGTCAACAGAAAAAGAACTTCATGATATGGTTCCTAATTTGACAAAAATCTATGATGAATTTTGTGCAGAGGATATTATTTTGGAGATTTTATGACTGAGGCGCCACTTGGAAGCCGCCAGCATTTCTCTTTAAAAAGCGGTCCAATGGACTACCCTGGAGCTTCTAAAATTCATTATAAATTTCATTACAAAAAAATAGTCCCACTATTTATGAGTCTGTTCCAAGTCTAGCGCTCAGTCTAAGAACATTTTTAACAATTTGTGTTTCTGTGGCTTCTTATGAAATTATAAGGTTTTCAAAATTAAAGTTACTTAACCCATCAGTCGTGGCAAAACGAGACACAATAGCTTTTTCATTGTTATCGCGGCCGGATGTGGCCGCTTGGGGCTTCATGAATTAATATTATAATCTTACTTAGATCAATAAGCCAAACGCGTCTTAGTTAGTCTTTCCATATTATTGTCTATTAAAAAGGCCAGGAAAATAAATTTTGATAATGTAATCAGTAATCACACATTTTAGTGAAATAAAGTCACGTAAGCACGTTTAGTATTAATAGTCGTTTTATTTGGGGGTGCTTAGGGGAGCCCAGCTCAAAGTGGCCATAGGAGGCAAAGCGGCCACGCTTAATATTTAGGTTATTTATAAAGGCAGAGCAACGTTGCTGCTCTGGCGCATAGTGAACATCCCGCCCAGCCCCGCTCCATGATGCGGTAGCGGTTGGGGAAGGCGCGAGCTTGTAGCGCCAAAAATATTGGAATTGCACGTTTTATTAAAAAAATGCAAAGTAAATTCTTCCTGTTTTAATTATTTTCTTGTATATTTGAATACTTCTATTTTCCCGGTGTCGTTGCTTATCTATTTAGCTTTATCTATGTTGTTTTTATTCTGGAGTATGATAAAAAATGCGAAAAAAATTATGTTTAAAACAGAACGGTTGCCAAAGGGCAAAGCGGACCGGGCAAAGCGGCCAATAGGCCGCTGAGCTAAATGATAGTTTTATATGATAACTACTTAAAACTATTTTGAACAAACTATCAAAGGAAAACTATCCAGGGGTCATGGGAAGAGACTACGATGGCGCGAGCTATTAAAGATGTTCAAGAAAATCGGGGTTCAGTCAAATTAGTAGCCAACAAACATGGTCTCCCTCGCAATACTTTAAGGAGACATTTAAAAACAGGAATATATCGATAAAACAAAGTTTTATTGATACATTTTGACTATTTTTTTTATTTTAGAAGAGTTGATTATTTTTTATAAAAAAATGTTGTGATTGTGAAACCGGGCATAAGCGATATAGTAGCAATTTACAGATTTTTAAAAAAAAATACATATTTTCGAACATTTTTAGCATTCACTTTATCAAAAAATATATTTATATATAAGAAAAAAATACAATTTCGTGTGAACATTTGGGCTGGCCACGTTGCCCTTACCCCTATGGCCGCTTTAGGCGGGCCCTCGGGCAAAGCGGTTTTTTGACAGGTTGTCGTAATATGTGAATCATGAGCTAATTTTAAGATTTGGGTCAATATGAATCATACATAGCAGAAATATAATAAATGCTCTATCTGGTAGCACATTTTTTATTTTTAAATATATAATTTTTCGTCTTTTTTTCAAATTGAAAGTTAAGGTGGCCGCTTTGAGCTGACCTCCCCTAATAGAAAGCCGCCCCGGGTGCCAAACCATGCACCTGGTCATCCGTAAATTATGCCACACTAATGCATTTGTGATTTTTAGACCTCTGCCTCGTGCTTGTCACATCTGTGAGCTTCCCATCCCTGCTGTGACGTAACATAATATTTTACAGTTTACATTCAGAAATTGTTAAATGAAACAGCAGTTCCGAAATTGCATGTGAATCCATACTAATATTATAAATGCGAAAGTGTGTCTGTCTGTTACCTCTTCACGTCCAAATAGGGTTACCAGGCCTGAAAATGAAAAATCCGGTCTGACATGTCTAAAAATCTTTTGACAAAAAAGTCCGGTCACGCACCTGTATTAAATAAAAATCATAGTATTAAAGTACGTTTTTATTTACTTAAGTATATTATTTGGACCCATATTTTTGATTGCTAGCAACCGTATGCAAAAAGTTGTTTTTTCCTGCTATTTCGCAATAAAATTGTTCACAAGTCGCGTGTTTATAGTTATATTGCGTAAGCAATATGGCTCTCACTGACTCCACTGAAAGTCTGTTTCTTTCTTTTGTCCACTGAGAAGTCATGAGAGAAAAGACTCTCTCCACATTTGCGTTGTGTGGCAAAATACTAAAAAAATATTGACTAATCTTCAGAAATTCTGAAACTCCTGAGCTGTCGTTAATTGTATTAAAAAAGATACACCATTGCTTTTCAGCGAGCTCGTCATAAAAATCGTTCTGCTTTGTGTTCAGAAAATTCTTAAGCAGGCAGAACTCTTCAAATAATTTTGCGTCATCTACAGGAATTCCTTTGTCCCTCAAAACACTAGAGCATCTGTGATTTTCTCAAATTGTAGGTCCTTCTTTAAACACATCCATTCGAAGCATTTAAAAGATTGTAAGGGTGTTATCCAAAGGTTTATGTAGTTGATACATTCTTCGTACATTTGTTTTATTTCATTATTTATCTTAGTTTGGTCAGCTGCGGTAATATTGTGCTTCAGAAAAAGCTCTTGTACTTTCAAAGGGATGAAATTTTGCTCGATTCTTTGATTGAGTGACTCTGTCGTTCCATTTAATGCACTGAGGACTTCGGCGGTTGAGTTTTTCTCTCTCTCTAAGGCAGCAATCCTGTTGTGAAATATAGCCATTAGAGAATGCAGATAGAACAAATATATCTCACTAGTTTCATTTTCGAAGAACTTTTTTATCAGAGCAGGTACTTTTTCCGTCGTTGTAAAATGCTCCTTCAATGGCTCGTATAGTTTGAGAATCCTTTCTATAGCTGGGAAAAGACTAAGCCATCTTGTCTTGCTGTGATAAAGGAGTTTTTCATAGTTTATATCTATGTAGCTGCACAACTCTTATAGCTTTTCTGTTCTTATAGTGTATACCGAAAAATGATTAAAGATTTTCATTACTAACGATTCAACGTCAATGTCTAAAGGGCCCCCGAGACGATCAAACGGTTTGATTCAAACCTTACGTGTTTGATGCAACCGTTTGATGTCGGTTTGAACGGTTTGTCAAACGACACTGCGCAGTTTGGTTCAATACGCGCTGTCGAGTACACGTCTTGTGACGAATATATAGTATTTTTTAGATAAAACCGACTTAAAAATTGTACGAAATTGAGAATTAAAATTCCCTGTCTCAAAAACTACTAAACCTATTTTGATGAAACTTGCAGAAGTCTCCAAGTTAAACAATACCTAGTACAACAAAAAATATTTAGATCGGACTTGTAGTTCCGGAGATATTATGTGAACACAAACATAAAAACATAAAATATACACTTTAGAAATTTTGCACAAAACTGGGCAGTTCTGGAAATATTACATAAGTACATAATATTACATACGCATCGAATTGATAACCTCCTCTTTTTTAGTCGGTTAAAAATAATGAACTCCAAAGAATGGTGCCAAGTTTGTTCAAACGCATCGGAACACGATCAAACAGCGCGTCAAACACAACAAAAATATGAAATTTCATCAAACGAGCTTCAAACACGTAAATGTTTGACAAACCGTTCAAACTAGCTTTGTAAACGATCAAAATGGTTTGAGTCAAACCAAAATTTACGTGTTTGAGTCAAACCGTTTGATCGTCTCGGGGGCCCTTAACAAATCGGTAGCGTGGTGTATTGCATTATGTAAAATATGAGCAGGACATCCGACACCTTACTATCTCTTGCTCTAGGTTCCGATTCAAATGGGTGATAACGTTATTTCCCTCATTTTGTGTAACACCGCCAAAGTTGACATTAGCATTATCACCCGTAAAAGAAACACATTTACCTTTTAAATTGTATTTCTCAAGAGTTGCAAGTAAATAATTTGCAATAGTCAGCGAAGTCTCATTTTCCAAGGATGTTAACTCAAGCATTTTACTTTCCATGCCAGTCTTCCAATCAAAGTATTGAATGATTATCGGAAATATTTTATCAGCGTTGTGGTTACTGGCATCGGTTGACAATCCAAAAAACACAATGTTTTCTAGTTTTTCAAGAAGAATTTCGATAGTATACGGCGCAATGACATCTATACATATTATAAAACAAAGTCGCTTTTTTTCCCTCAAGTCCCTTTGTTCCATTTAATCTTTAAAACTACGCAACGGTTTTTGATGATTCTTTCAGTGTTACATAGCCCATTTATCGAGAAAGGCTATAGGCTATATTTTATCACGCTAAGACTAATAGGAGCGAAGAAATAGAGGAAAATGTGGAAAAAACGGGGAAAATTATTTGAAAGGGCTAACTTGAACGCGCTAATCTCAGGAACTACTGGTCCGATTTAAAAAATTATTTGTGTTAGATAGCCCATTTATTGAGGAAGGCTATAGGCTATATTTTATCACGCTAAGACTAATAGGAGAATGTGGAAAAAACGGGGGAAATTATTTGAAAGGGCTTATCTCGCGAACTACTGGAGCAATTTTTATGTTATTTGGTACAGATAAGAAGTAGACCACGTGAAGGATCATAGGCTATCGATTTTAATCATTTTTTCAGTGGGTATATATTTTATACCCGTGCGACGCCGGGGCGGGTCGCTAGTTATTTATAATAGCCTCTGTTTTGGTCCTTGCGCAGGCTAGATTTTTTGCCGAATCAGAATCATGAAATAGTTTTTTTAGTAACTGCGAAGTACAGTCCATACTTTTGTAAGATTGGTGGTTTTAGTTTTTACAACATGAAAAGCAAGCGTGGCATCAACAGCACTACTTTTGTTACCTTTTTGGGCAATGAAAGTATCAATCTTACTTGTACTGGCGCACAATCGGTTCTTCTTTAAGTGCTTATCTGTTTTTAAATGTTTTTCTATGTCAGCTCCACCTTTGTATCCAATCGACACAAAACAGTCACAAATAGTACTTCACTTCTTGGTCATTTCTACCCTCAGTAAAAGAAGGATATTTAGATTTTAACACATCCGTGAATTTACAACGTTTTTTGTTTGCAGACGCCATTATTACGTGCAACGCGCAACGAGAAATAAACACAAGTAGCTTTCAGCTTTGTTAATTGTTTACATTAATTTCAAGTGGTCCCGACTCCCTTCAGTGCAATGCATTCATGCGAGGGAGGGTAGCGGGCGGGCGGCGGCGGGCCTCGGCCACGGCTCGCGCGCGGCCCTACGGTGTGCTTGCGTTCCGGGACTTCCGGGCTCAGTGTGTACAAAAATCCGGTCTGACGTAAAATCCGGGCGGAGTCCGGTCTAACTCGTAAAAATCCGGTCTAGACCGGATTTATCCGGTCAGATGGTAACCCTATCCAAACCACTGAACCGATTTTGCTGAAAATTGGTATAGAGATTAGATAAATAGTAGACTTTAAGTCCCGGGAAAGGACATAGGCTTATTTTCATCCCGGAAAAATGTACGGTTCGACAAACGAGTTTTGTCGCAACGGAGTTGCGGGCATCTAGTTCTAGTTGTTAAACTAATATGTATTCTGTGGTTCTAGTAGATACATAATGTATTATTTCGTTATTATGGCAAAGTTCGTGTTTTGACACTTAGATTTGGAAACATGACATCACAAAATTTAGGACCCCCTCCCACACCCCTGTCCCACATTGAAACGCTTAGTCGATCCCCCTGCTGCCCTCTTTACGTGTAGTAATTTATGGATGGCCCCTTAAAAGATTACAAAATATGATAGCAGGCGGAAAAATAAAATAAGAAAATATAGTCACAATGATAATTTCTTCCAATATTTTAGGTTTTTCTATATTACATTTGTAAAAGAATACTTTAAATTGGCTCAAAAAATAAGCCCTCCTCTTCTAGATAACATATAACTAGACTAGTTTCTAGAATAAAAGAAATAGTGACAAGCACTAACAGACCTGCGCCAAGTTTGAAAGTACTGCAAGCGTCAATAATGTTTAATGAATATAATTAGTTCAATACTATTTGATCTTAACGTAAACGGAGCTCAGTTTAAGCGATTGGCTATAAATTATAATGCTATCGATTTAAATCACGCTATAATCCTACCATAATGAAATACAATGGCTCAATGCTCAATAAATAGCCGGATGACAAAAAGTCTATTCAATAATTATTATTAATTTTGCTAACACTAGATGACGCCCGCAATAGGCACGGCGAATATATTTTTTTTCTTGTTGGTAAGTATTAAGGGCGATTCAAAAATAGAAATATCGATGAAAAAATGATTCTGATAGCGTAAAAACTCCAAGATATCACAATTCAAAACTCACATAAAATGGACCTTCCCAAAACGCTCCATACAAAATGTCAGCTAACTATGACGTCACGCCTAACTAGTTTGTACGCATCGCGGGAACATTTTGTTTGATAGCTATGTTAAATATTGCTTTTATGAAAGTGGTCTCATAAAAATAATTGTTATAAATTACATAACTTATCGAATGGTATACAAAAATTAAGAAATTTTATCTATATCTATACTTATTATAAAACAAAGTCGCTTTTTTTCCCTCATGTCCCTTTGTTCCCTTTAATCTTTAAAACTACGCAACGGATTTTGATGATTCTTTCAGTGTTAGATAGCCCATTTATCGAGGAAGGCTATAGGATATATATATATATATATATATATATATATATATATATATATATATATATATATATATATATATATATATATATATATATATATATATATATATATATATATATATATATATATATATATATATATATATATATAGGAGCGAAGAAATAGTGTGGAAAATATATAAATAGTGTGAAAAAATGTGGAAAGAACGGGGAAATTATTTGAAAGGGCTAACATGAACGCCCTAATCTCAGGAACTACTGATCCGATTTAAAAAATTCTTTCAGTGTTAGATAGCCCATTTATTAAGGAAGGCTCTCAGGAACTACTAGTCCCATTTGAAATATTCTTTCAGTGTTAGATAGCTCATTTATTGAGGAAGGCTATAGGCTATATTTTATCACATTAAGACTAATAGGAGAATGTGGAAAAAACGGGGGAAATTATTTGAAAGGGCTTATCTCGCGAACTACTGGAGCAATTTTTATGTTATTTGGCACAGATAAGAAGTAGACCACGTGAAGTATGATGATAGGCTATTTTTTCAGATTTTAATCATTTTTTCAGTGGCTATATATTATATTATACCCGTGCGACGCCGGGTCGGGTCGCTAGTTAAAAATAAAATCGACTTGACTTTGAAGGCTCACAACAAGAAAATATATAAGTTATGAAGCTGAAATTTTGGGAATACTTATTTTTTATCGATATGTCTTTATTTTATTTAAAATATCAGCTAATCTTTGACCTTGTCGTCATCCCTATTATCGCTCGAAAACCATACATTTCTGGGATGAAAAGTATTCTATGTCCTTTCCCGGGACTCCAAAAGTATCCCCATTCCCCGTACCAAATTTCATCAAAATCGGTTCTGCGGTTTGGACGTGAAGAGGCAACAGATAGACAGACAGACACACTTATGCATTTATAATATTAGTATATGGATTTAAAATAAAAGTTATCAAGGTATTAAAATAAAGAACAATAGTCAAATCGTACCAGATGATAAAATGTGGACGGTGGCGTCCTGATATGCCATTGATAGCAAAAATTCCCGAATATTTTAAGGCATCGAAAAATATTAGAAATGTGTCTGTAAATAGCCACAAAAAAAAAGATGTAGCGAGTGGGCAAGCAGTCCGGTGACGGTTACTAAGCAACCGACTGTTATGCCCGGAACACACGAGGCTAGTTTTACAAGCTAGGATAGCAAGCTAGTTTTTTACCAAACTGTCCTGGCTTGCTGACCTAGCTTGGAGCATGCTAGTTCTGTTTACACGAGGCTATATTATTTTAAGCTAGTATTTTTGCTGTGACTGGGGTGACCACACGTCCAAAATGATCTGCACGCGAAAAAAACACTATTCGACTGAAAAACGGTTACTTCAAAAACTATGCCAATTCGCACTAGACGTACTAGAAGATGAATTACAAGGATGGGTGTGGACACGACTGTGAATTTTAAAAAGAGATGAACGTGGACCATCTGCTTTACTTTGTAAGAATTTCGCTTTAGGACTTAGGCAAATATAAGAGTATTTTGCGAATGACGCCTGATTTGTATGATATTCTGTTGAGTCTTGTGACGCCAAAACGCGTGGTTACTGCTTACGAGTCAACTGAAAACTAGCTTCGCCGGACACATGAAGCTAGTACACAAGCCAGGATAGTAAAATCAGTGGTGGGGGGACGCTACTAGCCTGAAAATATAACTCCATCCTATTAATTATTTTTAACAAAAAATTAAAACCGACTTCCAAGGTAAAAACAATAGTAATATGAACTAAAAAGTATTAAATAACTCTTAAAACTCAAATAAATAATTTTACTCTTTTTAGTTAGTAAGTATCTACAAAATTAGGCTTTATGCGTAAATAACCAATACGAATGTTAACTATTCACATTATGTCACTGTAAGCGAAATTGTGGTAAATGCTTGCAGTTATCTAAGCGATGCTGCAATTTCCATACTTTTATCTTTAAAGATTCAGAGTTCTGTTCAGTGCCTTTGGACCAAGAGACACCTTCGTACAAAATTTCTCTTATTCGTAACATATGTTTAACTTACTAGAAACAACATTTTAACCACTATGAGTGTTTTGATAAAATTCAAGGATTTTCCTCGATTGCTCATAGATCCCATCATCAGCTCACCACTTTCGTAATTGTTATACAAAATTAAGATTATATCCTATACAACAACACGAGAATTTTGAAAATCGGTCCACAAACAGCGAAATCATTATCAAAAACGTCTGCTTCGATGCAAAATATCACGAAAAGTACCAATAATTGGGTCATAGTGTGATGACCCATGGTATAATGATGGTTGTGATGATGATGATTAATCAAATTGATGTATTAGCTTATGCTTTCAGTTGTTTAAACAACGCCGAAATCGCCGAACCTGTACCTATAAGCATTCAAAAGTTCTATTCGGTACCTTCGGATCCAGGGTATAACCTGGTGCGAAGTCTTACTTTTTGGTAGCATTTACCTCGAATGCTTCAGAAAAAATCGAAATCACTATATGTTTCCATACAAATTTCAAGAAGTCCCCTCGATTCCTCAAGGATCCCATCATCAGATCACCACTTTTGTGAACATGGTACCAAATTCGAGTTAAACCCTATACAACACAAAAAGAATTTTGAAAATCGGACCACAAACGGCTGAGTAATCGTGGAACATACAAAAAAAAAAAAGATACATACAGCCGAACATATTACCTCCTCCTTTTTGGAAGTCGGTCAAAAACTGTCCTGGCTTGTAAACTAGCTTACTAGCTTACTAGCTGACAAATGAAGATAGTTTTGTCTACACGAGGCCAGAAGTACTAGCTTGCTAGCTTACTAACACTAGCTTGCTATCCTGGCTTGAAAAACTAGCCTCGTGTGTCCCGGGCATTAGGGATGAAGGCTCGGATCTTGCAATTGTATTGTAACAGTTTCTAATTTATATTTTGTGGTAATAAGGATTGTACTGTATTACACTGGCGCCAACCTGTGGCTATTTTTTATTTCTTAATAAATATATTTTAGTTTCACTATGTTCTGACAGCCGGCAATTATTCGCATTCGTTCTACTTTTTTGGTAATACTCTAGTACAAATTGAAATAATTAGAAACGAGATCGCCGAATATACACTTGTAGGCTACCACAGTCGGGAAAAAGGTAGTTCTTAAGTCTAACCTCAAAATAATTGTTAACGTTATTAATTGTTGTAAAAAACCGTGGCTATTTATACATAATTCTCAAAAAATGTTTAGAGCATAAGAACAACCAAATCTAACTATAGTTTATTTTGGGACATCAAAAATAAAAGTCGAGTCCAGCTCCTATACAAATTTGGCCATGATTCTTTGTCTATAATTTTATTCTCCTAACTAAAATAAAATTAAACAATGGATAAAGTACTAATTTATACAGTGTTTTGTCTTCGTCTTTCGCGCGACTGTTCCAATAAATCAGACAAGGACAAAATATGGTAGACTATAGACTATCTTTTGTGTAAATATTTTCATTACTAAGGTTACATTAATGTGTATTCAAAACCGTCGCAAGAGATTATAAATCCATTCGTTACACAAATAGTTGGAATCACAGAACAGCTTGGTAAATAAATGCTAAAATGTATGTAAAAGGTTACATCTATATAAAATTCTAATATACAATTTTACATTTCAGTGTGGAGGATATCCCGGACAAGCTGAACAAGTCGGACAACTGGGCTGAGACCTCCTTCGGCAGGGAAGTCATGAATGTGAGTGCCGCCCCAAATAGAAATACCTAGAGACGGCCGCCCTAGGAAAGATTTAAATATTAATTAACTTTAATTGAACTAATTATATATAAATCGGTTTATTTGACATAAACATCCATATATTTTTACCGTTAAACTGTATTTATTAAATCACCGTTAAGTGATCATTTAATGTCTCTGGGTGTAGCTATGATATGATGATATCTCTTGAACTTCATAAACCTCCTTTGTAATAAAAAGGGCAAAACCGATAAGGGCGACAGTTGTGTATATGTCACCGTAAGATTGTAATATGACGAAGTGATGGATTGTAAACAAACAGTTTTCCTGCGATTTTAAATTAATTATTTCGTATTTAAAATAACTTCAATGCCAAAAAGTATGAGGTGTATAACATAAAATAAAATTTAGATATATTTCAAGTGCTGTTTGAATGTTCGGTTATTAAAATTAACCTAATTTATAATTCAAACTGCACTTTAAATATATCTAAATTTTCTTCAAGTTTATACATCAAATATTCAGGCAATTGAAGTCATTTTAAATACGAAATAATTTATTTAAAATCACCGGAAAACTGGTTGTTTACAATCCATCACTTCGTCATATTACAATCTCGCGGTGTTTACAATCTTACGGTAACATATACAACTTGATCTCGACTGTAACGTTTTCTTTTATCAGTAATTGTTTACGCCATCGTTTATGAGAAAGTTTGAAAAACAAGAGCATGTCAAAACCAAGTTATAAAAAAAAAACACAAAAAAGGAGAGAGAGAGAGAGAGAAACACGCGCTACCGCACGGCTTACAACTATAGTATTTTTGCTCTAGTTGTAATATACCGACACTTTCGTGTCATGTTGCTGCAACTTTTTCCGTCTAGCCCCCTTTCGCAACTCGCGATTAGGAACTTCGTTTAAAAAAACCAACATAATATTGCAGATCGTGAAGCGCAACAACAGCAGCTACAAGAAGGCGGTGGCGTCGGAGTCGGAGTCGGAGTACGACAGTGAGCTGGATGACCTGCTCGACGAAGCGCTGGACGACGAGGGACCCACCCCGCCCAAGCAGAACAAGGTACGCCGGACACACAATACCCGACTACAATATAGCCAGGAGAAGAGTTACGATTTCAGCAGTCTATGAAATGCATGTTTCTTTGTTGTATGGGTAGAAATACTTTCCCATTTACTATTATAAACCCCCATATTAATATAAATATCTACGCAACGAATGACAGGACAAGGTTGCCTTTATCTAGCTGCTAGCACATTGAAAAGTGAAATACAAAGACAGCAAATTTTGTACACGTAACATGCTGTGTGAATATCTTTATTACAAAGGGGGATATAGTTATATGATGCACGTAAACGCGTTTTACTACTGTCAAAACTTTGAGACGCGGAACAGTACTTCATGACAACGAACAATTTAAGAAGTTGGTCTCCACGTTTCACGGTTTTGAATTTTACCGGCGGCGCGCTTGCAGCAAAGCGGGTTGTCGTCATCGAGTTTCGTGTACCAGGAGCAGGGGGCGTTCCGTTCGCCGCTGAAGACCACGCCCTCCACCCCGGCCACGCCCGCCACCCCCGCCGCGCCCCCCGCCCGCGCGCACGAGCTCGTGCACAGCGTCAGCTTCTACCGCCGCATGCAGGCCGTGAGTACCGCCTTATAAACTTATTTAGACACTGTGTCGTACTACATAAAATAATGTTTCAAAATGAATAATATTTTGATGCTTAGTTCAAGGACAGCCTTTCCCAAAGTGGGCGATAACGCCCCCTTGTGGATGCTGAATGTCTAAAGGTGTGTTACACAGAAAAAAATGGGGTCGTTTTGTAGAGGCTTGGGGGTGATTTATTTCATCTGAATGCATTTTAAATTGAAACAATGGGGGCGCTAAAACATAATTTGTTCTCAAACTGTTGCCCGTAGACAAAATAAGTTTGGGAACCTCTGAGCTAGGATAAGGAAATCTTAATATCATAAGGCTTTTCTAATTTGCTACGTAATATAAAAGCAGTGCATTATTTCACCACTTTAAGTATACTTTAGAAATAAACGTAATTAATTTTGATATTACAGAACAGCACGCCATCGACGCCGGTGCGTACAATCCGTCACGCGTCGCCGGAGCACGAGGCCACGCCCTCCGAGCCGCCCGCCGCCGTCACCGTGCGCCAGCGCATCAAGGAGCTGCAAGCGGAGATCAACAAGCAGAACACCGTCATATCGCAGGTATTTACTGAATTTTAGTTCATTTCCGTTCGTAGTTCAATTTAATATAAGTCATAACTTTAAATGAATAAACGAATTAATTTTCCAGGCGAGTCAGGCCTTAAACCTCTGCGCCGCCACCGTGGAGTTCAGCGGATCCACGGAGCAGGCGGAGGGGGAGAGACTCCTGCTGCTAGCGAGTAAGTTGAATAACAATGTTGTGATTTTCTAGTTTAAACCCATCAACCCCCAAGCGGCAGCCGGCTGCCGCATAACAATTGAAAAATCTATTGTGTCTCCGATACCCACGATGGAGGTGTTAATAAAATATTATATTGTGTTGTTTACGTTGTTCTTACACTAAGAGCGACCGCAGACTTACAATTTCAAGTTGGCCAACTAAATCGCATAGTATACCAATAGCTATAGCGACTTATGAGAGCTCGCACATTTTTTCAACTAAATTTTACAACAAAATAATTGTACACCAATCGTATCAGAAACGCGATTCCTTTCCGATTACCCACAGTTAAAAGTTGTCCAATTAAATTGTGAAACTACGCAATTTAGTCGTACGATAGTCGGCCAACTTGAAATTGTATATCTGCGGTGACCCTAATCAATACTTATTATAAAACAAAGTCGCTTTTTTTCCCTCATGTCCCTTTGTTCCCTTTAATCTTTAAAACTGCGCAACGGATTTTGATGATTCTTTCAATGTTAGATAGCCCATTTATCGAGGAAGGTTATAGGCTATATTTTATCACGCTAAGATTAACAGAAGCGAAGAAATAGAGGAAAATGTGGAAAAAACGGGGAAAATTATTTGTAAGGGCTAACTTGAACGCGCTAATCTCAGGAACTACTGGTCCAATTTGAAAAATTCTTTCAGTGTTAGATAGCCCATTTATTGAAGAAGGCTATAGGCTATATTTTATCACGCTAAGACTAATAGGAGAATGTGGAAAAAACGGGGGAAATTATTTGAAAGGGCTTATCTCGCGAACTACTGGAGCAATTTTTATGTTATTTGGCACAGATAAGGAGTAGACCCACATGAAGGATCGTGATAGGCTATCGATTTTAATCATTTTTTTCAGTGGCTATATATTTTATACCCGTGCGACGCCGGGGCGGGTCGCTAGTTATTTATATTTGTATTAATCGCTTCTGAAATGTGTTTCAGCTCATCGTCGTCAGGCGTGCGTGCACGAGGTGCAGCGGCTGCAGGTGGAGGGCGCGGGCCCGGCCGCCGCCGCCGGCGCCGCGGAACTGCGCCTCTCCGGCATCCGCATACCGCTGCGCCGCGACTACGTGCGCCAGTTGCACGCAGGTACGCACTCTTACTAAGGCTTCTTTGTCTACATTTTGATTTAAAAAACGGTTGTCTGTAAAGTTGGTTTACTGACGATAGTTGAACGTGACAACGTGCCTCTTTGTCGCTCGTTCCGCGCTCTCGCTTGCACTTCAAGCCTTAAATGGAACGCCTCAGAGCGAGGTAACGCCGCATGAGTCATGTTTTTTCGTGCGTGCAGCCGGCTCCATCGAATTATAAGACGTTGTCACGTCAAAACTCATTTCCCCGACTGTACATTTCTGCTTAGCACAATTTTCCCCGACTGTACATTTCTGCTAAACAACTCATTTCCCCGACTGTACATTTCTGCTAAACAACTCATTTCCCCGACTGTACATTTCTGCTTAGCACAATTTTCCCCGACTGTACATTTCTGCTAAACAACTCATTTCCCCGACTGTGCATTTCTGCTTAGCACAATTTTCCCCGACTGTACATTTCTGCTAAACAACTCATTTCCCCGACTGTACATTTCTGCTTAGCACAATTTTCCCCGACTGTACATTTCTGCTAAACAACTCATTTCCCCGACTGTACATTTCTGCTAAACAACTCATTTCCCCGACTGTACATTTCTGCTAAACAACTCATTTCCCCGACTGTACATTTCTGCTTAGCACAATTTTCCCCGACTGTATATTTCTGCTAAACAACTCATTTCCCCGACTGTACATTTCTGCTAAACAACTCATTTCCCCGACTGTACATTTCTGCTTAGCACAATTTTCCCCGACTGTTCATTTCTGCTAAACAACTCAAATGGAACGCCTCAGAGCGAGGTAACGCCGCATATTGCGTCATGTTTTTTCGTGCGCGCAGCTCATATCGAATTATAAGACGTTGTCACGTCAAAAACTAAACTGCAGTTCACCCTATGGGTGTTTGCACACTGCACGATAACGACACGACACGATACCACAGAATAGAGGGCCACCGCACATATTATACAATTTCAAGTTGGCCGACTATCGTACAAACTGACTATCGTACTAATTCTAATATTCTGTCACTTAGTATTGAATGCACCCAAAATATTCTCCTTTCTTTTCGCCTTCGTTTTATTAGTGTCACAATAAAAGCGTGCTTTTTACGCATTTTAACACGCACGTCGCTAGGCTAGGAACACCGTTACCAAAATAAATCTAAAAGTCTGCGGCTGGCAGCGTACACGATGAAGTTGTCCAATTAAATTGTGACACTACGCACTTTAGTTTGTACGATAGTCGGCCAACTTGAAATTGTATTATATGTGCGGTGGCCCTTATCTATTCTGTGGTATCGTGTCGTGTCGTTACCGTCGCAGTGTGAAAACACCCTATCGGGTGTTATAATAAGAGCAGAGGAAAGAATCTCAATAGAGGGAAATAAATTTGAAAGCACGTTGACAGGTCAGACAATGATATATTATGCAAGTTTTAAGAAACTCGTTAACAATACGTCGCTAATGTTGATTTGCAGACGGCGCCGTGGGCCACCACGCGGTGTGCCTGCTGAAGTGCCGCGACCGCGTGCTGGCGACGTCCATGCAGCTGACGTCGCCGCAGCCGCTGCACTTCGCGGACGACGTGCGCATGGACGGCCTCGCCAGCGACTTCAAGGTTACCGTCGAGGTCTACCTGCTGCAGGCCTCCAAGGAGCTGCTGCCGCACGACGTCAAGTACCACATATCTAACAAGAAGGTTCGTGTACCACAAAAAAGTAACTGTTGTACTCTGTTCATATCACGCAACAATGCAATTTACAATAAAATAATACTTTTCTTTAGTCTTACATTAGATTTAAATTAAACATACACCGTTAATTAAAAAAAAATGTAAAGGGAAAATGTGTTATGGCGAGTCAAGTGTGTTGATTATGACGTTCGACCCGCAGAGCAACTCGAAGCTGCTGACGCCCAAGTCGAAGGTGTCGGAGCTGAAGACGCCGCGCGTGCAGAGCCCGGCGGGCCCGGGTGCCGTGCGCGCGCCGCAGTTCCAGCTGCACGGGTACTGCATCTTCGCGCTGGCGCAGGCGTCGCGCCGCAGCTTCACGCTCAACAAGGTGCCGGCCGGCAGCCCGCTGGAGGGCGCGCTGCACGTGGACATCGCCGCGCGCGTGCGCCGCCCCCCGCCCCAGCCGCACGCCGCCTTCCTCACCGCCTACGACGACGTCAGCGGCCTCGGCGCCTGGCACCGCCGCTGGTTCCGCCTCGAGGCGCCCGTGCTCTCCTACTGGAAGTACCCCGAGGACGTCCAGAAAAAGGTACCCGTGAATCGTTACACGGCTACGTTCTTTTATGCAACGCCCCACTATCTTATAATTTTAAAATATAATTATGTTCTAATCTGTACGAACGCCCTGTCCCTAGATCCCGATAGGCGACATCGACCTGTCGGCGGTGGTGTCGGAGCGCGTGGTGGCGGCGCCGCGCGACCTGTGCGCGCGCCCGCACACGCTGTTGCTGGAGACGCTGGCGGGCGAGGAGGGGGCGGAGCGGGAGGGGGGCTCGCTGGTGCTGGCGCGCGGGCCGGACGGCCGCCTGCGCCGCCGCCACCTGCTGGCCGCGGACGGCGCGCGCGACCGCGACCTGTGGCTGACGCGCCTCAACGACGCGCTCGAGTACGTGCGCTGCACGCAGACCGCCGACGCTGACCAGCCGCCCGCGTAGTGCCCGCGTGTGTAACCTAGAGCGCACTCGGCCAAGCCAAAACGATATAAGTTCTCAAAAGATTCGTTTTATCGACATATTTTTTTCAAGCTTTTTTTAAACTTGACGTGAGTTTATTTCACCTATCAATACATACTGACCAAACTAAACTCGTTTATGTCCGGTCGAGTGCGGTCTATAACTGTCAATAAGTGTTTTGCGTGCGAGAGGAATGGTTGCATCGTTGCAGTGTAAAATATGTAGTTGTGATGAGGTGTTCTGTTTCGAGCACTACAACGCTCGCTCGCTCTCGTCTAATTTGGTCTAATGTCTGCTTGATTACTGTATCCTGGTCAGTTGTAAGTTGTAACAGAATAACGGAGACGATTGGAATGAATGTACCTGTTTAACGAATATATTTTAGTAGCTTGTTATCGAACTAGATTGTATGTATGATAAACAGATGGGCCGGATATGCCTGTTAACTGTTATCTGCGTGTTGCTATTTGAAATAGCGAATTTTTAGGTGTGAATGTCATTTTATCAATGAAGTACTAATCTGATTGGATTTTATAGCTTTAGCGTTTTTTAGATTATTTTAGAATAACAAAGTATTATTATTAATATATTTAAGGTTCGATATTACTACCATATTTGCAAGTTTTAAATAATAATTGTATGCAGTCAAAAATAATTATGCTTGTATTATAATATCATCACAATATCTTGAGAATTGAATAGATTTTGGGCAAATTAAAAGATTCATTATTTTATTTTTTCACTTGTAACTTCTTGTTACAAGTGTAAAATACAGTAAACGGAAATGCTATTTTAAGAAGTGAAATTATTAATTAGAGATAAGCTGGGAACAAATTATCGGACGAACGTCCGCGGACGTTTTCATCGGATGCGGCTTGTTTCTATCTGATCAATACTTGAAAATACACTAAAATGTGCACATTGTCTGACATAAGTCGCGGACGCGACCTTGAGCGTTCGGACGTCCGAACAGAATCTGGCAGGCCGGATGTTTTTGCATCCGCGGACGTCTGCCATTGACATAATATAGGTTATGTCTTTGACGTCCGCGGATGAACCGTGCACATTGTTAAGTCGCATCCATCAGCCGCGACTTATGGATGCGTCCGATAATCTGTTTCTAGCTTAAGAGTCCGTGCATAGCCGCCTTATGTGCTATTACATATCTCTATAGTTTACTATAACTATAATATATTTTAGGTTTTATTTTAGACTACCGACATGTACTGACTGAGTGGCAAAATTGGACTACACGAAGTATTTTAAGTATTTTATTAGTGTAATATTTGAATGCAATAAACTAACCTACCGATATGCAATGTGTACATAGAATCGACTACTACAATATATTACTGGAAGTACTACACGTTTTTCATTTATCGAGACCTATTATATTATTTACCTAGCATTTGGACTGGTATATAAAAGCGATTTTCGTATCGTTATAGTCCGGACACCGAATAAAAAGAAAATCCGTTGACTTATCTCTTTCATACGCGTTACCTCATTTCTAACTACACATTGTATGAAACGTGTCGGAGACTTTTTTCTTGTTCGTACTAAAAAGACAGCAGCTATGAGTATGAAATAATAATTCAATAGCATAAGAAGGTAAAAACAGGTTGATTTACATTTTAAACGTGGTAAACAGGTTTTGTTATTTATTACATATAAAGTATTACCTATTTAAATGAAAACATTACTTACATAGGTTATGTCAACAAGAGAGTCTCCAACATCAACTTAACAAAACAAACATTCTGTAAGTAAAAAGTACTTAAATAACATAATTACAAAAAAATATATATATTTCTTGCATATAAACTTTATAAATAAAATAAAAACAATTTCAATAATAATCATTTATCTTCTGTTTTATATTATGTAGATGTCATGGGGTATGGTTGTCATTCGTCGTCGTCGTACCGCTCCGTCTTCTGCGGCAGGTCGTCGTCGCGCGGCTTGTGCCCGCCCGCGCCCGGCGACATCGCGCTGCGCAGGTCGTGCTGCAACAAACACCATATTGTTGTTATAACTTACAGCTATAGGGCCTGTATTCACTTTGATTAGTGATAAGTGCAGGTGATTAGTAATCAGGAGAAAGCAAGTGTGGACAGCGACTGATTAGTGCAAGTCTATTATTTTCGCACTCGCACTAATCAAAGTGAATACAGGCCCTTATCTTCATCGTGTGTTTCAAGTTGTACTAAGTAAGCCATTTGATTTTGCATACCGCTATGTTAGTTATTATTATGATCTGTAGTGGTATCTCACCAGAAAGTGTCTGCAGATCCTGGCGAACTGTCCGCAGTCGAAGAGCGCGGGCGGCGAGCGCTTGCCCCCCGACCAGTCGCGGCTGAACGTCACCTGGCCAGCCACCAGCGCCGCCAGTGTGAGCAGCGTCAGACCCGCGAGCAACCTGCGACAACGAGCGAGTTCAGGCGAGTGAAGTTAAAGCACCACCACCGAGGCCTGGGAGCTAAGGAGGTGAGTGTTACGGCCGCTTAGTACCGCGTAATCCGAGGGCAATTGCGTGGTATTTGCGGCCATAAGCCCCTGTGTAAACCACTGTCACAATATTGGCAATCATCATCATCGGTAGTTGGTGGATACGTCACACACGGTCTAGTGACGTCACACGCTGCGTTCACCGCGGTCACCACGTACTACGTCATAACTCAAAACCAACGGCAACCTTAACATTACCTACGTAGAGCTGTGTAAACGTAGGTACATACTATATGCATATAAAGTAAGAGTTCTGGGTTTCGTCATCACTTCATAATTCACTTAGGATAAGTGTCTAAACACACTAGGCCGAAAATACGCGGCCGAAGTTCGGCATGATGACGCTTGCAATGCGTTACGCATACAATATAACGCGACGTAATTTTGACATGGTGGGTCATCAGTCATCACTCATCAGCAATAAATACATTGGAGGCGTAGTCATGCCGAACTTCGGCCGCGTTTTTTCGGGCTAGTGTGTTTAGACACAGTTTCACGAAATTCTTCGGTCGTTGGCGGCGCTACGATGCTCGCTAGTTACGCACATGTGACGTCACACAGTTGTAAGGGTTCTTCTTCATATTACTAACACTTGCAGGGGCTTCTATCTACATAACACTCAATTGCTGACATCATTGGATGAAATATACCACACAGGTTTTGAAGACCATACTTTCTTAATTATTTAGATTATTATTATCTATAATACACCAAAAAAAAATTGATACACTCTTATACATCGTTTTACCTACAGAATCCGTCATGTTTGCGATGTTTAACAATTAAATATTAGTGCTAAACCACATGATGGTTCCGTCGTGTTGCCAAGCGATACCACAAGACAATGCTTTATTTTGTTCCAAAGACGCAACGGAACGGAGCAACGTGGCTTCAAACGCTCACACCACACATCGCTTAAATCTCACAAGGTTTATTGTCCACTTTATCTCTAATAAAGATTAATTAATTATCTATCTTCTATATAAATAAAAATGAATTCTTAATTTTGTTAGTCTCGTTATAACTCGAGAATGGCTGAGCTGGTTTTGCTGATTTTAGTATCAAATTAATAGTGAAAGTCCAGGGAAGGTTTACAAGTGACAAGTAGTTCACCGGGACATCTAGTTAGTAATAATGAGGACAGGTACCTCCAGGTGGGTGCCATGTCGTCGCGGTCCGGGGTGGGAATACTCCGCCGCGGGCCGACCCCGCGTATTTATACCGCGCCTACAGGATAACTCCCGACGATATTTATCTACTCCTCTGTAAAATTGTATCATTTCCATATTCCATTTTTATCTAGTTGAAAGGGTTCCGTATTTACGAAATCAATATTGGTTTCCTGTTTTGCTAATTGGTTATATTTTCCATATATTTTCCGTTTTTTCTGTTTGACCAAGTGATCAAAGAATCTTCATTGAGACAAGAGTAACAAAAAAAACTGTTACACCGTCGACGACAAGAGTAACACCGTCGGCGGACGTGGCAGCCTAGAAAATTTGTTACCCACCTGGTTACCTTTACGTACATACTTATTATGATAACTTATTCATTATTATCAGTTCTCACTGACCCCTAATACTAGTGCACCCCTATAACAGCCCATCGGTCGTGGGCAGCCCAATACCTTTGATCGACAGATCCTTTGTGGCTGCACCGGACAATACGTGAGACGCGACAGGTGCGCCATTGTGTGACCCCTTCCCCCGCGCCCCGCTCCGCCCCGCCCCCCGCACCGCACCTGCGAGCCGCCGCGTAAATCTCCCTGTGCGGGCCACTTTGATGCGATATATTTAGATGGTCTAGGATTTGCGACCCTTTGTCCAGACCGGGGGGGGCTCCAGGAGTATGTAGAGCCTCGACTATAAATATTTAGCTGAAAACATCTGCGGCAGTTCATACAGCTCAAAATAATGTTTTAAGCATCTACGTTTCTTTGGTCTTCGAGATGCTCGCATGAATCAGGCTACATGCTTTGTATTTAAAATCAGCTATAGCCTAGGAAAAAAAACACCTTTTATCCGTAGACCGAAATCAAACAGTTCCGCAATTTTATTATAACTTAAATAACACAATGATTTTAAAATTCCAGTTTATGACGGAAATGTTAGCCGCGGCCCGTGGTGTGTTGTCGCAACATCGAGCCAGCAGTTTAGATAATCCAGTCCAACGCGCGTCGTCTATACTCTACGTCCAACTTGTAAGTGCTCATGTTTTCCTTTCTTATTTATTTTATAATTAAGTACTAATTAAATGACAATGCAACTACGTTATGCGTCTATTTTTTCGCGAATCGACATTTGAAATATTCGAAAAAGTGTTGTTTTATATTACAAAAGTAGTCAAAAGTTACCTCCGACGCTACACAATAAATTACAATAATTTATGACAGAATTTGAATTATCTGCGACCTGCGAGCTATTAATAAACATCTTGACGAGAATTATCATATTGTTGATTTGGAATGAGGAAATATCTCGCGAGATGTACAAGTATATCATACGACAGAGGAGGCGTGGTGTATCGTATAATTTCGAAATCGTATTTTGGTATCCATAGTTTTTCATAAAAGTACATATTCTTCTTATCTTCAAATAACTTTGCGAAGAAGCCGTATGAAATAGATTAGTCAATATTCGATTCTCGAATCTCGAATGTCTTTTACAGACATCTTTCGGTATTAACTAGTCATAAGCATCTACTCAGGTTCGAAAGTGCATTGGCGACTAACGAATCTAGTTTTTGGCACACACAGTCTAGTTTGCACAGTTCGCACTGGTCGCTCTAGTTCTAATTATTATCAGATCGTAATTATACCCGTACGTTAATAGTTCGACGCGTATTTAATTAAGTATTGTAAAATACAATGTGATGTGTTCTTCTTCTTAATAATTATTGAAGCCGGAATTGGGCGCCATGTGCTAGGATATTTTTGCGCGTGACCGCTCTCACTGAGCCGTCGGACCAGTTCTGTCAGTTCTGTCATAGGTCACAGCAATAATATTCTGGTGTTGGGCAGCGGGGCCACGGCAGAGTCCGCCCGGTCGTCGTCGCCACAACCCGGTGAGTGATCAATTATAGAGTAAATAGATGACGATTGACGCCGACAACACCGTTGCGCCAAAATTCGTTTATCTGCGCGATAAACGAATTTTCGTACATTTTCAGGGATAAAAAGTATCCTATGTCCTTTCTCGCCTTTCCCGGGACTCAAAAAAATCTCCATGCCCAGAAAAATCAGTTCATCGGTTTGGGTGTAAACAATATTAGGTATAATATGGATACCAACAAACAGATAGATATAGAGTCTTTGGACTCCTATTAGGAGTTGCAAGCGCGATGCCGATATAATCTTTGTCATGTTCAGTCGATACCTAAAGACCGCAGTACTCCAGCTAGCGAAACCCATCGCTAAATATCACGCCGGATTTCTATAAAACTGTAGAATATGTTCAACCGTCATGTTTCATTTAGGCTCAGAGAATTCTGTTTAGCTTGAGATATCAACGTTGTATTTATTTTATATATAGGTAAAAGCTACAACTCAACAAAAATTGAACTGTATTCTTCCCATTTCTTACCCTTTTCTAATTACCCGACTACGGCAAAGCAAAAGGAGGGTTATGATTTTGACAGGCTATGTATGTATGTATGTTCATCGGTTCCCTCGTAACTTCTAAACTACTTATCAGAATTCGACAAATAACATATCATTAGAAGCGTTTTAATTGTCCGCTGGTTATAGGCTACATGACGTCACGTTAAAATTTAAATTGACCTTAGCGCCATCTAGGGGACATAAAGGAAACAACAAAAAAATATATTTTCCTGACGGTGTCGTGTGGGGTATCAAATTAAAGAGCTTTGTGAGCACATTTCAAATATGTAAGCATTATTAGCTATTTCTTACGGGTTTGCCTGCAATCACCTGATAATTGCAAGATTTTATAAAATCAGGTTCAAATTTCAATACAATATGAAACAATATATAATAATTATCCTCGATCATTTGAGGAATTGCAATGGTTTAGAAATTTATCGAGCGAATCGCAGTCTCAAAAAAATTGAAATAAAAATAAAGTTTAAAAAACTAAAGCCCGACTACTAAAACACGCTCTAAAAATTACGAAACAAGAAAATAGTAGTTTAAAGGATAGTCGTGGTCGTATGCCACCTACTGTAGCAAAACATAATAATAAAATTAAAAGGCTATCCTTTAAACTTCCATTACTATTTTCTTGTTTCGTACTTTTTAGAGTGTGTTTTAGTAGTCGGGTTTTAGTTTTTTAAACTTTATTTTTATCTCTTTTGTGTACACAGACCTTATAATTATAAGTTATAACTTATATCTTTGTAGATGTTTTTATCATTAAGGAGGCTAATTTTAAGCAGCTAGGTCAAATATGACATGTCGGGCTTTCGTTACATCATATCAGCTGGTAAAGTGTTATCAAATCGAGTCTTCTAGCAGCTATCAGCGCGGGCGTTGTCAGTCCGTCACGGTCGTCTTACCCCCGAAAGATAAATAATTATTATTACTGCACACGTTACTAGCAGAGATAAGGTAAAGTCACATTACAGATTACTTGTTTGACGATTGAATATGTTTTATAGCTATTTGTTATGCTGTGCCGTGCGAAGTAAAGTAGATATCTTGCTAGAGTCTAGTCTTGCTCTTACCGGGGGGGCCGGTTTTATATTTTTTATGCGCATAGGCCACCTTAATTTTGCCGCCCCTATGTACGAACCCTGCCACATAAGGCCATGGCCAATACTACCTATACCTAAATCCAGACCTGCAGCCTTATTCCCGAAACTGATATAAATCTGATATCAGATTGATATCAGTTTCGGGAATAAGGCTGCTGCTCACCGGGCAAGGTTTTCTAATGCTCTCTAATCATATAATAATATAAGGTCTTCTACTGTTTTCATTGGGCGTTTTAAATCACAAGTTAGAGCCTAGAGACGCGTCAAAAGATTGGTGTTTACGCTAGAGTTTGTCCAGTTGGATATAAATTGACTGCTGCTTATTACTGTCCGTATTGACGGACAGTAATATTATAAATAAACTAATTGTAGTTAATATGCGAGTGCTTGTCTGTCTCTTCCCTCTTCATGCTCAAACTATTCCAAACCGATTGCTATGAAATTTGATATTGAGATGCTTATTAGTCCCGGGATAGGAACACAGGGTAGTTAATATCACGGACAATGTTTAATCCCCACGCCATAAATTTCTTTGCAATAAAACATCTTGTTTCCAATAAACAAATCGAGCGCCAAATTACAGCAACAAGGACGCGACATTTCCAATGTAAGTAATTAAGTCAAACCTTTCAAGTTTTTGCGTCGAAAGAGTTGTGGCAGTAGGGGGAGGTGGTGTGGTGGGCCACAGTAGCGCTTCGGCGGCCCACAGCCCCGCACGCGACCCGCAGAGCGTGGCGACCGACCACACACCACGCGTGAGTTACCACACGTAGCCTCACTAACAAATCTGGGAATCGAAGACGGATCCGGTGTACCACTTTTGAGCAATATTGCTAAGTGATAAGCCGGATCTTTCCTCTATCGTATCTTTGGTAATGCTCTATACATAATTTATATCTTTAGTACATAGGTGAAGCGTAGTCTTTGCACACGTGCCCACAGCCCACACGGGAATTACCACTTACCCCTCTTACCGTAAATACTAAATATCAAAAAAGGACTAAACCCAAAATATTTTCTTCTCTTTCTAGGCAAAAATGACATTTTGATCGGTAGGATAATGTTGTTTGAATCACAATATGTATATTGTATACCGTGTTCATATTTCATGATCTATAGGATCTCTACTCTCTACCTATGTAGTACTTACCTACTACTTAGATCTTAACAAAACGTTCAATCGGCTACGTAGGATGAATAAACTGCGGTATAGTTAGGTGTATTTAGGTGATGTCCGTTTTCCCCTCATTAGATGCGATATCGGTGCATAATGAGCGCTCTAACAATGTTCGTGCGTACCTACTGCGACTGTGTGTGCGTAAATACGTAACCACTACGTATGTATTTACGCACCATATCACAGAAAAACAGATAAACAGTAATCTAACTTTGTTTGAGAAATTAACAAATACTTTGCCATGTTTTCTTAAATATTTTAGTAAGCATAAATAAAGAAACCATTAATTTTTTCGAAATGAAAAATGAAAGATATCTATAAATACATACAGATCAAAATCATAACCATCCTTTTTGCTTCACCGTAGTCGGGTAAATAGAGATAAAAACAATCAAAATATAATCAGAATCTATACCGTTTGGGTGGTAACTGATAAACCTTTCAATGTTTTACATCGATATAGTGCTAGAGCGAGGTGCTGACGTCACAACTCACAGCTCTTAACAATAACCCCTCGGAGTCCGCATGACGTAAGGGCTGGAACGTTTGCATCAGCGAGATACCCACAGGGTTATCACTATACAGTATACAGTACAGGCTCATTAAACGCTTACGGCACTCTCATTATTTATCTGCGACCGGGATTTACCCAGGTTCCTAGAATACAATAGGATCGTGTCTAAATTGTTCCTTAGACCCCTTAAGGTGACTCTCCGACCGCGACCGATAAAAATTCAAATAAAATACCACTTTATGACCTAGGTCGTAGGCTTTAGGTTTCATTTTCTATCGTTCTCTGTTTCTGTCCTGTCGCTTTTCTTATGTGACAGACAACGACAAGTAGACCTTGTTAGGTTATACTTGCAAATTGCAATATATTTTGTTATTAACTAGTCGATGCCCGCAACTCCGTAGCGACAAAATTCGTTTATCGTGCGAGTATCGTTTGTCCTTTCCCGGGACTCAAAGTATCCCCATACCAAATTTCAGCATTTGGAAGAAGTAACAGACAGGTGCGCCGCAGACGACCCACTTTTTGTGTGATCGAGTCTGCGGCTTACATAGTCTGATGACGCGCGCCTGCGGTCTGTATGTAAACCGCAGACTCGATCACACAAAAAGTGTGACGTCTGCGGCGCGCCACAGACATGCACACTTTCGCATATATAATATTAGTAAGTAAGTATGGACATCTTAATTAGTTAGGGAGTAGAAACACAGCTAATATCAATTACTTGACATTACCATTAATAGATCACTGCGAACTCTATGCCTATTGACTGATTCAGCAGATTCAGCAACCCCTGAATATAAATATTTGTCTGTTAAATGTCAACTCGTTGAATTAAAATCGTAAAAATAAAATTAGAATCACTGTGTCCACAGGAAAACTCGAGTTTTAAGGGATCAAATAATTAAAACTTGCAACTGTTGACTTTTGGATCTTGGGTCTTTAATTAGCGTTTGAGATTATATTTTTAAAGATCTTCCGGATTGAATCATGAAGCGTGTTTTTTAAGTTCTTGCTGTATAGTCTCTACTAAATGTTGTCTGAAATTTTTCTGCGTTTAAATTAGTTTAAAGTATACTAAGAAAACTATCCTACGTTTCAAAAAACGTAGGATAGTTTCTATTCCGATATAGCTTTTAAGCGGGACTCAAATTTAATTTAATTAATTCTTTCAAACGCACACTTTTTGCATGTATAATATTAGTTTCGATTTATCTAAGAAAATATTATATTTAGATACTAGCGAAGCTTCTTTTCACTTCAATATAAATGAAGTGTAAAGAAGCCCCGCAAGGCCATCTTGTAAATAATAGAGATTAGAGAAGACCACGGAAAAAACATCGGCTACTATTGAATAATTATAATTCAATAGTTAACATTATGCCGTAATCATAACTATTACGGCTTATGGTTCGATTAACGCTAGATTTTCTATATGTTTGCAAGTTGTTTACAAACAAGTAGATGTGATGTTGTTTTCGCAGTTCCGCGTATTATTATTATCTACTGATAGTGCCTGTTCTCGGGCAAGATACAAGTCGTGTCAGCCCCCCGCGGCTCGGCCTCCGCCCTGTCACTCTCTATCTACAAGTACTCCATCTTGTATCTGATTCAAATACAAAAATAAGATTTTCGATAAATGGTCACAAGACCGACTTTATCTATCTCGATCGAGAGGAAAAACCAACTTAAATGAGGATAATGTAAAAATATTCTAATCCGAAACAATATGATGGTTCAATTAAACGCTACAACCGGGCTAAAGCCCGACCATACCATCCCATTACCATTTGAGAATTGGCTGTAAGTGGTCTCCTGCAAACAAGTAACTCAAATGATGTTGTATTTTTCTGACAACGTTAAAATCACGGTCTAGAAGTTAAAATGTAGTACGAAACCCTGAAAATATGGTAGCTGACAGCTGTGGTCTCCTGTAAACGAGCGGCATAATCAATGTTGTAACCCGCGTACAACATTACGTACGCCGACGTCAGGTTCTCCAAACAGTGCAGATTATTTTTACATAATTATTTGTGTAAAGTCATTAAACACAGATAAGATGTACCTATTTATGTTTTGATGTTATTTGCACAAGTCACTAAGGCGATGTGGCTCGCGTGGAAACTCACCGCAACAAACAGCAATCACGACAACAACAATAAACTAGAGTTTCTGAAACCAAAAATGCAACTGGCATTTCTGATCCCACAACTGCAACATTAAAATGACCGAGCCCTTAAAGCTAATTAATGTTAAACGCTTGATCTCGTCAGATTTCTAACAAAAAAACAAAATTAATAATGTCGATTTAGATTTTAGATCTTTACTAGATGACGTCGCCCGCAACTCCGTTGCGCCAAAATTCGTTTGTCGCACGGGAACTGTACACTTTTTCGGGATAAAAAGTATCTTAAGTCCTTTCTCGGGACTCAAAGTATCTCCATTCCGAATTTAAGCAAAATCCTAGTAATTTATTTTACAAACAATTATTATTTAGATGTTTAAAGATAATATGGATATGCACTAGTTAATCTAGTTAGACTTTTTCGCCGAGAAATGCCGTTTCACATCCCGCGGGGGATAGGATGCTCCAGCCTCCAACCGCGGATATATTGTACGGACGCTGTGCCCTAGCCCCTAACTTCTAAGTCATAAGAGATGATAGTCGACGCAGCCCTACATACTGAAACTCGGCGGTATTCCGACTGCACCGATATTGCCAATGCCACGGGTACATCAAGCCCTAAGGGCTAAGTCATAAGGGCTAAATCAATTAGACTAGTAATTCGTATTGCGAACTTGGCGTAACTAGTGCTAAAAGCTGCTATCTTTTGCTTCTACTAAGTAATGAACTGACACTTAACGCTTAGGTGTCGATCGGTGTTAGTCAATAGAGTGAGCGAGGGATGCTCGTCAGCAGAAGAGATGATGCGTAAGGATGTAAAAAACAATTTATCTGCGGAAAAGTATTGAGGTTAAGAGTAGTACGTCACGCGGCGAAAACAGCCGGGGGTATATAAACATTGGCAGATATTGTTTCGATACACAACTGAACATACGCAAACCGTATCAGTTATTGCGAGATATTATTCGTTATATATTTTTAGTGCAGTGAATGGGTCCGTAGCCGAGTCCAGGTGAGCGAAATGTGGAAAATATAGTGTCGTTTAATTGTTTGCTAATCGAAGTTGCAGATTGTTAATAATATGTAAAACATTATTATAAAATAAAAATGTATCGTCCTTATTGTCCTACTACCAACTAAGTACTGTTATAACTTATTAATAATAGTGATTTTTATAATTTAAATTAACAACGGTTATCTTTGTGCGCAAGAAACGTACAGATGGCGCTAGGAGATTTTAAAAAGAGGACCATAAACACAAATTCTCCCAAAATTAATTAATCTAATGTTTAAATATTATTATATTCTCATAGTTTTGCATATTAGCTTAATATTATGAGTGACTTGATATCTTTCTTTATCTACCCACTATCTCTATAGCTCCCTTATCGCCGATAAATCTGCCCTTGATTTATTTTTGTCAAATGTTTTTGTTTCAGATTTGAAACAACAAAATGGTGCTAATATTAACAAGACTGACAAAAAGGTAAGAGTTAATTTTGCTTTATTCAACTCATTAACCTACAAGTAGCAAAATCGTAACGTCTACAAGTAGCCTCTGCCCTGCCGGATCGTAGACATCGCGTTTGCAACTACTCTGGCATTGTGGTCGGAATAGGCAAACTCATGAAAATGTTGGAGGAGACCTACCTGATAAAGTAGCTAGTTATCCTAATTGTCGCTGGGTGTCGCAGCCGTTCTGAATGTGCTGCAGTAATCGCTTACCAACGACCATTACCAGAAACCCGGAGTTGTTCCCTAAAAATATTTAAGCTGTTTTCTGACATCGGTCAAAATGCTAAAGTCGACGCTTAAGCCAGCTTAAGATCTATTAACATCTCAAGTAAAATGGTTTAATGACTGTACGATCTATCTCCAGTAGAAGATGTAGGTTGTATTGTAGAGTCCAAATTTTGTACTGGACTGAACCTTAACGCGAACAAGCTATATATTTGTTGCTAGCTGCTGGCAACCGCCGCGGCCGCAGAACCAGTTCTGTCGGAGTTTTCCATCGACATGTTTACGCGTTGATAGGCGCGGGGCGGCGCGGGGCGGTCGCGGGGCGGTGCGGAGCGGCGGGGGGCAGAGGTCCCCGTATCGCGGGGGCTCGGCGCTACACACGCCCCCTGTTTCATCATCGCTGATAGCGCCCGCTGTTGCTATAACACGTACCACTTACGAGTAAATAAGGAAAATTTTACCGATCGTAAAAGTATTAGGCAATAGTTGCCTGACAACAGTCATATTGTAAGCTCGTAGGAACTCTACCACGGTGGTCTAGGGGTCTAGGTTGTGTATTACGCATATCCCATGGCTCTGCCTAAAGCGAAGGAGCAGGAAGTAGGAACACTGTTGGGGTGGGTATTCCCAGGCGCGGCCTTCACCGGTGGGCCTCCCTAGACCGCCGGGAATGCGTAAACGCATTTCTCCAACGGAAAAGATAGGAACTCTACCTCGGTGAATCTCCAATTCTTTCAAAATAACATTGAAGAAGTAAATATATAGAAGTTCTGTAAATACTGTACGTGTAGGAACTCGCTCGGGATCCCTTAGTTTTCCAAGAGTTGCAAGACTCAAGTAGGATACCGCAGAGTTTTTATTAAGTATTGTCCGTGAAGGAACCATTGCCTTGGGCGCAATATTCTCGCATAATCGCTGGTAGGATCTTAGCAAGGGCTTTTTCTCAAAGAAAAAAGATTTGTATATGACCAAACCGTGTGCAACGGTGTTAGTTGTGCAAAGTAATGTAGAGTCGCGTCGAACACAGCCCGGGATCACGACACCCGGCGCCGTGTCGCGACATCAAACGATAACAGATCCAACTCGTCAACACAACTATAATTGTATCCAGATGTTACATTTTACTTTTAATATTATAATAGGTTACTATAATAAATTGTAAGAAATTGTAGAGCTGATGATCATCGAAAGGCCGAATAGAATAGCTTCTATGTACTAAAATCCTTTTGTTCAAAATTTAAACAAAAAAACCGGCCAAGTGCGTGTCGGGCCACGCACAATATAGGTTTCCGTTATAGTACCGCTAGTTTTTGATAATTTTTGTATGGTCAATGAATGTTTGAAATAACGCATGTATTTTACACTACTAACAACATCATTTTAAGAATTTATATACCACTAGCGACCCGCCCCGGCGTCGCATGGGTATAAAATATGTTATAGCCACTGAAAAAATGATTAAAATCGATAGCCTATGATCCTTCACGTGGTCTACTTCTTATCTGTACCAAATAACATAAAAATTGCTCCAGTAGCTGTTCGCGACATAAGCCCTTTGAAATAATTTCCCCCGTTTTTTCTACATTCTCCCATTAATCTTAGCGTGATAAAATATCGCCTATAGTCTTCCTTAATAAATGGGCTATCTAACACTGTAATAATTTTTCAAATCGGACCAGTAGTTTCTGAGATTAGCGCGTTCAAGTTAGCCCTTTCAAATAATTTTCCCCGTTTTTTCCACATTTTCCTCTATTTCTTCGCTCCTATTAGTCTGAGCGTAATAAAATATAGCCTATAGCCTTCCTCGATAAATGGGCTATCTAACACTGAAAGAATCATCAAAATCCGTTGCGTAGTTTTAAAGATTAAAGGGAACATAGGGACATGAGGGAAAAAAAGCGACTTTGTTTTATAATATGTATAGATTTTGTTGGCATCATTAATATCTGCATTCATGTCGAATGCTTTGTAGGTCCCATAGTCTCTGAGCAAAACCGTGGACAGACAGACTGACAGACGGACGGACAGACCGAAACTATAATGGTTCCTTGTTGATAACAGAACCCTAAACAACGGATAGGAAAAACCATTTACTTACAGCTAGTTCAGTCGGTTACTAATTACTAACAAAACAAAGTATTAGAGTTTAGGGTGTGTTTATTGTGTTCGCTGTGGAAAGGGCAGCGCTGAAAGAGATTTTTTTTTGTGATTTGTATGTATTTCTCAATATAAGGGACACACACACCGTTAAGTTTTTACTATCCTGCACACTATAAACTTTTCTTAAATATATACTTTTCCTTTAGATTGAAACTGTGTGACATTTCTATTGTAGGCACTGACCTCCATTATACAAGTACGCTGGACTGATCATACCCTATGATGTATTTTGTGCCTATTTGAAGCGGAATCAGCTCCCCCAGGCCCCAATATTCGGGAAGAGAACTAAATCTGACGTAACTTGCAAGTGGCCGCTCAATCGCTATTGGTTGTAGAAACCACAGATAATAAGTATACCTCCATGGTAGAAACTAGTATTAGTTCCAAGTACTCCCACTACTGCTATCAGCGCCAATATGGCGACTATCAAACATCATTTTTACGTCAAATTTAGTTCTCTTCCCGAATATTGGGGGAGCTGATTCCGCTTCAAATAGGCACAAAAATAGCTGTCATTTCAAAGGGTATCATTAGTCCAGCGTACTTGTATAACGGAGGTCAGTGATTGTAGGTATGCATAATGCACCCTCGTAGAAATTGATTCGTAGGTGAACCTGAGTTATTTTGCCAAATTATTGTCAATTTAACGTTAGTCGTCACTGTCCTCATGGCTCGTGGCTTGTTATAATCCAACCAATTACCATCTGCATATGAATCAATTTCTTGCTATCTCTATAGATTTTTATATTGTCTCTTTGTTTACGCTTAGGTTAAATTAATTATGACTTATGCATGGACTATACACATGTGAGTCAACTTCCCTATCGTAACGGATTACCTAATCTAGTTTAAACCCTAATCAACAACAAAATACTAATCAAAGTCCAAAGTCGAGCTGCAAGCAACAAATATCTTCGGTCAAATAATTAAGTATCGACTTTATCTATTACTTAGTATAAACAGGAAGGAATATATGTATTTTTGGAAAAAAAAACGCTCGAAAACGTTACACCAGTACCAGTAATATAAAATGTAGGGTGACCGCGCGATCCGATTTTTGTAAACCTGTCCTTTTGGGAGCAGCTTTTGGTGAAAACTTAAATATGTTACCTAAATCGCCGCTAGGCGGCTACTTCATTAGCAGTTGATGAAAATTGGCTTTTGCTTTGTTGTAGGTACTTATAGTTTTTTTTCCTAAAACGTTATTAGTTTTGTTTATTTGAAATGTTGTGTAACTACTTTCTTGCCAACACTTAAAAGTGCATGACTGATTTTAGTAAAAGGGGAGTTTCAAAAAAATACTACAACAGACAAAAATCGGCCAAAAATAATAACTTTCACTTATGGCGGTTTTACGATTTTAGTTATAATAGTATATTACTAAATTTATTAAATATCATATTTTTTTGTGACTAATACACTATTTACTAGTAAAAAATTCAAAAATATGTGAGTTAGTATCAAATTTGTGTCCGTTTTGTTACCATAATCAAGTTGAATAGAAATAAAACTATAATATATTTTGAGACTCTTACGTATTTATTGAAATAATACAGTTCTTTTACGTTATGTACATAAAAAATTAAGACACTGCACATTTTAAAACAGATTAGAAAATCCAATTTTTTTTGCGGGTTCCAAAACTACATCCATTTTTTATAGTACTTTCTCAAAAATTGAGCTGTTTAAAATCTGAATGCAATTAAAAACGCTTAATATTAATTGTTTTAGCTAAGACAGGAGACATATCTCATAAGATAGAAATTTACGTCAAAATCTTAAAAATACCTTAAATAAATTCAGGGACAGTAACAAAACCGACAGTAACAAAATTTTAAGGCATAGTGTACAAGACTTAGAATTCAATATTATATTAAAATTAGCAAATATTTCTTCTTAACTCCACTCGTTTATTCTAGCTTCTGCCTCAGCTGGATTCAGTTCCGATATGTTTTTCTTTTTTTATTTAATGTTCATAAAATTTTCCTTAATTTACTCTGGATTTTAATTTTTTAACATCTTCCTATACCTATTTGTAAAACAAATTTTAAACAAACTATAAGCTATCTTTAACTTTACAAAAATTGTATTTAATTGAAACTTCTTACATAATTTATCACCATGCAGATCCACAGTGTATGACTAGCTTTGTGCTTTCGGTTTTGTTACTTTGCCGGTCCGTCTATATGTTACCCTGTAAGCAGTAACAAAACCGAAGTAACATTATGCGTCTACCTTACACTTAAAGACATGTAAAACTTTTTCTGTTTTACGCTGAATCAAACTACACACACTTACTTTTAGTTCAAAAATCAGTCTATCTTTACAAACTATTATGTTACAAATAAAGATAGTAAAAAGTATCAAACAGTCGTAACAAACCTGACTATCAATTTTGGTCCATTCCAACTGATTACACATTTCTTTGCTCCACCGAAAAAAATTACTCAGCCAAGCCGTATTAAAATGGCCCATCGTACTGAATATAAGTTTCGCCATAAACAGAACACAAAAAATATACTTTAGTAGAATGTTATCATGAAAAAATTATGGTAACAAAACTGGAATGTCCGGAAATAGTATATTCCGGGGACAACAGATAACTGCAAATTTAAATGGATTAAAGTAGTCTTACGCTTTAAATTGAGCCTTAAAACTGTAAGAACATGGTTAATTTAACCAAAAAAACAATTGAATGTGTCAAGTTTTTCCAGAAAATTTTAATTTAATTCAGTCCGAAGTTTTAAATTGTTACTGGGGGACACTGGAAAAAGAGGGGCTTGATAAATTATATCACCATAATTTCTTTTTTCTTTCTATTTGAATTAAGTTTTTAATTATCCAAAATAAAGTACAAATAGACACTCTTTCAGTTACTTTATAAATAAATACAAATAATGGTCAAAGTTTTTAATAAAATAAATATTAAAATGAAGGACATGCCAAAATGGCTGTTGTATTATTTTTTTGAAACTCCCCAAAAAATGTTTTAAGATTTGACATTGTATGTTTCAGGCTGTAGGCACGGATATAGTTTTTGATCAATTTTTACTGCTCTCACATTGTTAAAACCGCACAAAGTTTGGCAGCACAGGCCATTATTTGTTCTATCTAGGAAATTTAAGTAGAGAAATAAAAAAATATAACAACAGTCAAAAGTCTGGAATCAGGACGTGACTCAAGGATATACTTATTATTATTGTAGACAGCAACTGTTCTCGATTGAAATTGTTTACTAGGATTTACCCATCTTTTAGATGCTCATTAGCAATAATTAATTGTCTCGGCCTCTGACTCCACTCCGGGCTGAACTCTGGACACCTCGATAGTGGTTTCCTTGACCGGCGATAAACACATAAGGCGCAAAGTCTAAAACGGAAAAGTTACCAATTCTCTAACCGGAATTAATAGTAACTGCGTCTAATTTTTTAAATCATCTCGTAACTGACTCTATAAAAATTCGCAAGGCCCTCCCGTTTATGGGACGAAGGATATAGCCAATAATTTAGTTTTTTATTGCCTATCAACTTTTCAAAGGTATTTAAGTTGTAACCTTTATCTACTTCATATTAATGTTTAATTCATAGCGCCTCCGATCAGGTTGATCAGGTTTCTTACGTAAGTTCAATTTAACGAAACGGTGTGAAATATCGGCCGGAGAGCGCCGCGGCAGGCAGCAGGCTGTGGCAGGCTTTAGCAATTATTATGCCCTTGTACTACACTAGCCTACGAAGCTTTTGAGAACGAATAAACTCGATGTCATTTTCTTTCTCTATTATACAAGGTATAATATATATTTGTATATTATACAAAGGTGTAAAAAACTGAGCGGTTTTTTTTTATAAAATAAGGGGGCAAACGAGCAAACGGGTCACCCATGGACGCTCGTAACATCAGAAGAGCTGCAGGTTTGTGTGTGTCCCTTATAATATAGAGTGAAAGTAGTAGCGCTAAAAGAGCAACTTTTTGGTGATTCGTATGGGCAAGCGCCCGAGCGTCGTAATCCCATACAAAAGTGAAAACAAAAGTTGCTCTCAGCGCTGATACTTTCACAGCGAACTCTATTTAAGGGACACATACAAACGTGCAGTTCTTCTGATGAGTCATGAGACCCATACACACCCTAAACAAAAGTATTATCAATTAGTTTTGTTGCACCCTGTATAATATGTTCAGGTTTAAGTTAATTAAAATTTTTTATTTTGCTAAACGTATTCGAAAAAATAAATAGTTCTATTCAGCTTTTATATTAGATAGTAAAAGTGAGTGGTTGTTTTACTGCATTTTTTGACCTTGGTTGTGCTCAATATCTAATTCGTGCTCAAAATCTAATTGTGCTCAATATCTAATTTAAAATGTGTCACAAAATCCTTTATTTCCAAATATAACTGTATTATTGTTATGCTTATAATGGATACAAAAATACTTACAACATTATTTATTTCAAGGGCATTCGTTTCCTTAAATGTTTTTATTGTACCTATGGTATTATTGACTTTGGTCAGTAGTCACTTACGCGATTGCCCTTTTAACATCAATAGACTCTATAATAGAAAACAAATAAAACTGTTTTCATCTAGATCAGAAGAAAAACATATTTATTATTGAAAGTTCTGTTTACTAGGTCTAATAAAAATATGTAATGAGTGGAATTGAAGTGTGATGCAACAATTCAGCCACAAACGTCATGTGGCCATTCTCCATCACAGAGGTCAATCAACAGGCAACTCACTGTATCACAAACATAATAATTATACTAATGAACATTTTAGATTTGAGGATTTACACGTGTAAGCACACTGTACAACACAAAATCAAAATATTCTCCAATTAAAAGGCTGCAAATCGAACATTAAAATAAAAACAAAAAAAACAATATTATATATTTTATTTAGGTATAAATTTAAATACAAGACACGTAATATCAGAAAAATACTTAATGGCAAAGGTTTTTATTGCAGTACTTTTTATCCCAAAGCCCTGCTATAAATTTATCTTTGAATCTTGAATTTCAGGTGAAAGCACTAATTTCTAAGAAACTGTTCTATGCGTCCTCGTGTGACCAAAGTGATGGCCTGCACGTAAGGCCTGATGCAACGAGTACCACTCATTTCTTTGTTTGCGAAGTCGGTTCAAAACAAAAGTGTGACGTCACGAGACGCGTGACGTAGCGCCGCGCCCCCGCCGCCGACCAATCAGCGCGCGCCGTGCGCACACTCCTCCGATATAATAGCGCGCGCGCACCGGTCAAATCGCATTATAGCGTTTGATAGTTTAGGCTCAGTTACCATATTAAATGGGTGACAGGTTCCTCAAAATAAGATTCTACCGGTGGCTGCTATTTCTCTTCAGCTTCAGTAATTTGGATAAAATTTAGCCATTTAATTTAATTTTTTAATTACCATTAAAGTATTTAGTCCATTTCAATACGTTATACTCTAATAAAATGCTGCACTACAAAACTATTCCCGAAGATTACGTGAGGAGAACCGAACAGTAAGTTCTTACTTATAATATTCTGCGGTACTGTTGTAACTAGAATTTTAAAATTCCCAAAGTACTCTTATAAGGCTTTGCTCTTTTGTTTCATTCGACCAAAAATAAAATAAAAATCGTATCTTTATTTTAATTTCAAGAGTTTAACAATTTAATAATACATTCAATCACTTCAATAAATTTTTCTCACGGTTCAACAAAAAGCTTTTCAATGAAACCTTTGAATATCACGTCGCTTCCTTTATTGTTGGTTTAAATACTTAGCTAGTGTGCTGTTGGTTAATGTAAAAATACTCAGAAATGAGAAATGTTAAACGTAGGTAAGACATGGAAAGACCGATTTTTTACGCCGATTTATTTAATTTCACACCGTGAGCTTTTTTCTCATGGTGACTATTTTTATTCATTTAACTAAATATTTTGCATATTATCATATTATAGAATACTATAATATGATAATATGCAAAATATATAGTTATTTACAATAATTAATTCTTTAGAAAATATGAATTTAAAAAACGCTGTTAACAAATCGGGACATGTCCGGAAAACATAAAGCTTATGGTCACTTTGGAACTTGGATTGCTACTTGCAAGAAAAAATGTCTCGACTTTCAATTGAGAACTTTACGTATATTTCCGATTATTCTGGCAACATCAAGAATTAAAATAACATACATCATACATAAATAAATCCTTTGTTTCGCGTTCAGTTTCATAGCTGAACACCGCGTAGTGATTATATTTTCTAAGACACTACTAAACCAAAGTTACTTTAATAATAACTAGCGACCCGCCCCGGCATCGCACGGGTATAAAATATATAGCCACTGAAAAACTGATGAAAATCGATAGCCTATGTGAAGGATCACGTGGTCTACTTCTTATCTATGCTAAATAGCATAAAAATTGCTCCTGTAGTTCGCGATATAAGCCCCTTCAAATAATTTCCCCCGTTTTTTCCACATTCTCCTATCAGTCTTAATGTGATAAAATATAGCCTATAAGCCTTCCCCAATAAATGGGCTATCTAATACTGAAAAAATTTTACAAATCGGACCAGTAGTTCCTGAGATTAGCGCGTTCAAGTTAGCCCTTTCAAATAATTTTCCCCGTTTTTTCCACATTTTCATTTATTTCTTCGCTCCTATTAGTCTTAGCGTGATAAAATCGGTAAATGGGCTATCTAACACTGAAAGAATCATCAAAATCCGTTGCGTAGTTTTCAAGATTAAAGGGAGCAAAGGGACATGAGGGAAATAAAAGCGACTTTGTTTTATAATAAGTATAGAAGAACAAAATATTATCCATACATTCCGCATCCAAATTGTCATTTTTCCTTCTTACCTCCGCTAATTATTCCATTAATTAATTTTATTAGTATTAATGTGTTTGTCTGTCTGTGTAGATGCGCGGCGGTCGCGCAGGCGGCGCTGGCGTGCAACCGCGCGGCGCACGTGACGGCTCTGCGCGGACACAAGCTGCCGCAGCTCGCCGCCCTGTCGCCGAAGGTGAGCCCTCATCAACGCTACCGTGATCCCAGTCCTCAGACTTTTATTGAGTACCTAAAACGCAGTTCTCTTGATTTATCTAAGTAAACTTTCCATGATACATCTAAAGCCTAAGAGCGAGATACATGGATTTCTGTATGGCAGGCAGCCAGATATTACTGTAGAATACGTTTAAGAAGAACTCAGGCCTGTCTAAGAAGAAACTCTGCCGAGTAGCTGGACTACAATACATCGTTCCATGCTATATTATGTGTGTATAACGTGTGTGTGTGTGCGGCAGGTGCGTGCGTTCGTGGAGAGCAGTGCGGCGCTGTGCGAGCCGGAGCACGTGCACGTGTGCGACGGCTCGGAGGCGGAGGCGGCGGCGCTGGTGCTGCTCATGCGCCAGCAGGGCACCGTGCGCCCGCTGCCGCAGTATGACAACTGGTGAGTTACTCAGCATCGTCGGCCTATCGCTTTCCACTGCTGAACGGAACGAGCGCCATCTATCCCGATCTGCTGGCGACATTACTGAGTTATATTTTTCGCGTATGAATGGGTTTCCAGGAGGTGTAAAACTAAAAACAGTAGCTTTAGATTTTGTTATGATCACCACCCACGCATCTAGGCGTCCGTCTCTAAACGAGCGGAAGCAGGCGGAGTTCGCACGCCCTCGGACCTCAGCTTTTTGTTCCGGTCCCTCTCGGTCGGCGCCTTCTTTATTACTCTGTATTTCCTGTGGCTATGGTATTGTAGCGAGTGGCGTGTTCCAGCTGGCTGACGCGCACGGACCCGGCGGACGTGGCGCGCGTGGAGTCGCGCACGTTCATCTGCAGCGAGCGCGAGCGCGACGTGGTGCCGGCCGCGCGCGCCGGCGCCCGCTCCGCTCTCGGCAACTACATCGCGCCGCACGACTACGACGCCGCCGTGCAGGAGCGCTTCCCTGGCTGCATGAGAGGTGGGTGCAGTAGCGGGGCTAGATCGATGGGTGACCGCCCGGGGCGCCGAATAAAAGGGGCACCATTTTTTTCAGCACTACCAGCACTCTTGGTGTCGAAGATATCTCGCCTAGGGCGCTGGTAGTGCTAAGACTGGCACTGGGTGGGTGTCAGCCCTAAACAGATCGCTAGGGGTGGCAAAACTACGTTAACAGCTCCTTTACATATTGGGTATGGAAGACAATAATAATTACAAACTCCGCCATGATACCCAGTACCCAACTACCGGTGGGCACAGTCGAAGCCGATCAAAGGCAATCGTAAACGAAGGTTCTCTTCTAAGTTCTACGCCTTCACTAACGCCTGTAATTACCTATAGTAGCCCAAGCGACTCTTATTTTTGTGCTATCGTGGTTAAGAAATATGGTAAACACCAGTTTCTTAACAAAATATTATAAATTCTTTATTCTACGAGCAGGAGTTTAAACATGAGAACTGTGTCCAGGTCGCACGATGTACGTAATCCCGTTCTCGATGGGTCCGCTGGGGTCACCGCTGTCCAAGATCGGCGTGGAGGTGACGGACTCCGCCTACGTCGCCTACTCCATGCGCATCATGACCAGAACCGGTGAGTTTTTATCCTTTAGTTTCAGTTCCCATCGCACACTATATTATTATGGATCATGAAGCATCAATAAATCTTTAATAATTTCGATCTTGCCGAGTGACTTTTAGCCAGAAAACTCTTCTTCTTCTCTTTAAATGTAAAAGTTATATCGGTTCTGTTCTTACAAGTCTGTTCAAGAGGTATAACGATTTGTAACGAAATTCACGTTTATGGCACGTTTCTAAACAAGTTTAAAATCTCGATCTTGCGTTTAAATAGTAATATATACCATTGCATGATGATAATGAAGGAGGCGTGTTCATATCACGTCGGGTTCACCAACAATGTGAGAACATGCGTGGAGGCCGCAAAGGAAGATCTTCCGACCGAGCGAGGTAGTATGCTCGGTCAGGCCGGAGCCCACGTGATTGATTTCAGCTGTCGTATACAGTGTGTTTGTGTAAATACCGTTATCCTTGAAACCATCAAACGAGCCCGTGAAAATGAACAACTTTTTCTATGAGAACAATGCGGGGAACTCAAAAAAAAATGCCGTCTTCATACCCATACGGATGCCCGGATCGGCAATTTGTATGGGTATGAAGACAGATTTTTTTTTATTCCCAGCATTGTTCTCATAGAAAAAGTTGTTCATTTTGACGGGCTGATTTGACGGTTTCAAGGACAACGGTGTTTACACAAACATCTTGTATATACCGACGCACTGAGAAAACTTCGATAGTTGTGCCACACACAAATAGCCTTTTAAGTTACACCACCTAAAACTACCATTATTGTTCTCTTGGATAGTGATGGTATGTTTGGTTATCTATTTGCCCATATAAATATGGTGTCCTCTCTCCAGGGAGCAAGGTCCTGGAGCAGCTGCGCAAGGACGATCAGTTCGTGCGGTGCCTGCACTCGGTGGGCGTGGGCGGCGGCACGGCAGGCTGGCCCTGCGACCCCGCCCGCACCATCATACTCCACAGGCCCGCGGACAACGAGATTGTCAGCTATGGTAAGTGCGCAACAAATGTTATTGAAGCAATCACATACCTAATGTAATTTGTATGTTTATTTTGTTGCGTTCATTTCCGTTTTATGTTTATTTTGTTGACTATACCTACACAAACACTGCGTTGCAACCGCGCATCGCAAAATACTGCGTCGCTCTAACGTCACGTGTGAGTCGTGTCGCTTGGCCGGAGGGTCCGTTGTACTAGCGTACCTACTTCTACGCAATTTATATGCATTGTTGTAATTGTCATGCTTTTTTTCAAGCTCATGTTTATTACTTTTAATGTTTATATACGTGTTATGTCGGCAATTTATTTATGATGTATGTGTGTGCACTGTGCAGGTAGTGGTTACGGCGGTAACAGTCTGCTGGGCAAGAAGTGTTTCGCGCTGCGGCTGGGCTCCGTCATCGCGCGCCGGGAGGGCTGGCTGGCCGAGCACATGCTGGTAAATATTATTAAAAATATTTATTATTTTAAAGAGCACCGATAGAGTAAATCAAGTTTTTTTTGTAACTGGTTGATAATGACCTATCGTTAAAAACTCCTTCGACATCTTGGATTATGGATAAAACATATGCTGATACACTATAATCCAACTTCTAACCTTATTATCACGGATGTAGTCATGCTGATACACTGTAATCCAACTTCTAACCTTATTATCACGGATGTAGTCATGCTGATACACTGTAATCCAACTTCTAACCTTATTATCACGGATGTAGTCATGCTGATACACTGTAATCCCAATTCTAACCCTCCTCGCCTTTCTAGATCGTGGGCATAACGGACCCCAAGGGGCGCAAGCGCTACATCGCGGCGGCGTTCCCGTCGGCGTGCGGCAAGACCAACCTGGCGATGATGACGCCGAGCCTGCCGGGCTACAAGGTGGAGTGCGTGGGCGACGACATCGCCTGGATGAAGTTCGACGACAACGGCGTGCTGCGAGCCATCAACCCCGAGAACGGCTTCTTCGGAGTCGCCCCAGGTTGGTTTCTTTAAATAAAATAAGGGGGCTAACGAGCAAACGGGTCACCTGATGGAAAGCAACTATCGTCGCCCGTGGACACTCGCAACATCAGAAGAGCTGCAGGTAGTTGCTTAAATAGTTGCATGATTTGCTCACAACTTTAGGTGCCCACAAAAAGTTTTTTGTTGTTGATAAGTTTATGTTATGTAATCTTGGCTATTTGATTGATAAGCTAGTCGCTTGACATGAGTACAGTATTAGCTAAGTGTGTGTGTATAATTTCAATAGAAAAGACAATAGCACAAGACAAAATAATCTGGAAGATATGCTAACATTTTAAATTCACAATATCGCTTGCACTTCAATAACTTCCTTAGAGACAATTATTGTTAGTGTACTGTATATTTTTCAATAGTGGTCCGAACGTGACCTAACCTAAAATCTAGAGCATAGCCATCTCGCATATCGACTAACCCCAATAAAACCCCAGGTACGTCGGAGGCGACGAACCCGATGGCGATGTCGACTGTGTTCCGCAACACGGTGTTCACGAATGTGGCGGAGACGCCGGAGGGGGGCGTGTGGTGGGAGGGCATGGGCCCCGCCCCGCCCGCGCTCACCGACTGGCGCGGCCAGGCCTGGACCCCCGACAGCAAGACCCCCGCCGCGCATCCCAACTCCAGGTCAGTCTGATGTTAACTTAAGTGTTAGTTGTTTTATCATGAGCAGACAAGAAGATGCCTAGTAGAATGGTATGGACGGACACATTTATGGTTTAAACAAACCTACGCGACCACGCGACTCCGAAGCGGAAGCGTCAATACAAAACACACATTTGACAAGTTGTCAAATGTGTGTTTTGTACATAAAGTTAATATACCTATCGGAAAAGAGAAACAAAGGCCTGAGTAAGCGAGATGTCAATATCAGTAACACTGCGTGGTAGAAAGAGAAGCGTGATTTGAGGTTGCATAGCTTTTTTTTCATCTGTTTGACAGTCTGTCTGCCCCTGAGCCGATCGTTGTCAATTTGGGCTCTCAGAAAAATTGTGATTTTAAGTTAAATAATGAATAATTTTTAGAAATACTGCTCTAGAAACATGGTTAAATGTTTGTGGAATTATTGTGGATCCACACATCGAAAAAACCCGGACAAATATTCATTTCACAGGTGAATATTCTACATATTCTATATTCTACATCGACAGGACCTAGTTTTAAGTTTATTTTTGCCAATTCCCTGCGAGTTATTGGTATTGATTTTCATAATTCACTTCTTTAAATATTTATTTATATGGAAAACATAACTTGACTAGCCATGGTGCACAATTTAAGGATATTTTGTGTAAACAATTTTCATATATTTTACACTAGGGCTGCATCAAGTTATCGATAAGTAGTATCGATATGAAAATATTTTTTAGTTAAGTATACTAATTATCTACGAATGTTGAAATGATAACATACTCATCCGTAGTTTATAATTAGTTTAAGTATATTAATATACTATCATACATAATTTATCGTTTTTAAGGGTCCGCACCCAAAGGGTAAAACGTCCTAGTAGTACATCCAATATGGCTGCTCATCCAAGATAGGGGAATAGTTTTAAAAAGCACTTCTGCAAGATGGGCATCAAATAAAAGGGCTCATTGAGAGTGAATTGAAAATTAATAGGGTCTAGTGAAGTCGTGTCGTGTCGTGTACTGATGTGACGTGACGTGACGTAACCTGTCGTGTCGAATGGTGTCATGACAATATGTCGTGTCGTATCGTGCCGGGTTTTATCCCATTCTGCAGTCTGTATCTATGCAGTTTTATTTTATCCCATTCTGTTTTTACAATCTTACAATTATTATTCCATGATCGATATTTTGTCGAAGATGTTTGTACATCACTGACACGCACACGTAAACATAATTGTATACACAGATGTAAATCAAATTTTGGTTAAACTTGACAGCTCGGGATTGTTTCTCTATTCCGATAGGTATATTACCTTTATGGTTTTGTATTAATGCTCCCGCTTCGCAGTCGCGTGGTCGCGAGGTTTGGCCTAAGCCTTAGTGTTAACCATAGAGAAGTCTAAACATACGCAGCAATGCGATATAAGCCAAAAATACCACGATATTATAAAACAGATTTGTGTGTTATATTCCACAGCAGAGAAAGAAAGTCATGTATCATTTGAACACACGTTATCCTGAGTGGTGTGCTGTCACCTCTGAATATAAGCTGTAAGCGCTATAAGAATAGACAGTCTACTGTCTAGGACCTAGGTGTATGTCACTAGAAGTAAGCTATAGAAAGCTTGTTAGACTAACAAGCTGTATCCCGCAGGTTCTGTTCCCCGGCGGCGCAGTGCCCCATCATCGACGGCGAGTGGGAGAGCGCGGAGGGCGTGCCCATCTCCGCCATCCTGCTGGGCGGGCGGCGGCCGGCGGGCGTGCCGCTCGTGGTGGAGGCGCGCGACTGGGCCCACGGCGTCTTCATGGGTGCCTCCATGCGCTCCGAGGCCACCGCCGCTGCTGAGCATGCGGTAAGGAAATATCAAGCTTCAACAATAATGTACTAAGCAATGATCTTCTCGATAATACAAAGAATCGAAAGTTCCAGCTCGGAAAATGTCTAAAACTTAAACAAGTACAGTCAAAACATCGTTATAAGTCACTACTGGCTCAGTTGATGTTACAGTCACTGACAGTAGGCTCAAGGAATAGCAAAAGCTGCAGTTCGTCTGAGTATACCTACGCTAGCAATTTTAATAATTAGTTTAGGACTCCCTTAGGATTCCTCATGTAATATTATTTCATTTTATGCAATGAAAAGTACTAATGTGTTTGTCTTTTTGCTATCCAAACATTTACTTTACTAATACACTCATACATAACCTTTCACAAATTATATTCACTCAATAAACAACATTTAAATGATTGTGTGTTTTAGGGCAAGGTGGTGATGCACGACCCGTTCGCGATGCGGCCGTTCTTCGGTTACAACTTCGGCGATTACCTGCAGCACTGGCTGTCGCTGCCGCAGCCCGGCAGACAGATGCCCAAGATCTTCCACGTCAACTGGTTCAGGAAGGACCAACAGGTACTAGTTGTTCCGTCGGAATTTATTATGGCACAAGTGCATAACTAAGCTCGCTAAACTTCTTTCAAAAAAGTTTAGGTTTTGATTCAAAATATTATGTAGATTGAATTGTTTCCAATTTAGGGATGCATTTTAATGTATAATTAATTTGTCAACATTCCGATAATCATTGAAATTACGCACGCAGAATAATCTATTTCTTGACAAAACTTGCTTGTTTCCTGTGCGGTCAAAATTTGCAGAGAATAATTCAAGATGTTCTGACGTGAACAGATGAAATTTTCTCGCCTTTCTTATCTTAAAGCCTGAAGTCACTAGCCAAACAAAATATTTTAATTCAGAATTTACTTTAATCTTTATTAAAGCTCAACATCTTCTAACAATAATGGTATCCCCAGGGCAAGTTCCTCTGGCCGGGTTTCGGCGAGAACTCGCGCGTGCTGGAGTGGGTGCTGCGGCGGTGCGACGACGAGCCGTGCCACGTGACCACGCCGCTCGGCCACGTGCCCGCGCCCGGCGCACTCAACACCGACGGCCTAGGAGACGTCAACATGGACGAGCTCTTCAGCATACCTAAAGACTTCTGGCTTAAAGAGGTACGTCATATAATCAAGTTAGTTCTACAGCTAATTTTTTACAGCTACAAAAATGTGCAATTATTGTTTTTAAGCTGGCCCCTAAACGAGCAATTGTATATTATAAGCGTGATAGTATTGTCAATATCACGCTTCAATTTATATGACAATTCGATCGAAGGCGCGCGATGTTCAATATCAACCCCAGACGGTCAATAATATTACGCAATACGTGATATTGACAATAAAATTGTTCGTCTAGGGGCCGGTTAAAACACCGTTTACGTAAATTTGAACTTACATTTGAAGTAAAAAAAACACTTTTTTTTTAGTAACAACAATTAAAATGTATTTTACTTCCAGACTGAATGCATAGAGAAGTATTTCACGGAGGAGGTGGGGGAGGACATGCCCAGCGAGATGTGGAACCAGCTCAACACTCTCCGAGAGAACATTAAGAAGGCGTAGACTTGCACGAAAACCCGAGTCACAACACACCGACCTACATACGCACTTGGTCTAAAATATAGGACCAAGACCATAATTACTACTAAAAACTAAGTTGCTAGTTACAGACAAGTGTAACTAGCTGTAACTTAGGACGTAGGTTTTTTAGTTAGTCCAGTGTAACTCACTATAAGATCTGTAATACTCGTTATTTCCAAAGCTGTATTATTTATATCAAGGATTCGGTATCTAAAGTTACCGAACGACCACGACTCACGACACAGATAAAATGAATTGTATTTATTAAGTATGTTAAGTTAGATTTTATTTTTACGAGTTCCGCCATCTTGAATTTGAGTTTTGAGTTAATTCAAGCTTAGAAAATAAATGAAAACCGAATTTGTACCGCAGCGTAACTTCGTATTGAAATGGCAAAGGCTGTGTTTTAGAATTAAATAGTTTTATAGCTAGTTGTACATAAGTTAAGCTGACCAATGTTACAATATAATAAATATATTTATTCAATGAAATTGACTTTATTTAAAAATATTTATTTATGTAACCAAGTAGCAAAAATCTTAAATCTAAAAATGTACACTAAAGTTATGAAAATGATAAAAAGCTGAGTGGTACAGTGATGCATCAAATGCATTTTTACTTTTGATCAAAGTTTACCATTAGACAGGCAAAAAATTTGATAGAGGCCCAATTACTCTTCTTGTGTGCAGTGTGTTTACGAATACATAAAGGCGCGAATATATTAAAATATTTCTTTGACCTTTTTTCAATTGTTCATATTTATCAGATTAATAACGATTCTGTCACAGCGGTTAAATCAGTACGTAGATATAAGCGACGAAAAAATCTTGCGCGTGCGTCAGCGCTCGCTTGTTAGTCCCTAGTGATCTGCCCCTCTAGAGGGGTACTCACAGTTCGATACCTAAACGCGCGAGTGAGACATGCCTGCCTGAAGTCTGAACGTTATTATACTCGTACTAGTAGAGGAGGTAGTGCTCATTTTGAAAAGTCATTTCATACCGAGCGAAAATCTTAACAATAATAGGATTCTATTAATACATAAGAGTTTTGATCGACAGCTACTTAAGTATGGATGGAATCACATGGAATAAAAATTGAGAGTATCTCAAAGTTGTTGTTGGGAATCGTATTGAATTGACATTATAAAGATCCCAATTCGCACCCAATAGAGGTTCATATCTAGATTATAGATATATTTTAGGTTCGGTAGGTGTCATTTTAGTTTTAGTGTGTAACAACAGATGCCGCTTTACAAATAAAACGTATATAATATTAATTCTTCCTCACAAATATTGACTGTCGAATTAATTACTTAAAATTGCTATGTGAGACTATTTTATGGTTAATTCAAACGAAAATCGCCGTCAGCTGAACGTTTGCAGGTGGAAATGTCGTCTACGCGACGCCCTAGCATTGAGCGCGAAGTAGGGTTATATTCTGTTATATTGGTTATAACTTATATCGCTGGCTGACGGTTTTTCCACCGTCATATTATCGACTGACGGTTTTCTTTATTATTTACAAAGTAGAAATATTCACCTGTATAAATTTTGTACGGTATAAAATGACTTTATATTCAAAAATTTTTTACATATTCAGTAACGCGACTGACGTTGAATCCCCCGTCTGCGATACAGCTGACGGTGATTTTTTGGTTAAACATGACCTCAATAGTCATCCATCAAAGTTTCATACGGTATAAAATTACTTTTAGCAAAAATTTTTCAACAACTTTGAGACACTCTCAATGTACAACCCACCACGGGTGCGGCGACTGACGCTCATTATGTTGATTAAATATTAACCTACTACTGGACAACAATTTGGTCGTTATGAAATGACTTTGCAATAAATAGCAGTACATCCCCTACTATACTTTAGCAGTAGGTATAATGCTGAATCTTTTGCACCTGGTTATCTTTTGGCGTCTATACCCCTACATATAGTGGGCTTATTTAACTTTATAATTCAGTTTTTCTTCTTTTGAATTGTTCATTTACCTTAAAACACTTTTTTTGCAAAAGTTTAATATCTGTCATTTCATATGTTTGGCGGAGAAGACTCTAACGCCATCTAGCGTGGAGGCGCGCGCGTGCTTCGTCAGCAGCGCGTTCACGTTCAGTTTGTCTGTCGCGTACAACCTGAAATATTATATTGTTTCCAGTTACCTAATACAAAGGAACTATTCAACAGGCCACAGTAGTTTTGTAGCTATCAAGTGTCACAATTACAACTACAAAGGATGTGCTCCGAAATTCAAACAGTATAGTGACTATTGCGATTGGCAGACGAGTTACGAGTTACGAGACGCCAGTGGGTAGTGGCAGTTTATTATACTTACGTAAGTCCACGTATGTTTATCATCTGTATGAGGAAATAAGTTCAAAGACGTGTGTCACATATTATTTTGGCGCCTAAATATGAAAATCAGTACTTCATTGCAGAAACTTAGGCAGCTGTCAGATATAAGAAAGTACACAGTGGCAACTCACTGAGGCCGCCATAATAAAAGGAAAAAGAAATAAACTGAAGTAAACTCACTGTATGTATGGCGAGATCTCGTCGACGGTCCACTTGGGCTTGGTCTGGAACAGCACCCTGAACCGCTCGCCTATGTCCTCCGGCAGGTCCGACTCCGCGAAGCCCCAGATCACCTGCGGCGTGCTGCTCTTGTCGATCAGCGCGACACCAGACAGCTGCGACTCCTGGAAACCAACATCACCATTATATTATAAGGCCTAAAAGAACAATTAGTGTTTATCAAAATCAAAACTATTTTTATTCAGAGGGAATTTTTACAAAAAGATTTTTTTAACTAACGGCGAGAAGTACCGGCGTAAGAAACTCACACGGGCGTATCGTTAAAATTAAAAGAAAAATTTAATGCCTAAAACGACGCCCATTGCCAATGTTAAATAATAATAAAGAAAAACTCACATCGGTAACCATCCCCTCCGGCACGGAGTCCCGCCACGCCTGCATGAACTCGGCGAGGTTGAACTTGCCGGCGCTGTTGAGCAGCACCCGCGCCAGGTAGCGGCACACCTTTCCCTCCCGGTACCGGTAGTACTGCACCTCCCCCTCCCGCACCGACTCCTCCGTGTAGAACCTGAACATGGCCTCCAGGATCGGCCGCGGGATGAGGTCCTTGAGGCTCTCCAGCGTCTCCTCCCACGATATCCGGTCCAGGGCCCAGGAGTTCTCCTCTATCAGGTCCAGCATGTATGACAGCACGCGGAACTCGTAGTCGAAGTCCAGCAGGCGGTAGTGCTCGTCTACTTCAACGGCCTGGATCTTCTCCAGTTCTTCGTCCAGCTCCGCCCTCGACGCCTGCACCCCGTCGAGCAGGTCGTCGGAGGTGAGCAGCTTGCTTTTGTCGACCGCATACTCCAGCTCCGGGCCGCGATATCTGGACGGCTCGAGGAGTTTCCGGAGCTTGGCGAGGCGCGGCTTGCACGGCTTGAGCTCGTAGTATGTGAAGAAGGTGTCGAGAATGTCCCTGTGCTCGATCCGGCGCGGCGGGCGGCCGTCGTCGGACTCGGTCGACCGGTCGAGGCTGGCGTTGGACTTGTCGAGCGACGTGTCGGAGTCCATGGAGTCGTGCGCGACGGTCTCGTCGAGGCCGGTGGCCGCCGCGAACAGCAGGTCGGGCACCAGCAGGAGGCTGTTGGATGTCTCCGCTTCTTTTACGTCGTAAGTTCTGCTGTTCGTACATAGTACGACATTTTCGTCGGGGTCACCTGGAATTAGATGCGACTAAATTAGTTATATTATAGACGTAACTCACCTAGTCTAGGCCGATAAATAAATTAAAAATACCTTTGAAAATCATATTGCTGCCTGCTTCGATCTCTTTCAGTAGGTAATCATCTAGCAGCATCAGTTTTAAATTATTACTTCTTTTGCTAGCCTCAGGAAACCTTAATATTTGTGTGACTTCTGTCAGCTCGGACTCGTGTAGTTTAGCCGCCTTTATGATTTTCCTTACATCTTCGGGCGCCCTTTGCACACTATAACAAAAAGAAGTAATTACAGCTTATATAAATCTTATATATAAAATTCTCGTGTCACAATGTTAGTCACCGTACTCCTCCGAAACGGCTTTACTGATTTTTACCAAATTTTATATGCATATTCAGTAGGTCTGAGAATCGGCTACTGGGTACTTTTTATATTGATAATAGCATTTGTTGAATAAATAATAGTAAATTATTACAACTCGATACTCGACATGACGGCAACCATTGTTTGTGCGACGAGATATCGATGGACGTTGCCATGGTGACATACTTATTAAGTCACTTCAATAAAATAATATGGGCGAAGTTTTCGAATAATATTATTATTTGTATCACAATGTTAGTCACCATACTCCTCCGAAACGGCTTTACTGATTTTTACCAAATTTTATATGCATATTCAGTAGGTCTGAGAATCGGCTACTGGGTACTTTTTATATTGATAATAACATTTGTTGAATAAATAAGAGTAAATTATTACAACTCGAGACTCGACATGACGGCAACCATTGTTTGTGCGACGAGATATCGATGGCCGTTGCCATGGTGACATACTTAATACTTATTTAGTCACTTCAATCTATACATATAATAAAACTGTAGAAATGAAGATTCTGTACATTAAAGATATTCAAAAAATAATAATCGGAAGGTGTCACTACATCGCTATAGAAGCTAAAAATGTGGTCAGTTTTTTTGTCTGTCTGTCTGTCTGTCTGTATGTTTGTTCCACTATCACACGAAAACTACTGATCCGATTTGAATGCGGTTTTCGCAGATATATTTGTCTTCTTCCAACTTAACATCTGGTGTATAAAAAAATTTCCCCCCACCCTTCTAAAGGGACGAAAGAGGGGGTCAGATTTTGTATAAGACTTTTGCTTTAACACGAAAACTACTGATCCGATTTGAATGCGGTTTTCGCAGATATATTTGTCTTCTTCCAACTTAACATCTGGTGTATAAAAAAATTTCCCCCCACCCCTCTAAAGGGACGAAAGAGGGGGTCAGATTTTGTATAAGACTTGCTTTAACACGAAAACTACTGATCCGATTTGCATACGGTTTTCGCAAATATATTTGCCTTCTTCCAACTCAACATCTGGTGTATAAAAATCACCCCCTCCCACCCCTCTAAGGGAACTAAAGAGGGGGTCAGATTTTGTATCAAACTTTTTTCTTTAATAGACTTACTTTATATTATTAACTGTTTTTCCAACTTAACATCTGGTGTATACAATTTTCCCCCCCAACCCTCTTATGGGACAAAAGGGGGGGGGGGTAAGATTTTGTATCATATGATGAAGTAGAAATACTTTAAATGGCAAAACAACGTTTGCCGGGACAGCTAGTAAAATAATATGGGCGAAGTTTTCGAATAATATTATTATTTGTACGACGAAATACTATATATGGCAAAACAACGTTTGCCGGGACAGCTAGTATTATAATTTATAATATAAACATATTTTATTGAGTGGACACGACTTTATTGTGGCAAAAATGCCTATCATTGCGACAATCTGTCGCAATGATAGGCATTTTTACCATTTGACAGTTTTGACACTTGACAGATGAAAAATCCAATATGACACTGACATAACTCAATAGATTTTGACCCTCAAAAATTCCTCTAGAAAATTGAAATATAATTTCCAATTAGTGTTTTAGATTAGACTGTTTAGTGCGTAGTAAATCCAAAATGTCGATATTCGGTGAAATACTTCCAATAAACAGGAGCGAGGAGAAGAACAAGCAGGCGAGCGGGAGCCTCTCGCCGTACCTAAACTTCGACCCGAGCGTAGTGCCGCGGATGCAGCCGGAGTTCCTCTACCCCGACGAGAGCCACATGGCCTCCACCGCCCGCCGCTCCAATGTCGCGCTGCCCATTATCGGCATGTCCTTCATGACGGGCTCAGGTCTGAACATAACCTCTCCCTCTGACTTCCAATAATTGTCTATCGTTGTCATACAAAATATTGTGTTGCAACATTTCTGTTTAGGACGATTCGAGTAGGTAGTAAAGAAAGTTATATTTAATTTTTTTCAGGTTTGGGTGGGATGGCGGGATTATACAAAGGTCTCCGAGCGACCACACTCGCCGGACAGACTGGCAAAATCAGACGAACTCAACTAATTAACTATGTCATGAAACAAGGTAAAGTTCACTTTACTATAAAAATAATAGATGTTATCATTGAGATGTCAATAATTGCCATACAGAAAATGGAATCCATTGCTCTGGTGAATGGTGATAAAAGAAATAGTAAAGGATGAAGATGTATTGTATTTTGTAATTAAAACCAATATCCAAAGACCAAACAAAGTATAAAATGTACAAAACAGGAGTTTTAAAAGATATAATAACTTTTCAGGGACCACAACGGGCTGCACACTGGGAATCCTTGCATCTTTCTACTCGACTATTGCTCTGGGAGTGACATGGCTGCGAGATCAGGAGGACACGGCCAACACGTTCATTGCCGCTACGACCACCGGAGTCCTGTACAAATGCACCAGCGGCCTCCGCTCAATGGGTCTAGGAGCTGCGGCAGGGCTCACCCTAGCCGGCATCTACACAATGGTCACGGACAACGACAACATATGGAGCAAAGCGAGATATATAAGAATGTGATGTGATTCCCCCTACTACGCTAGTTTTATGTAAATAGTCAGTAATTTTAGGTATTGTTTTAAGGCACTCAATGATCTGTCAAGTGAATATAGACTTTAATGCCATGTCTATGACTTGTCCAGGTTGCCGTGCGCCATACAGGTTATCCTGCTTTCAATGTTATGTCCCATATTGGAACAGGAGTAGCACAATTTTATTTAAGTCTCAAATAAAAAATGTTCAGAAAATTAAATCTTTTATTTTACAAAACTCATATGTACACCTTAAACCTACGAGAGTATAATATTGTTTACATAATGTAAAATGGAGAAGTAAATATAAAAGTTGAGCAACTAAAATTGTAATTCTTCATGTTGCAAGAAATTAAAATAACTGAAATGTCAATAATTTTATAATTATATTACTTTAGTAATTGACAATATAATGAATTAGTTCTACATAGCTTGACCTTCAAGAACTACATGTCATGTAACTTGATACTGATAGGATTGTACATACAATATACATAATATTTTACAAATTACATGGAAACACTATAGAATCAAGCTACAATGATGGACTGGTACTCCAGCAGTATTTGCTAAAATATAGTCCATCAAAAGTAAAATAATTTGTATGTAATGTTTCGACCACAGCCATGGACCTATAAAAAAAGGGCGGACAGAGTCCCACCATACACCAAACTGTGTCCTTCAGAGTCGGCCAGCTGACTGTATGTACATGGTCTGCACGCACACATTATTATGCTAGTCCATACCATTTGACAGGCGTCAGAATGTGTGCGTGGCCGACTCTGAAGACACATTTCTGTGTATAATAAGACTCCGTCTGCCTTTTTTTCTACATTCATGACCACAGCTGTATGTTACTGATTGATCTCAAATTATATTAGCACATATTGGTATCATAAAATGAATTAATTGTTCTGCTTCACATTACTTATACATAATGGAGATTATAACATTATAACTAAATGCTAAAATGAACATTAAGTCTATGAGAGTATTGAGTGATAACAAACACTTATCTTGAGAAGGGAAGCCACACTCGGTACACGGTATCCAGACTTATCATGACATTATCTTTATTAACTCCTAAAACAATAAAATATGTATTTACAAGTACATATTATTTATAAATTATAACCCATTTTACAACTAGATATTAAATACAAATAAATTCATTAAGATTTTCTTACAAAAGCAACAGATGTTCACAGAGCGAATCTGTATTAGCTCTCTGTGTTCTCTCATCATGCTGTCATGAATCATGATATCTATTCAATGAAGAAGAAGCTATGCAGAAAAAGCAAATAACAGCATGTTTCATACATAGATAATATTATTAATATCAATAAGAAATTTTATTTTTGGGGTTAGAATCAAAGGCAAGTGGTTCTGAACTTATGATAAACAATGCATTGATTTAATATTATTCATGAAAAATTTCAACTCCCAAATCAGAATAATTTATAGATTAGTCAATTAAAAAAATAACATACTGCCCTATAAAATTTATAGGCCAGTATATATATATATATTTTTTATGAGAGAAAATAAATAATGTTTGTTTAATATTTAAACTGGAATACACTGGATGTGGCAATAACTGCAGTGTAACTTGTGTTAATAAAACCTACTCAATCCAGGCCTTACCTACTTTAACTAAGGTTAAATTGTACTGTTCATAAGGATAGGATAATATACTTCAATATAGCTATATTCTATGTACACAACTACTACTAGGCATTGCTCCTTATTTAAACATTTTTTAAGAACATAGTTTCAAGTATTAAAATATTTTATTGTATACAAATAATTCCAAAAATATATTTGGCAAATTATTTATATTAAGTTTGAAAAAGGAGTAGTGTTCTCTATTTATTACTTGATTAAATTTAAAAGTAAGTACTGCTTCAATATGGTTCGCTCCAACATAAACAGCTGGTGTAGCGTATTGGCTAATTTAGAGATAATTGTATCAAACATTGCTCAAGCGCTAACCACTGTTCAGTCATTTCAAGACTCCTAAATTGGACATATTACCAACTATTATGATCTAGTTATATTATATATTTGGCAATTTAAACACATGCAACCACCTGCTGATATTCTTTCAATTGAGTTCGGCATTCTGTGCTGCAGCCGTTTAATCCCAAGGCGCAGCAACTCGTGTGTCACGAGTTTGCATTCAAAATGGATTTCATATCCTCTGGCAGAACACTGTTGAGCTCCTCGAGACGTTTAGCTAACAGTGTCCGAGTGTTACTGGCCACTGGGGGATCACTTCTCAAAACTTCCCGGAGCTTCAGAACCATATCCACTATTTCCACCTCCTTCTTTCCGATCGACCATCTCTTCAGGTCACTCTCGGCCAGAGCTTCCAATTGCAGGGCATGCAACTTATCAGTTAATTTTCCATGTCGCTCGTGGAACCACGCACTGAAGTTTGGAGTTCTAAAGAAGTGTCTGTACAGCCCTATCCAGTCACCCTTGATACCGGTAGTGAGGTGAGGGCCGGCGTGCTGTAAAGATGCAAAGAAATCCTCCGGGTTGAAAGGATTCGGAATGGGTGGAGCTCGGAACGGAGAAATATTCTTCTGTAAAGGCATCAAGGAAGCCATGTATCTCTCGAGGGGTATCATAAAGCTCTGTGTCAACTCCAATAGATGCCTCTTCACCATTGCAGTCTGTACCTCCGTAGGTCTCTCTGTCCTCATACCATTGTGGAGCTTCTTTATAATAGCCTTATCTTTTTCCAGGAACGGTTTATACTGTGTGTACAACCCTGGGGCAGAATCCAAGTGTTTGACACTCCCCACCTTCCTCAACTTTGTTTTGATAGACGATGAGTCGCTGAGTTTGATTGTGTGGGGCCAATGTTGTAGAGTCTTAGTAAAAAATGGATTGGTTACACCGAGGATTACACAGGGCGGGTTAAACTGCTTGCGGGTGAACTCCTTAAACTCACTATCGTGTATCGTGAAGTACGGCCTGTGCTCTGCCGTATATGGAAGCGGCTGTATTAAATTGGTCAAAGCTTGCACCAGTGCCGAGCTGTCCGTGGGCGAACTGGCCATAACGACGATGGGCTCTGCGGTCAAAACCAGCTCCCACAACAGATGCAGGTGGGATATCAAACTCGATAGGGGATCGAAAACGTTGACGTCCTGGATAGACGCAAGGATGTGAGGAACGTTCGACGACTCCAGAGGCTTCAGGATATCCGACCGAGCCACTTTTCCAGTTTGGTGATTAGGAATATACGACTGGAAGACGCTTCCCAGCACCGGCAACATCATGTTCTGGCCGGCGTCCAACGCGGGCCACCGGTTGATGTCGTGACAGGCGGCCTCGAGGCTGCTCTCGCCGTCCTCGAAATGTTTGGGGGCGATCAACTGAATCACCTTGTAGAACAAATTTATAAACGGCAGGCGCGTCAACAGTATGAGGCTCTTCTGGAAGTATCCGCGCGGCAGGGACGGGTCTTTAACCTGGCGGAAGTACACGAAGCCCCAGTAGTGAGTGCAATCCGCGCGCAGCGTCGGGACACTCTCCTCGTTGTACCGGAGCTGCTGCGGCGTGAGCGGGGCGCGAGTCCGCAGCCGCACGTGGAACTGGGTGTCCCCCATACAACCCGAGTTGGAATCTGGAAACGCCAGGTAGCAAATGTTGCACTTCTCCTGATCGGACAGCTTCACCCCGGGCGGGTACACGCTCTCCATCGCCTGACCCAGTTCCAGGTCGAACGTGACGACGCAGATGCAGTGGAGCCAATCCGAAAACCTGTTCCATTTGGATTGGAATTCTAGTTCTACCTTGGAAATGTCATTGCCTTCGTAATTTCGTAAACCGCAGGCCATGTTTTTTTCTTAGTAAACGGTATCCATTATAGAAAAATAATTAAATTACCACGATTGTATCACAAAACTGCACTCTTTGTTTACATTGATTACGCATTATTCGTTTATTTCACAAAAAAGTAAGGTAAACTTTGTACACAGATCGTACGCACACCAGCTGTTCTTGCAATATGGCCGCGCGCGCCAAACGAAAACAAACAAAATTTTGAGAATTACCTAGTCGACTTTAGTAAAATCAAAAGCTATTATTTTACTTACCCATTCTCCATATTATTATCTTACACAATTTAATTTCAATTCTCAAAATAATCGGACAAATAAATACACAAAAAACGAAAATAAAAATTTAAAAACTTCACTGACGCGAAGTACCTACTAAACGCTACGTTCCATTAAACGCAGAATTAACCCTTGGCTGGTATCGCTATTTTTGGCTGCACTACTGGTATCGTGGGTCAAATTTTACCCATACCAAAAAACCTGTTGTAGTATGTATGCAATTGTTTTATTTATGTAAATAGGGATAGAAATTAATTAAAAAACCTATTTTTTACAAAATTATCTTAGTTTAATTTTAGAATTTTAAAAATTAAGTAAATAAGTATTTAAAATGAAATAAAAAAATATAAATTCAAGAAAATCTTAATCAAAACTAAGTTAATGGTACTTCTTATATCCTCTTAACAAAAAAGTATATTTCTCATGAGATCAGCCAATATTTAAAAAAATGACAATCAAAAACAAACGATACATATTTTAGTCTTATTTTTCCGACTGTTCTTGTATTTGTTCCAAAATTGTATCAATCTTTTTCTTTAGATCGGTGGAAAAATTAGCGTACCCCGTTTTCCGTGGCAATATAAATGGTATTGTCAGATCTAAGCCAATTTTTTTTTCACATACTAGTTCCTTTTCATACAAAAATCACAAAGTAGCTTTATACTTGGAATTCCTTTGAGCATCTGACTCCAAATCATCATTTACGTTGTGCAAGAACTCCTCAATTTGTCTTTTGTTCATAAATCCTCCCATTTTTGTAGAAATATTCACTAAAAACGAAAAGTTTAAAAATCACAGTCAGTGAAAAAAGTTACGTATTTGGTGTCGTGGGTCAAATGTGACCCAGCCGACTCCATACCTCAGCTCCTATGATGGTCACCACGCTACACGTTTGCCTCCTGCCGCAGCTTGCGACTTACCGAGAATACGTAAAAGAAAGCACTTGTACCATGAACATTAAAAGAATAATAACTAAAAATGTTTGCGTCTGGGTCAAATTTGACCCACGATACCAGCTAAGGGTTAAAATTTGAAAATATTCATTACTACTTCACATCACACGTGACTCATGAGTCATGACTCATGACTCATGAGTGTCTGTGTTCACTGCTCATGAACCACTTTTGTTTACAGCATGACCGATCAGGCACGACTCTACATTAAGTTAACAAAATTACATCGTATAGCCGCCCAAAATGTTTGGTTCAATCAACAATGCAAACGTCTAAATGTCGTTCCTAATTATATTAATGTAAGAACCAACACGCACAGCCGAGCCTCCAATATTGCTATCAAAAAAGCCGAGACTATCTGGCTTAACGAAGAGACACGTCATTGGTTTACCGTTAGGGATAATTTAAAATTACATCTCAAAGTTCTTTATACCGAGCTCTCTTTTAAATTACATAATATCGAATTCGATCGCTTAGACGAAAAGGCACGCCATTTCGCAGCAATCGAAGTGCACGCTGAATATTTAAGTCAAAAGAAAAAGCTTCAGACTTTGGTAAATAAAAACAGGATTGTCCAATCACATACAGAATCCAGGTCTGAACCTTTTTCCTTCCACCCTCGCGTCAAAAACTTAACCAGCGTACAATTTGCCAAGGATGAGATGACACTTTTGGAAAAGGGTCTTAAATATAATATTACTCCTAATATTAATCAGAATGCTTTGGAAATGCTTGCGGTGGATTCGGAAATAACTGCCGTAGTTAATAAGAAAGATAACATGGTTAAGGGCCTACTAGCCAACGAAATCAAAGGTACTCCTTCCGGTTCCTCTTTTAACCCCAAAAGAGTGGCTTTGAGGTCATTAAAACAAACAATAGATAATAATAACTTAGTAATATCGAAAGCGGATAAGGGTAACACAGTAGTAGTGATGGAGCGCGACGATTATTTGGACAGAGTTAATGACGTGATTCAGGGTGAACAATTTCTAAGGGTTCCTTCTGACCCAACAAAAAAGTTTTTAGCTAAGCTTAAATTAGCAATTAATAATAATCAATATTTCTTTCAAACTGAATCATCAAAGAAAAAACTCATCCCAATGAATCCTCGCGCACCATCACTGTACGGCTTGCCAAAGATTCACAAAACTGATATTCCCATGCGTCCAGTTGTCTCATACATAGGTGCACCAGCATACGAGCTGGCAAAGTCACTTAATTTCATAATAAAAGAAAAGCTCTCATTTCGGCCACCTTATGCCATAAAAAATAGTCTACAATTAGTCAACAAAATTAAAGATGTGACTTTGCCACCTCGTTGCAAATTAGTTTCACTTGATGTCGATAGTTTATTCACTAATGTTCCACGTAAGGAAACATTGGGTATTTTAAGGAATGCATTAGAAAAACGTTTACCTCCTGGTGAAAGTAATGAATTGCTTACTCTTACTAAAACCTGCATGGAACAAAACTACTTTCGATTTAACGGCGAATTCTTTGTTCAAGACGACGGTCTAGCTATGGGTTCACCTTTAAGTCCTTTGATGGCCGAAATATTTATGGACGACTTTGAACAAAGAAATATCGTCGTTAATAAAAGTATTTTATATTACTTTAGATACGTAGATGATTGTTTTCTTTGTTGGACGGGTACACAGAGACAACTGGACGTATTTGTTAAAGAACTAAATAAAAAACATATTAAAATTAAATTCAAATTAGAATGTGAAGATAATAACACCCTAAATTTTCTCGATTTATCTATTACTAGAGTTAATAATAAACACAGTTTTGGAATCTTTCGCAAGCCGACATATACTAATACTACTATTCATGCATCGTCATGTCATCCTTGGCAACACAAACTCGCGGCCTTTCATAGTTACATTCATAGATTATTATCGATCCCTCTTAGTAAAGATAATTATCAAAATGAGCTTAATATCATTTTCCAAATTGCGATATCCAACGGATATAGTCCAAAAATTATTAATAATATTTTGAAAAATAAAAACAAGAAAGAACTGGTTAAGTTTTTGTACGCAGGTCCTATTGATAAGGAGGTAGTTAGATATAAGTCCAGTTTGACCTACATGGGAGAGGTATCTGCACGCTTATCCAAAATAATGAAAAACAACGATATGCATGTCGCATTCAGGACAAATAATACTTTAAAACATCATTTATGTCACAACAAAGACCGGATTGATGAAAAATATCAGTCCGGTGTCTATAAGATCGATTGTCCTGAATGCGATAGTGTATATGTGGGTCAAACTGGACGCAGCTTTGAGACTCGGTATAAAGAACATATCGCGGCTTATAGGAATGGTCATCCTGATAAGTCACATTTTGCTAAACATCTTTTAGATAGTAATCATACCGTGCCCGATGGCCATTCCTATAAAGTTTTACATAAATGCGATAAAGGCTTTCGGCTGAGCGTGTTGGAACAATTAGAGATCATAAAAGAAAAGAAAAATAACAGATTTGCATTGTTGAATGACCAAACTTGCTTGACTACGTCACCGCTTATTAATATGTTCGGGGGTACTGGTGAGGGTAGTGGGGGTAGTAGCGGGGCTCGATAGGGTATAAAAGGCGGTGTTTTGGCCGGTGGCGGCACTTGACGGACGTTGTTCGTAGAGTCCACATCCTGAGGATGCTCCGGTGTTGGAGCGAAACGCGCGTCGAGGTTTTCAACCTGCATGGTGGTGAGGGACCTTGCACGGATTTGCCAACATTATTGCTTGTGTGGTGGTGGTGTTTGCAAGTTCTTGCATGCGAGTGTACGCATAGGCAGTGTGGGAGGAGGAAGGTGCTGTACGCATGCCTATGCGTACACTCACTCATTTACTTAAAGGTGGAAGTTTATTTCGCGGAATATTGCTAAAAATAATAACAAACTAAATTTTAAGCTATGGATTTCCGCAAAGTAACGCCTGATTCCATTAACTAACCACTTTTGTTCTTACTTCATTCATATTTTTCGATAATAGAAATTAGAATAAGTATTGCATTTTTATATTTTACGGACATTTTCTAAAGCGGGCTCCACACTCGTGGCACGAAAGCCCGCGAAGACCGTGAACCGCGAGTGTGGTGGGTTTCGCGGCTTCGTGTTCGCGCTTCCGTGGTTTCCCCATCCAGTGTCGGTTTTTTGACCCGCCCAAGGGTTTGCGAAGCGCGAACGCGAACATCATCCACACTCGCTTTTATTCGCTGTCGCACACAATGTCAGAGCAGCAGCCACAGTGACTTCAACGTCCATTTTATGCGGGCTCTACACTCGCGGCGCGAATTGCGGCCGCGATTCACGGATGCTACTCGCCGTGAACAAGATTCGAATAAATACGAAGCCGCGAAGCGCGAACACGAAGCCGCGAAACCCTCCACACTCGCGGTTCGCGGCCTTCGTGGGCTTTCGCGCCGCGAGTGTAGAGCCCGCATTACTCAAATACGCGAACGTAAATGCGAAGATTACGAGTGTAGAGGGCCGTATTTGTTCTCGTCGTGTTCACAGCGCGTTGCATCCGTGAATCGCAGCCGCAATCGCGCCGCGAGTCAGTGCGGCGAGTGTGGAGCCCGCATAATATTAAAGCAAAATATTTTATGTAGCTAGTATAAATCACAGGCACAGACTACTAGGGGGATACTACGATCACAGCTGAAACAGCTGACGAGTGGCGGCATTTAAATTGCATTACGGCAACGCACCGGCCGCGGCATCGGCGTAAAGCCAAATTAAAAAGAAGCAGAGTTTTGCCGGGTATGTGAAAGAGTGATGTTGTGTTTTTGTATTATTTTCGTGAAACTGTCTTACAGCTCGACAATGCTTTAAATGAACGTGGCGAGAAAAGGAACTAACGCTGCTATCATACAAAAACGTCATTTTTGGAAGTTCTCCTTTAGCAGCAGTGCCCATTGACATACTCATTTAAAGCCTTGGAGGCTGGAGCGCTTTAATTCATCAAGCCCCATACGCTCACCAGTGATCGAGACACAATATAATATCTATTGTATCTCGTTTTCCCACGATCGACGGGTTAACTGGGTTTTGACGTGATAACGTCATAATTCGATATGGGGTGCGCGCCCGAAAAACATGACAGTTCATGCGGCGTTGCCTCGCTGACAGCTGCTCTGAGGCGTTCCATTTTTCCTCTCAGCAACCGTATTCAACCCACCTGGGCCGCGCGCTTTGTTTCGATTATATTACGTATTTCGATGACTTAGAGAATACTTTTGTATGAAGAAGTTTGGTTAGTTATGACCTTTGATACATTGACCACACTCTGAATGAAAAATAAATAAACAATCTCTGAGCTATTAGTATTATTTCGGCTATTTAAAATTGTGCTCTATTTCCTACGTGTCAAGGTAAGACTTGTGCTTTGTTCGAAGATTTTACTGGATTTCGTCTTTGTTCGAATGTATGTAGCGTTTTGTATTGCGAATAGTTTATTTTACTCATTATAAATATTTGTAGACAATCATTTGAAAGAAATACATCGAAATAACTTTAGGTTACAGTCGAAAAAGTTTGTTTCTATTTATAGAGATTCGGAAGCGAGGGTTAAGGGGTTAAGGACAGAACGTCATACGTTGTCACGTTCAACTATCGTCAGTAAACGGACTTTACAGACAACCGATTTTTTATTGTGTAATATTGGTAGGATACACGGAGCTAAGGATATTAACCATTAGATATAATTCGTTATCGTGCACAAGTGTAGCCTGTAGGAAAGAGATGCAAGTTGCAACTCCATTGAAAGTTTCAGTAAAACGTCTACCACTTTACTGAATCAACCGACTTGACTTCTTGACTGTATTGACTTTTACTAGACTTTGCACTTGCTTTGCACCTGACGGATGACGATATAGAAAAACGATGCTGAAAATTGTATAGGGTGAACAAACTGAACATGACTAGTGATTGGACAGTACCTACTAGTCATTGGACAGAGCACAAAAATGAAAAGGTTTTGAATAAATACACACACACACACACACACATACACACACGCACAGAGAGAGAGTTGTGGCGGTACCCACAATTCGCCTAATAATCCTACATCGCACTATCGAAGTTTCGGCGAACGGCAAGATATATACAACGTCTGAAATGACGTCAGTGGGCTTCGGCCTGACCGAGCATGCTATATCTCTCTCGGTCGGAAGATCTTCCTTTTCGGCCGCCACGAACAACGTTAAATTGGTGACCACCGACAAGAACATGCATCCTTCATCATGGACATCAATCATCAACACTCCCCGCCCCTCCGCACAACGTCAGCAGATATCAAGCATAAATAACCGGGTCGCCTCGACCATAAGCCGCATTGGAGGTCCGCGCCGGTTGAACCCGCGTCTGGCTTGAACGGGACAGCCATAGGCTACAACGACCGGTCAGCAAGCAGAGCACGGGGTTCCCTCTCCTGGTCATTGCACGCGTAGCTTCGGCCCACACCTGACAACACAAGCGCATTGAAGAATACCACAGGTCTTCGGGGGGGAGTGATGTGGCGGTACCCACAATTCGCTACATCGCACTATCGAAGTTTCGGCGAACGGCAAGATATATACAACGTCTGAAATGACGTCAGTGGGCTTCGGCCTGACCGAGCATGCTACATCTCTCTCGGTCGGAAGATCTTCCTTTTCAGCCGCCACTAACAACGTTAAGTTCATGTGGGTTAAGTGTGCGCAATGCGCATTTAAACTTTGATGCTTTAAGGTGAACGCAGATTTGGGCCGCACCGCACGCACCGCGGCAGTCGCCGCATTCGAATTCTTTATATGAAGTTATAGGCAATCTTCGCAACTTTATATAAAGAATTCGAATGCGGCGACTGCGGTGCGTGCGGTGCGGCCCAAATCTGCGTCCACCTTTAAAAAACTCAAATATTATTAGTACAAAGTACAATGAAACAAAACTACTCACTTTTGTACCGTATAAAGTCCAGGGAAGATTTAGGCGCTTTGCAGACGACGGGGCGGGCGGGCCGGTCAATTTCGCCGCGAACGATAGCATAAAGGGAATCCTATATGATCAACCCACACGGTGGACAAAAAATAAATAAATTAAAAATCAAAAAACCCGACTGCAAAAAATGTTAACTAAAAAGAACGAAACAAGACCTAATTCTGCCGGAGCTGGAGGCATCGAATCCATGTTTTAATTGATACGACTCTTGCTTACGAGTTTCATGCCAGGATAAATAGAAGGTTACATAGAAAAATGTAGAAGAAGAAAGTGGATAATAAAATGCAGTCGGAGGCATGTCGCACCAAGTTTAACATTAATTCATATATCATAAAATATTATGCCTCCGACTGCATTTTATTATCCACTTTCTTCTTCTACATTTTTCTATGTAACCTTCTATTTATCCTGGCATGAAACTCGTAAGCAAGAGTCGTATCAATTAAAACATGGATTCGATGCCTCCAGCCCCGGCAGAATTAGGTCTTGTTTCGTTCTTTTTAGTTAACATTTTTTGCAGTCGGGTTTTTTGATTTTTAATTAATTTATTTTATTTGCGACTTTTTAGTTGTAGTCATCTAACCATTTCGACAATCAATCTAATAAAAAATTGAAAAACTACCGTGCTGATATAACCATATATCGTAGGTACACTTAGAAAAGTGTACCTACAATACGTTATAATAGGTCTGTACATAGGTTTGGTACTGTTTCAATGTATGTACCAAATCATTGTTTTTTTAATACTTTGTCATTGAATTTTCATCTTGTTTCAGTAATGTCAGTTAATTTTTAATTAATATTGGATTTATCCATGCAGGCGGATTTTGGTTTTTTCTTATTTTATTACTAGCGGTCGGCCGCGGCTCCGCCCACGTGGATGTCGGTGAGCTCTGCAAAAAGCATACCCAGGAAAGACTCGGTCAGCAAAATGATTCCCAGGTCAATTCACAGACTCCGACACTAACATCGACGACGCAGTCATAATACGCAGGCTGCACCCTGCACAGATTGTCTTCCTCCCGCACGCGCACCCGCCTTGTGACGCCAACTATCGTAATATTTTAATTTCGCCATAATTTCAAAACCAAATGTCCAATTTTATTCATTCAAAGACCAAATATTATTTACATAAACTGTACTTAGTAATGGAATAATTTATTTTGATAAGGATTAAAAGAATGAGTAAAATAAACGCGTTTAAATGTAGTCCAAAAAAATTTCAAGATTTTTAAATAAAAAAATGGTTATTGTGCCTCACTCGACATAGATAGGTATAGTGTGTCGCGGACTTTTTTGTAGATATTTGTAAGTTCTACAATTACTTAGAATTTTATGGTTCTATCTTTTATAGTTTAGGCAGCGTACGTAAAATAAGTAACTTTTCTGGTTGATTTTTTACACCTTGCGTCCGAAGAACCCAAATATCTTACGGAACCTTATTTTTTCCAAAATAAAATTCAGCCTATGTTCAGCAAAAATAATGTAGAATTCCAATGGTAAAAGAATTTTTCAAATCGGTCCAGTAGTTTCCGAGCCCAACAAACAAAAAATCAAATCTTTCCTCTTTGTACTATTAGTGTAGATTTATCGTTCGATTTAATATTAAAACTGCAAGTTATATACATATTTAGAATCAGTGTTTAAAATTCTTTATTTTGATACCCCACTCGATATGCTTGGTAAATTTTTATTTTTGTTTACCTCACGATATGGCGTCAAACATCCGCCATTTTGGTTTTTTCTTAATGTCACCTATCTAAGAACACTCGGGCTATTAAGACAAATCTAACGATACCTCAACTGTGAAAATCCGTTTAGCCGTTCTGAAGATACGAGGTAATAAAGAATATTACATACATAGAAGATACGCGCTAAACACATAACCCTCCTAGCAGTCGGGTAAAGAGACCGCGCCGCAGGTGCCCGGCGGGCACTGGCGGCGCATGTCTGCGGCTGCCCGCCGTGGTCACACAAACCAGTTTACATGCATTTACGCAGACGGCGTGTGCTTTGTGTAAGCGGCGCGGGCATTCGCATTTCGCAGGCATCGACGGGCGGGCGTACGTGGCGAAATTTACAGGCCCGCCCCGCCCTGTCGTCTGCAAAGCGCCTTAAGGCGAAGACAGCTGCCAATTCGACATCTTTGTGCAGTTTTCTAGACGTATGTATTTCATTGATTGGCACAAAAAAATATATGTGATTTTTGATTATATTTGGAAAAGCTTGTCTAATTTAAATAATAAAATAATGTACTCCTACTGGATGAAAAAAAATACCAAAGTCACATCGTTCAGGAACTTTAAACAGTTAATCTAACTAAAGTAATAATACAATCTATGCTTTAAAAATTTGTTTATTTGATACCTTTTACAAAAATCCAAAGATTGCCAGATTTAATTTTCGGTTCTGACATCTAGATTTCCCATAATATTTATTTTTTCCTCTAACAAACGAAAAATGTATCCACGCTACCGAGTGAACATTTCACATCTCGTCTCTCTGACATGAAAATCGACAGTGGTGCGAGAGTGATGCGAGATCAAGGTCATTGGCAGTTGTCAGCGCCTTAAGGCCGTCCCCCGAGCAAACGACCTTGACCATACGTTTGCCGCGTTGCCGAGATCGCACCAAAACCTTATTTTTTACTTATCTTAGTTCAAAATTGTCCTAAAAAAATTTAAAACGGGGAATATGTAGTTTATCGTCGGTCTATTGGCGTGTGTTTAAAAAAAAGTAATTTGTTAATACGGAGATAATATGCTGAATGTCTGCTTGAATTTTAATAAATTGGTTTTACTTTGGAAGCTGATATCATTAGTATAATAAACAAAAATAGAAAATTTAAAACGGGGAAAGGAATGATGATACTGAAGAGTATTGCTGTATTTTTAACCCCCGACCAAAAAGAGGGGTGTTATAAGTTTGACGTGTCTGTCTGTCGGTCTGTCTGTCTGTGGCATCGTAGCATCCAAACGGATGGACCGATTTTGATCTAGTTTTTTTTGTTTGAAAGCTGATATGACCGAGAGTGTTCTTAGCTATAGTTCATCATCATCAGCCTGCTCATTGCTGAAATATCACGGTTTATCTGGTTCATGATAGGCCGATTAGCAACTTGCAGTCGTTTGATGGGTTTTATATTTTGCATTCTGATTCGTGACACTTCTGAATATAATATACACATTATTGGAATGTTGATCTGGTGGAGCAGCATCACCTGGTAATCAATAGGATACCCAACTCCTCACCAACTTAGAGCAGAGGTTTTTGGGCTCATTTTAATTGCGACAACCAGTAAGACGTAGATAAACAGTAAATATCATCTGGATTATAGAATCCAGGCTCCTATAGAGGAGCCGAGCTCCGTATGAACCCAAAGTGGTGGTTTCATATTTGGGCAGTGGGCTCATATTGACGGCCTCATCCAAGAGGACATATTTTATAGATGGTATTCATTGGGATGTGATCCAGTTGATAGGAATTATTCTGCACAAGTTTAAAAAGCATAAAATAAAATTAAATTAAGAAATTTAAAAAAAACCCCGCCGGAAAACTTCAAAAAGTGAAGAAATAATATTTACTGACTTTAAGTTTAAATAATTCCTAAGAGTAAAGTAATATTTTAGTCCATAAATGTTGTCAAGGTGTGTCGGGGGACCGCTTATGTAGATGTTTGATTTCACTTATCATTATAGTTTAAGGGTCAGTTCACAACGACCCGAATCGAGAGAATCAGCGACTATTATGGCGATACAAAATGCAAAAGTTGCTGTTGTGGTAGTTTACTTGGCGGTCCCGTGACACACCTTGACAACATTTATGGACTAAAATATTACTTTACTCTTAGGAATTATTTAAACTTAAAGTCAGTAAATATTATTTCTTTACTTTTTGAAGTTTTTCGGTGGGGGTTTTTTTAAATTTCTTAATTATTATAACTTTGTAGCTTTCAAATTATGAGTTTATACGGTAAATTACGGAATCTCCGTAGGGCCTTAAAGCTATTCTTGCTTTTTTCCTGTGCTGTGTGTCTCCTCATCAGGCCGACGCGGCCACCGCGTGAAATCAAATACCTACCTCATGAATCATGATCTTAGGAATGAATAATTATACCGCTTAGTGTGTAGTACAGTCAGATTTTTCCACGTATTTGCAAAGTAACAGTAATAACACCTCAAACCCTACTAATAAAACAATGGCCAAATGTATTTGTTTCACGTACCTAAGTACCTATTTAGATAAAATTTTATGGTTTTATCAAAGAATATATTGTATTATAATATTATTAAATATCCAATTTTATTTAAATGAAAAATTAAAAATTTTAAAATGATCGTTTTTAGGGTTCCGTACCCAAAGGGTAAAAACGAGACCCTATTACTGAGACTTCAATGTCTGTCCGTGGATAGGCGGAGCTCCAGGGGTGCTGGTGGTCTCCGCCAAAAATAAAAGACCTCTTCGATAGAAATGGAATGTATATTATAAATTATAATAGGTACTGGTTCGAGGATGCCGCGGTGCGTGCGTCGCGTAGACCACGCGGTTGTCAGGTGAAGTGAAAAGGCAGTAGGCACTCGCCGCTCGCGGCCGCGGCCCGCGGCGCGCTCCTCGGCCCTCGCTGGCCGCGGGTATCCCAGGGACTGTCCGTCTGTCCGTCTGTCCGTCTGTCCATCTGTCCATCTGTCCATCTGTCCATCTGTCCATCTGTCCATCTGTCCATCTGTCCATCTGTCCATCTGTCCATCTGTCCATCTGTCCATCTGTCCATCTGTCCGTGAGTTTTGTCACAACGAATTACGAATCGCTATCATGGCGCTTGCGATGCGTTATGTCAAATTCTATACATTTTTAACCGACTTCCAAAAAGGTTACAAGTTCGGCTGTATTTATGTATATATATACTTTTATTATGGACTTGTAGTTCCAGATATATGCGAACACAAACATAAATATAAGGGTTCCTTGTTGACTACGGAACCCTAATAAAAACATACATACATACATACATACATACAATATGTATGTGTCGCAGCCAACTGGTTAAAATAGCCGTTCAATCAAACAGCTAGGCCCTTTGACTGAACAACGCCATTCAATGATACGGCTATACATCGTTTAGCCGACTTGTTGACTACAACGTTCAATACTACAACTAGACGACGCTTAGCTAACTGGATTAACCATCGGACTGCGACATATTACATATATACAATAGGTATACATACATATTGTACAGTTTTGAAATTCGGCACATTTGTTCAGACGCTGTTAATTGATATAGATTAATAGTACAGTAATTGAAGGCAAAAATCAGGTGCAACCACCGATTTCGTCGAACCTCCATCGATTTGGATGAAAATTTGGGATTAAGTACGTTAAGCCCTCTACTTTAAAAGTAACATAATATACGCTAGTATCACGCTCTTTTTATTTTAGGAGTAAAATCCACCCCTTTTGTTGAAAATAGAAAAAATGCAGATTAAACCATTCTGTCTTAACTAATTATGTTTAATTTGATAAAATAAATGTTTTTAATGTTTTATTCATGATTTATGATTATATTATAATTAAGTTTAACGGTAAAAATGAGGATCAAAAACTTATTAGGTTTAAGTTTTTGAACCCAATTTTTTCAGTTTATTTACTTAGTATTAATTTTTTTTTGCGAATTTATTCACCCCTGTAAACTACCCAATGTTTGAATAATAAGCTTTAAGTTTTTATTTTAAGTTTTTTATCAGCTAATAATAAGTTCGAATATTTTTTCATAGATAAGATAAACTAGCTATATGACCGAGCTTAGCTCGGTATTCAAAAAATTAAAAAAACACACATAAAATGACATTTTATGAAAATGATTCCTAGCTAGATCGATTTATCGCCCCCGAAACCCCCTATATACTAAATTTCATGAAAATCGTTGGAGCCGATTCCGAGATTCCAATTATACAGCGTGTAACAAAAATAAGTGATAATACTTTAGGATGTGTACGTGTTCCTTGTAGAGAGTTCACTGTGAAAGTAGCAGCGCTGAAAGACGAATTTTTTTTTTCACTTTTGTATGGGCAAGGGCCCGAGCGTCACGAGTTTCCCCATACAAAAGTGAAAAAAAATTTTGGTCTTTCAGCGCTGCTACTTTCACAGTAAACTCTCTACAAGGAACACGTACACACCCTAAAGTATTATCACTTATTTTTGTTACACCCTGTATATATTATGTATGTATATACACTACCGGTCAAAAGTTTTTGCCCAAAACATAATTCATTTATTTTATTTAAAAAATATACGAATTAGCAAATTGTCCTTTTGTATTGTCAAACGAAGGTTAAAACGATGTTATTAAAATCAAAAATAATTGTGTCCATTATTTGAATAGTTTTATACGAGCGTGTGAGGTACGACCCGCTTTACTCAAAATATAGATGAATATAAATGACTATTATTCATTATTTTAATAATAGTCATAAATAAAATGATGTATAATGGTAACAATGGTTTTGTCATATTGTTTTGTTATTTAACTTGAAATTCTTATGAGAAGTACATATTTCAATAATTCATGTGACAAATGGACAACAAATATAATAGTATAACATTATTTTTGAACACGTCAATTAATCTTTAAACAGACAATAATTATTGTTGTTTCCGGTTATGATACTTTTGTTACAAAAGATAGTACAGTTAATAAATTAATATAAAAGTGTTATAAAGTGTTATAATAGTGTTATATATAAGTGTTATATAGTGTTATAATTAAATACTTAATTTATAATGATTTTCAGGATTATTGTAACTATGAATCATTGTATTTATGATATTAGATACAAGTCCTGGTAGTCAAACGCGGGGCAGAGTGATGATGGCGGTGGGGTTGTTTTTGATATGGCAGTATTTAAGGCGGGCTGTCTGATGGAAGGGACTCACTCTCTCTCTCTTGTCGTAAGCCGTCACTCTTGCCTCCTGTCAATGTGAATTGGCTCTGAGTACCAAAGAGAATATAATCACTACGTTTTACTGAGTACTTCGAACAAAGATCGTTATAAGATAAGTATTTATTTGGTTAAAACGCTTCTTGGCCTTTTGTGACATATCAGTTCTTTCAGCTTAATAATTGGAAATGAAGAAAAGCTAAGTGAATTACGTAGTTACAATACGTATAAAAATATTACGTAGTTACAATACGTATAAACTACGTTTTATTTATTGGTGTTTATGATTTATACAATACTTTTATTTAGCAAGCCTAAGCTACTTCTGACAAGCGCATGTTTACATTTTGTAGGTGAGTGCGAGAAATTAAAATTTGCAAGACGCATGGCTGATTTGTTTAATATTCTTTGATGTTTATGATTGGAGTTTATTAGTTCCATTAAGCTCTGTGAGTCGCAGGAATCAAGCTTTTATTTATACTTTGTGCACCAAGACACTCTTTTGTGAAGTTCTAATACTAATTGTTTTCGTTTTTGAAAATTCAGACTTATAAGCTTTAAAATAGGCATAACCAAGGAACTATCGGTTTAAACTCGTGCATTTATCACTAGTCTACATAACTTAGGCAAAAGGAACCCTAATATTGCCGGCAAATTAAAAATACGTCGAGAAATCGTGGATTACATCGTGAAAAAATATGCATCCACCAGGAGTTTTAGCGATAACAAACGTTCAGAACGGCCTCGCAAAGTCACAGCAGTTGAAGAAGATAAGCGTAGTGCATTTACCAGTAAACGTGTTCGACGACTCACGGGTCCAGAAATTGCAGCTTGGATGAAAGAAACTAGAGATTTTCCATTGAGTACTTTTACAATGAAAAACAGTGAAAAGGAGATTGAGAGAAGCTGGCCTTTTTGGAAGAGTAGGAGTGAAGAAACCTCTTAAAGACGTCAAAATAACGTGAAGAGGTTGCAGTGGGCTGAAGGACATAAAAATTGGACGCATAATCAGTGGAAGAGAGTTTGATGGAGTGATGAGTCAAAGTTTGAGGTTTTTGGGTTTAAGAGAAGAATCTTCGTGTGCAGGTCAAAGGGAGAACGGATGTTAAATTAATGTGTAATCCCGAATATAAAACACGGTGGAGGCTCGATGATTATTTCAGGATTTTTTGGAGGCCAGGTGACTGGAAACCTGGCGAAAATTGAAGGGATTTTAAAGAAAGAAGGAAGAATTAAAAACATTAAAGAAAAATGTAGTACGGTCTGGTGAAAGCGTGATCAGTAGAAATTTTATTTTCCAGCATGACAACGATCCCAAGTATTTCTTGAAGCTGTACAAACAGCACTTAGAAGAATTGGAAAGGAAGAATGTACTGTACGTTATGATTTGACCACTACGGTCGCCCAACCTCAACCCGATTAAATTGTTGTGGGGTAAATGGGACAGGGATGTTAGAAAGAAGAAAATAGGATACTCCTATTATGACAACACATCTTTGAAATATCCTGAAAAATTGAATGGGACCAAATAGATATCAATTATTTGTCGAAATGTTACTAAGAACTCCAAGATTGTACAAAGAAATAATAAAAGCAAAAGAATGGTAATATGAATAAATTAAAAATTGAAATATAGAACCATTGCAGGCTAAATTTACTTATTGCTATATTTTAATCCAAATAATATGTTCTTTAAAATATAATTATCAAACTCGATCATATTGCTTTTATTTTTATGTATCGCGCAAAATATAGGGTGGGCAAAAACTTTTGAACGGTACAATATATACAAGAATTGCTCGTTTAAAGATATAAGATTTTAGTAATATATTTCAAACATTAATATTATTTAGTCCAAAATATTCAAACAACGATTTCAAACTACCCTCTGTGCAAAAAATTGGCGCAATGGCTGAATCTGCTGAAAATCTGAAAGAATTATCTAATAGACATTTACAGTTTCGTTTACTTTTTGAATATTGAAAGACTTGAAAATATTAATGTATATTTAGTATGGATTAGATGAAGCCTGCAATCGCGCTGGAACCGTACATTTTTTCGGGATATAAAGTATCCTATGTCCATATCCAGTCCCGAGACTCAAAGTATTTTCATACTAAATTTCAGCAAAATCGGTTGAACCGTTTGGGTGTTAAGAGGTAACAGGTAGACAAAAACACTTTAGCATTTATAATATTAGTATAGATGTACAGTCAACGTTCAAAAGTCCAGTAGCATCGTAACGACCATATTCGTTTGCCGGTACAGTGCATATTTATGTGTGCGCCATGTTACCGTGTACACACTTAAATGTCGTACAGTATCAATACAAGAAAGTTGCGTGTAGTGGATGAAAGACAAAGATAACATATATGTTTGTCTTCTTCATTCATTCTTCTTCATTTATTGCACTGCACTGTGTCAATAAATGCAAAAATTTCACTAGACATGTAAGATAGTTCGTAGCTCCATCGGTAAAGAGTTAAAAATGGTCACGCTTCAAATCTCAGTTTATCATATAATTTTAAAGTTTTCATATTGTTTTTACTATCTCAGCATTTTTGAAAACTTAATGAAATGACTATTTTGAAAGTTTTATTTAATAAGAATAATATTAAATTATAACATAGTGATAAGATATTATAAATGTAAAAGTATTTTAGTAAGATAATTATATATTACAATAAAACAACACTTTCAAAAAAATTATTTTTATTTCAATGACATAACAATTATTATTGAACAATTGAATTGATTGACGAATGACGGTAAAATCTTTGATTCACAGATCTATCAATATAATAATACCTATATCTATTGTGTTATCAATATTTCATATTGTTGAGGTTATAGTTTAATTATTCGTTTTCCGAGGAAAAGAGGATTAAAACTTAACCTCAACCTTAAAATCTTAAACCTACCAATTACTGGCCAGCACGTTCCTTTGTAGAACGCCCAATTGAAACTTACGAAATATAAATATTATAACAATTACTTTACACTTATTATTGCGACATAGAAATACATTTTTAATTTAATAATATAAATAATGATTCTTAATATTTTGTGTAACCTCCATTATTTTCAATACAACTAAGAAGACGTCTGCGCATGGAAGCCACAATATTCTTACAGATATCTGTTCCACGTAAATCCTCCCACAGCTGCGTGCAATGAGATTTGAGCAGCTCCGGACATCTATCATCGCGTGCTCGCCATCTTTGCACCATTAAACCCCATATATTTTCAATCGGGTTTAAGTCTGGGGATCGTGCTGGCCACGGAATAACTTTAATATTAGAATGTTCACTGAACCAATTGCGAACTATGGAGGCTCGGTGAATTGGACAATTATCATGCACAAAACTTATTTCGCTATCACCATACACATTTCGCACAGTAGGTAACATAATGTCCTCTAACACTTCTACATAATTTGCACTGTTGGCTCGCGTAGGTATAAATTCAAGTTCACCCGGCCCTTGAGCACTAATCCATCCCCACATGTTCACACTTATTCTGCCAGATTCAGTGTTTGACACCACGTTATTTTCACACCAACGGGTGTTATCTTTACGCCATAAATGTAGTCTTCCTTTTTGAGAGGATTTAAAAGTCTTCTCATCGGAAAAAATTGTTGTTTCCCAATCAAAATCTAAATACTCTCGTGCAAAGCGTAGCCGTTCGTCTTTATGCCTTTGAGTCAAAAACGGTTTTTTCGCCGGCTTTCGGTGGTGTAATCCCTTGTCATGAAGTGCACGACGAACGGTGACCAATGACGTGTTAATTCATCGGCAAAACGACTTGTCGGTATGAAACCACACGTTTCATACTCCGCTGCCATATAACGCCGCTGAGTCTGGTTAATAAGAAGTGGCCTCCCACTTCGTTTACGACTCTGTAGGCCACCTTCTTCCTCGAATCTTTTCACCCATCGACTTACAGTATTTCTCTAAAAAAACAAAGAATAAACTGTAAAAGACGATTTTACCCAATGAAAAAATACACATCACAATAATAATATAATTAATTACTACTTACTGAGAAGCCAGTTTCGTTAGAAATTTGAGAAATATTCAGGCCATTTGAATATAGGGCCACAATTTTAGCTCTTGCTTCAATAGTAATATTTGCTTGCATATTGGATAAATTGTATCGCAACAGTAAGAACACAAACACTCGTAGCTGAGTTCACCAACCAACAACATTTAATATTTTGTTATCTTCAAGCAATCGTTCCATTTTATTTTAAATCCACCCTCACATTCTTTGCTGTGACTAGAATGTTACGTTTCTAACATTGTGCTTTTTAGTTAGAAACGTAATTTTTTATTCTACATAGTTGTATCAACATTCATAATCATAATAATTTATAATTAATATTTCTCAAAAATTATTTTACGTAAAAACGACGCAGACTCAATATGGGTCGGATTCGATCCTGCAACTTAGCTGATGCAGATGATCTTAGAATAAACACACGCACTTGCTTAACCATTAGGCCACGGCAGTGCTCACATGTTGAGATGAAATTGACGATATATAATATACAGCCAAACAAAGTGTATGTGTGTGTGTGAAGTGTCTTTATAGAAAAAGGTCACAAGTAACGTTAAGTGTTGACGCTATAGCTGCGTACGATTGCTACTGGACTTTTGAACGTAACTGTACATACCTATTGACAGGGTTTCCTACAATATTTGCATCCCAAATCTTTGCTTCAAAATTGTTTTCAAAAAATTTTTTTCGTTAATATCACAATAGCTCTGTTAATTTTTTAAGTTATCGAGTTCATTTTTGAACCATTTTAAAGGTGATTTAAAGAGCTTTGAGATCAATTTGAAAAATACTTTTAAAGCCCTTGGTTTTAAAAAAAATTTGGATTAAAAGGTCCCGGTTTCATGGTTCTCGCGGTAAAAGTTAGGCTTTAAACATCTCTATCTTCGTTATTTTTCATCCTATAAAAATCAAAAGAAAATCAAAAGATTTCTTAAAAAATGGACGCAAATTTCGCTCTTATAATTTTTACGAAGGTTCAATATTTTTGAAGTTATGTTCAAAACAAAATTATATTTAGAAAAAATTTAATATTTTCGATTTTACTAAATCATTCTTTTTTTCAAAACTAAGCATTCTAAACCAAGAAAATTTTTTGAGGTCATTACTTATGCTAAAATAAAGAAAAGCCTATGGGGATAACCATCAATTTGAATTATTGTAGAAATGGTCAACGTTTTATTTTCCGATTTTTCCAAAAAAAATTGTAAGGGTCATCTTATTTTTATCATAACTTGTTCAATTTTGATGGTATCAACTTTTTAAAATGCTAATTAAAAAGGTAATTTTAAGCACTTTAAAAGGTCTTAAGGAAGTAAATGTCATAAAATGCAGCGGTTTACCGTTCACAGAAAACCGGCGTGAAACAGCGCTTGCGCTGTGTTTCGCCGAGTGAGTGAGTTTACCGGAGGCCCAATCCCCTACCCCCCTAGAAATGCCGCAGTTGAAAAACAATTTGTTACCCCAGGAGGGTACCAACTGCGTTGAAGAATCCCTCTCTGGACGTCCATGCTCAGGAACCCCTGGAACTGAACGTGGACGTCCAGGCTGCCCCTCGTATTCTGGGGAGGGCAAAACTGCGCTCCAATCTGCTCGGGGCAAGAGCAAACACACAAAGGCACCCCCTCGATATTAAACGTGGACTTTTGCAATATCAGGGGATTACACTCCAACCTTAATGCCGTCCATTACCACCTTGAGACGGCAAAGCCGGCTTTGCTCTTTTTAACCGAGACGCAGATTACCTTTCCCACCCTGGGTATTATCTCGAGCACTCCTTTCTACCCAAAGCTGGAGTGTGTGTGTATCTCAGAGATGATATCAGCTCTCACCGCCTCAGCAATCTTGAGGTCATGGACCTGTCAATCTTATGGCTCCGCATAGATTGCTACGACCACCCTCGCGTCTATGCATGCCTATATAGGTCCCATAGTGGTGACCCCGAGACGGACCAACTCTTGTAGCACCTGCAAGCTGCTTCAGATTTTGTGCAGCAGCAGATCCCATCCGCAGAGATCATAATACTTGGCGACTTTAATGCCCACCACGCCGACTGGCTCAATTCCAGTAAAACTGATCATGCGGGGAGATCTGTCTGCAACTTTGCCCTTGCGAACGACTTGACACAACTGGTTACTACGCCTACGCGAATCCCAGATATGGATGGTCAGAATCCTTCCTTGTTGGACCTCCTGCTGACTTCAAATCCTGACGGCTACCAAATATCCGTAACCGGACCACTTGGTACATCGGATCATTGCCTTGTTAGGAGTTCTGTGCCACTTACGACGGTATTAAGACAGCGTGCTGTTAAATACCGTCGTGTGTGGCACTCTTGTAGTGCCAACTGCCAACTCTGTTGCCGATGTGGTGATGCAGGGGATGGAACTTTTCATTCCGTCCTCTGTAGTGCCAACTGGCGGCAGATTTCGTCCCTGGTTTGGTTCATCCCCCAAAAAAGCTTCTCGCCGGAAGCAGGAGGCTTACCGATCCTGGGCCAATGCAGTGTCTGCTCGGGATTTAAATACCAGCACGTATAAAAAGGAGTACAACCTTGCCTCTAGGTCCCTCAAGAAAGAGATTACTCGGGCAAAGCAACAACACGTCAATAGAATTGGCAAGAGACTTGAGCGCCTCCCCTCGGGAACCCGTGTATTCTGGTCTCTGGCCAAAGCTATTGATAGAAATTTCTGCAAGCCAACCCTACCATCCCTACACATAGGAAATGGATCGTTGGCCCAGGACGCAAAAGACGAAGCCGATCTTCTGGGCAAGCTCTTTGCGTCAAACTCGACCTTGGATGACGGGGGGCAGAAACCGCCGACCATACCGCGATGCACGAGCATCATGTCGGATATTCGGTTTCATCAGCGCTCAGTGCGAAAAGCCCTCCGTTCCCTTGATATCCAAAAGTCGAGTGGGCCTGACGGAATCCCGCCTATTGTGTTGAAAAAGTGTGCTCCAGAGTTGGCTCTTGGCTCGGTCTTGACGCGTCTTTTTCGGCTCTCCTATTCCATTGGTATCGTCCCGGCTTCCTGGAAGACAGCCTTGGTGCACCCGATCCCCAAAAAAGGCGATCGCTCAAATCCTTCCAACTACAGACCAATCGCTATAACCTCTCTCTTCTCGAAGATAATGGAATCCATTATCAATAGCCAGCTTCTTCGATACTTGGACGGCCAGGGATTACTAAGCGACAAACAATACGGGTTCCGTAAGGATCGCTCGGCTGGTGAGCTCTTGGCGTACCTGACTCATCGTTGGGCTCAGGCAATTGAGTCGAAGGGAGAGGCATTGGCTGTTAGTTTGGACATTGCGAAGGCCTTTGATTGGGTTTGGCATAAAGCGCTGCTATCAAAGCTTCCATCATACGGGCTGCCCGAGAAATTATGTAAGTGGGTCACTGGTTTCTTAGCAGACAGAAGCATAAAGGTCGTACTTGACGGCGAATGCTCGGAAACTCAGTCTGTTGATGCTGGTGTCCCTCAGGGCTGTGTGCTATCGCCTACTCTATTCATACTGCATATCAATGACATGTTGCAGACCAGCGGCATTCATTGCTATGCAAATGATAGTACAGGTGATGCTGTATATACCGGCTCCCCCAATATTTCTCGGCAAAATGTCATTGAGAGTCGAAACGAACTTGTGTCTAAGGTGGAGAATTCATTGGAGAAGGTCTCTGAATGGGGTAGACGTAACTTGGTCCAATTAAACCCCGCCAAGACACAAGTCTGCGCGTTCACCACTAAAAAGTCAGCAATGGTCGTATATCCTCGTTTCGAGGGCACATCGTTAACCATCTCCCCTAGCATTGAGATACTTGGCGTCAACATATCGAGCGAAGTCCAGTTCCGATACCATCTAGAGGGTAAGGCCAAACTAGCCTCAAGGAAGCTTGGTGTTCTTAACAGAGCGAGACAGTACTTCAGTCCGGACCAACGCCTACAACTCTACAAGGCGCAGGTTCGGCCTCATATGGAATATTGTTCTCATCTCTGGGTAGGGGCGCCAAAATACCAAGTGCTCCCTCTGGATCGTATCCAACGAAGGGCCGCTCGAATTGTTGACTGCCATAGTGTTTCAAACAGCTTGGACCCCTTGGAATTACGCCGAGATGTAGCTTCACTCTGCATCCTCTATCGGTTGTATCACGGGGAGTGCTCTGAGGAATTGTTCGGAATCATACCACCTGCAACTTTTCGCCATCGTCCCACGCGAAAAACATACCATCCTCATCGCCTTGATGAGTGGCAGTCTTCCACAGTGCGTTTTCGCATAACTTTCTGCCGCGCACTGTAAAACTCTGGAACGAACTGCCACCAGCAGTAAATTTTCCGGACCTATACGACCTGCAAACCTTCAAAAAAAGAGCGTATTCCCTCTTAAAAGGCCGGCAACGCACCTGCAGCTCTTCTGATGTTGCGAGTGTCCATGGGCGACGGTAGTTGCTTACCATCAGGTGACCCGTTTGCACGTTTGCCCCCTTATTTAATAAAAAAAAATAATTTTGAACTTAGGTACTCGCCGAAAGAAAATATATTATATACAATCACCTATAGCTCACTTTGAATGAATATAGGAAGGTATTTCAGGGTAGAAATTAGTTTGTTTTTTTATTGGCTTTAATTTTGGTAATTACACATTTTTCGCAAAAACCTACAGTTTCTTATTTAATTATAAAAACCCGCTTTAAGACATGTATTTTTCTCATGCAAAAACATGATCTTTGATCTTTATTAACTCCGAAAGTATTGATTTATTCAAAAAACTTTATATAACAAACTAGATGATGCCCGCAACTCCGTTGCGCCAAAATTCGTTTATCGCGCGAGAACCGTACATTTTTCTGGGATAAAAAGTATCCTATGTCCTTTCCCGGGACTCAAAGTATCTCCATACCAAATTTCAGCAAAATCGGTTCAGCGGTTCGGGCGTGAAGAGGTAACAGACAGACAGACAGACAGACAGACACACTTTCGCATTTAAAATATTAGTATGGATTTTGCATAGAATTTTGTGTCTATTGATTCCTGGGGTTATTTTTATTAAAAAAAATTCACCCCCCGAGAAGGTTTGGCATCCACCCCCAGGGCAAAAGCGCAAGACACTATGTCACTTTTGTTTCTTAGGGTATCCCCCACCTACTCACCAATTTTCATGAAAATCGATGGAGGTTCAACGAAATCGGAGGTGAAAACTTTCATTGCCTCCACTATAATATAATATTCAAAAAGTTCTGGAAATATTACAAATATACGGGTCGAATTATTAATAAACTCCTTTTTTGGAAGTCGCTTAATATTAACAACCAGCAATAACTCTGACCAGTCAAATTACCTTGCACCTTTGGATCGATCTCACGTGAACTCAGAGGTAAAATAGCTCCGAACGATGTTAATAATTGGTATCATAATAATTTTATTCAGAAAAGGAAGATTGCGATCAAATTAAATAAGGGGGCGTCCACAAATTACGTGAGGTGTTTAGGGGGGGAGAGGGTCGAGTCAAATCTCATCTAATCTCACGTTGGGGAGAGGGGGGGTCTCGGAAAATCTCACGTAATTTTTTTCTCAACAAAATAATACTATTTTGGTCCATTTCATCCAGATTGTACGTATGCTTAATAGATTAATCGTAAGCGTAATCGTTTTTACGATTAAGGATCTTTCACAAATTCGTTCGAAAGAAAATCTACTTACTGACTGTCAAATCAAACGTTTACGTAAGAAACCCATATTTTGAAAATCTCACGTGAGATTGTCGGTTGAATAAAATCTCACGAAATCTCACCAGAGGGGGAGGGGGGGTCACAAAATTCAAAAAAACACCTCACGTAATTTGTGGACGCCCCCTAATAACCAATCTAAACAATTTTATACGTTTACTCAACACGTTGTAGGTCACGTGCTGTTCCTCGTCCTTCAACTCCCAGAACTCGGGGAATCCCTCGAAGTTTAAACATTATTGGAACGGAGTTCCTTTTCGCGCGTTGCGAAAGGGGACTAGGCCGAAAAAATTGTAACGACACTTTTTTATTAGTACCTGCATGTTAGGGGCAGAGAGCGTTGCGCGTTGATAGTATTCCTGTGCGTCAACTAGATGGCGTTTTTTGAGAATAAACAGCGACGCGTTGTTAGTATTATTGGGCGTCAATAGTTGGCGTTTTTTTAATATTTTTTTTGAGTATATGACGTATTATGTACAGATTTTTTGAACAAAACAAATAACTCCGTTTCATTCGGGTGTCCCTTGACACCATCTTGACATCTCTCAAGTTTTTTTTTTAATTTTAACACCTGTACTGTTTCCAATACTAGCTGACCTGGCAAATGTTGTTTTGCTTTAAAAAATATTTCTAGTAACAATATAAAAAGCAAGTAGATGAAAACCTATTCTCAGGCCTAACAAATGTAAGTACATACAAAATTTCATTATAATTGGTTGAACCGTTTTGGAGGAGTTCGCGCACAAACACTGTGACACGAGAATTTTATATATTAATAATTTTCAGAGCGAAGTAGCTATACTCTTTAAATACTACTGTAGTGCTTAGGACACAAAAATATGTCCGTATGGTTGCCCAAGCACATACGGCATTCTCGAAAAATAGTTCAGAGTAGTATGTGCTGGTAGTAATAATCGTCCAGAGGAATGAGCAGGTCAATACGTCTGGGACCAATTTTTTATACTCAAATTTTTATTAATTAAAAAAAAGACGTGTTGCACTCCGGGAGTGCCGGCAGAAGTGAAAACTTGATTATTAACGTTATGCATTATTTTTTAACCCATTTTTTATGAAAATCGATTTAAAAAAATAATAAAAAAAAAGATCATTTTAATTAATTAATCGAAACCCTTATCGATTAAAAAATATCGACAATCGAAAAAAAAGCTGCTGTCAGACAGACTGTCAGACACTTCTCGCGACAGTTGTCTTGCTGGTGGAAACGCGGCCTTAATCAGCGCGTCTGCTAAAGAACTCATTTCCCCGACTGTACATTTCTGCTAAACAGCTCATTTCCCCAACTGTACATTTCTGCTTAGCACAATTTTCCCGACTGTACATTTCTGCTAAACAACTCATTTCCCCGACTGTACATTTTTGCTTAGCACAATTTTCCCCGACTGTACATTTCTGCTAAACAACTCATTTCCCCGACTGTACATTTCTGCTTAGCACAATTTTCCCCGACTGTACATTTCTGCTAAACAACTCATTTCCCCGACTGTACATTTCTGCTTAGCACAATTTTCCCCGACTGTACATTTCTGCTAAAGAACTCATTTCCCCGACTGTACATTTCTGCTTAGCACAATTTTCCCCGACTGTACATTTCTGCTAAACAACTCATTTCCCCGACTGTACATTTCTGCTTAGCACAATTATTTTCCCCGACTGTACATTTCTGCTAAACAACTCATTTCCCCGACTGTACATTTCGTTCGAGTTCGAGTTCGACACAAAACACTACTCTCCAACCGTCTAACGCTTTTTCTATGGTTTTTCGATCAACACGAAAATCTGACGCGAGTTTCACAGTTTTTACCCATCCCAGAAAAGTGCTCAACGCCGCTAAAGAAGTTTTCACTCCAAAAATATGAGTATCGAAATTTATAATAAATCCAAAAAAATTCTCGGGGTTCTAGGGGCCTGGCACCCCAGGGTGGATCCAAAGATGGGTCATGACCCCCCCCCCCCTGAGCTGAGTCCAGGTGCTAGGTGAATATTATATTATATTAGTATCAAAATTAAATTATAAGTTCTTTTGTCTTGACCACGACTATGTGACCCTGGTGCACAGTGGTCCGAAACCGCTAAATAGTGGACATTCGCAAAAAAGTTCGATTTTGGTGTGGAAAAAAATACCATCCGATAGATTTTAAGAGGAGTAACAATAAATCCCTATTAAGTTTTATATAAAAATGTATATTTAAGGTGAAAAAAAATAATTACGAAAATGTTGTATGGGAAAGAATCTATAAATAGATTTTTTGCAAAAACTACTAGGTCATTCTAGTTCATTTTTTAAACAAGTAATGTTCTAGGGGTATTTAAGGTTTAGAAAAAAATTTACGAAAATTTACGTGCAGCCTTTTGCAGTAGAGGGGTTCAAAATTTTGAAATAATTTTACTAACTTTTTAGGTGTGGAAAAAATACTATTCGAAAGATTTCCTAAAGAGTAACAATAAATCCTTATTAAGTTTTTTATAAAAATGTATTTTTTAAGGTGAAAAAAAATAATTACTAAAATGTTGTATGGGAAAAAATCTATAAATAGACTTTTTGCAAAAACTACTAGTTCATTCTGGTTCATTTTTGAAACAAGTAAAGTTCTAGTAGTATATAAGGTTCAGAAGAAAAAATACGAAAATTTACGTGCAGCCTTTTTCAGTAGAGGGGTTCAAAATTTTGAAATAATTTACTAACTTTTTAGGCGTGGAAAAAATACTATTCGATAGATTTCCTAAAGAGTAACAAAAATAAATCCTTTATAAGTTTTGTACAAAAATGATTTTTTTAAGGCGAAAAAAAAATAATTACGAAAATTGTATGGGTATAATCTATACATATGTTTAATAAAATCGTAGAAAAGTCAATTCTGTACATTGACTATTTTTGAAAAATAATAATTGGGACGTGATCTACGATCGACATGGAAGCCAAAAATATAGTTTTTAGAATTTTTGTCTGTTTGTCTGTTTGTCTGTATGTATGTCCGGGATAAACTCAGAAAGTACTGAACGGATTTACTTCAAATTTTGCACGAACATTACTTAGAGATCGGGTCAACACATAGGCTATAAATTATAACGATATCACCCAGGGTGGGGAGCAGGGGCTCAAGTTTAAATATTTTTAGTTTTTTGCTCATATCGCTTAAACGGTTAGTTGTAGAGAAAAATGTTCTGTACAAAAAAAAAGCTCATAAAATATCCTACAAATACGTCCTTTACACTATGTATCTATCTCCACTCCTTGCCTTGCTATCAGCTTTTATGTATCTTATATATACAGATTTCGAGTGTCGTTTTATTACTATGCGGTGAGCTTTGGCACCGGCAACACCCCCCCCCCACACCCTTCCCTCTCATGATACGTCTTATTTCTCCTTTTTAAGAACAAAGTAAGCCATCTATACTGTGCACTGACTATTTTTTTTAAATAATACTTGGGACGTGACCTACTATGCTAACGCGGACGAAGTCGCGGGCAACAGCTAATATATTATATAAAACGAGTCCTTAAATAGCAACAATACTTATATTTACAAACATGGATAGCAAAAACAAAATTAAACTAAAACTAACTACTTGCTGACTAAACTATTGTAGATAACATTTTAAACTTTCGCGTTGCATAAGAATTAAAACTTATTATTCGGGACTTAACGCGACTTTTTTAGATAGTAGTGATAAACTATTGTAATTATAATAAAATAAAAATTGTTACACACACCCTTATAACTCAAACAATTTCAAATAAAACTTATAAATAAACAATAATAAATAATAATCAATTAAACCAACGCGCTTTACAAATATAGCGGATCTCCAATGCTATCATCGCCTTGCAATGACACAACTTCACTTTCTTCGTAATCTTCTGATAAAAGAGGTCTTTCAAGCAACAGGTCGACTGTGTCTGGATGAAATTCTTGGTGTTTATTTTCAGACAACTTTGGACGAATGTGAGACAAATATGGATCAGAGCTTATTAAGAAGTTGTGCAACAAATCTTCATTAGTTTCTGCTCGACTCGTCTTTCTAGTATGTACCTCTCTAGTATTTCTAAATTCTTTATTCCTTGCCTCTGAAGCTTCTTCACTCAAATAGCTAATTGGAATAAAGCCAAAATGCTTACAAATATCAGCACCATGTATAAGGAGTTTGTGAACACTTGAAGCATGTAGTACCACGGATAAAGCTTTACATACAGCTCTGCTGTTTCCCTAGAATAATTTCGAAAGTGATCTATATTGATAAGCTTCCCAGAAGAAACTGTCTGCAATACAACGTATAATCTCTTTATTAATTCTAAATCTCTCTCTTTTCTGGACTTTAGGACAACATCTGAAATAACGAAAATAGATTTAGGATTAATAAAGAGATTATACGTTGTATTGCAGACAGTTTCTTCTGGGAAGCCTATCAATATAGATCACTTTCGAAATTATTCTAGGGAAACAGCAGAGCTGTATGTAAAGCTTTATCCGTGGTACTACATGCCTGCAAGTGTTCACAAATTCCTTATACATGGTGCTGATATTTGTAAGCATTTTGGCTTTATTCCAATTGGCTATTTGAGTGAAGAAACTTCAGAGGCAAGGAATAAAGAATTTAGAAATACTAGAGAGATGCATACTAGAAAGACGAGTCGAGCAGAAACTAATGAAGATTTGTTGCACAACTTCTTAATAAGCTCTGATCCATATTTGTCTCACATTCGTCCAAAGTTGTCTAAAAATAAACACCAAGAATTTCATCCAAACACAGTCAACCTGTTGCTTGAAAGACCTCTTTTATCAGAAGATTACGAAGAAAGTGAAGTTGTGTCATTACAAGGCGATGATAGCATTGGAGATCCGCTATATTTGTAAAGCGCGTTGGTTTAATTGATTATTATTTATTATTGTTTATTTATAAGTTTCATTTGAAATTGTTTGAGTTATAAGGGTGTGTGTAACAATTTTTATTTTATTATAATTACAATAGTTTAGTCAGCAAGTAGTTAGTTTTAGTTTAATTTTGTTTTTGCTATCCATGTTTGTAAATATAAGTATTGTTGCTTTTTAAGGACTCGTTTTATATAATATATTATTATAGCCATACAATTTATGTAATTATTTTTTTTCACCTTAAAAAATACATTTTTGTACAAAACTTACTAAGGATTTATTGTTACTCTTTAGGAAATCTATCGAATAGTATTTTTTTCCACGCCTAAAATGTTAGTAAAATTATTTCAAAATTTTGAACCCCTCTACTGCAAAAGGCTGCACGTAAATTTTCGTATTTTTTCTTCTGAACCTTATATACTACTAGACCTTTATTTGTTTCAAAAATGAACCAGAATGACCTAGTAGTTTTTGCAAAAAATCTATTTAAAGGTTCTTTTCCCATACATCATTTTAGTAATTTTTTTTTCACCTTTAAAAATACATTTTTATAAAAAACTTAATAAGGATTTATTGTTACTCTTTAGAAAATCTTTCGAATGGTATTTTTTCCACACCTAAAAAGATAGTAAAATTATTTCAAAATTTTGAACCCCTCTACTGCAAAAGGCTGCACGTACATTTTCGTAATTTTTTTTTCTAAACCTTAAATACCCCTAGAACTTTACTTGTTTCAAAAATGAACTAGAATGACCTAGTAGTTTTTTGCAAAAAATCTATTTATAGATTCTTTCCCATACAACATTTTCGTAATTATTTTTTTTCACCTTAAATATACATTTTTATAAAAAACTTAATAAGGATTTATTGTTACTCCTCTTAAAATGTATCGGATAGTATTTTTTTCCACTCCAAAATCGAACTTTTTTGCGAATGTCCACTATTTAGCGGTTTCGGACCACTGTGTGGCGCCAAAGCTGGATCCGCCCTTGCTGGCACCCCTTGGACCACTTGGGCGGTCGCCCACGTCGCCTACACCTTACGCCGTCTCTAGTTAGTGACAAACACCGGAGTGAATATTTCGCACAAATTGGAGCAGCAATCTCCCATTTGCAGCTACTGAGAAAACCAACTCACGTGCGTTTTTCGTTTAAATATAATATAATTTTTTTTACCGCTGGGGTACGTCACACCCCACCTCGTATGTACGAAAGGTTAAAGCTATCAGCTATGCAGCCCCGGATCTTCAATTTTTTTCAGGCGGGGCAAAAACTGAAAAATGCCGCCCCGCCTACCTACTTATGTTTATTTTCACCTTTATCTATACTAATATTAAAATCTATACTTAATATTATAATAGGGTATTACACTAATTTTTGAAATGTATCCAAAAACAATTCTATAGTGATAATATGACGCTAAAAAATAAATTTTTTTTTCGCACGCTAAGTATGAAAAAAAACTTTATTTTTACATAACTTCAAATTTCGCGCGTATTTTGCAAAAACGCTTCCGCTAGTGGACGCCATGTTTGCTCTATGGTCATGAGTTCATGACGTCATTGCGGTAGTAAACAAACAGGCATCAATTGACTTAAGACATTGGACTCGGACAGTTGACGCAGTTGTCATTTTCTTGTTTACTATCCCAATGACGTCATTAGCATGGCGGAAACATTTCGGAGCGTTCAAAGACAGATAAAAAATCCTAAAATCTTTAAACTACATTTAAAAATATAATAAGCTATCTTATGAAGTCAAACTAACATTTTTCGATTGCTTTTCCTCTAAACTATCATAATAATACATTTTTTCATTTTTTCTCATAAACACTAAAATACCCTATTCTGCAGAGTTTGTTTGTTTGTTTATTTGAACGCGCTTACTCAGGAACCGATATAGCCGATTTATCGAGGAGGGCTATAGGCTATATTTTATCACGCTAAAACTAATAGAAGCGAAGAAATAGAGGAAAATGTGGAAAAACGGGGGGAAATTATTTGAAAGGGCTTATTTTAACGCGCTAATCTCAGGAACTACTGGTCTGATTCGAAAAGTTCTTTCAGTGTTAGATAGCCTATTTATCGAGGAAGGCTATAGGCTATATTTTATTACGCAAAGACTAATAGGAGCGAAGAAATAGAGGAAAATGTGGAAAAAACGGGGGAAATTATATGAAATTGCTTATTATTATCTTAAGATTTAGGAACTACTGGAGCAATTTTTATGTTATTTGGCAATCATGAAGAATAGACCGCGCGAAGGGATATAGGCTATTTTTTGCGAAAAAATGTACGGTTGCGTGAAATTCCTAAATTACGCAAGCCGCGCGGAACATATATATATGTTCCGCGGAAGTTTTATATATATATATATATATATATATATATATATATATATATATATATATATATATATATATATATATATATATATATATATATATATATATATATATATATATATATATATATATATATATATATATATATATATATATATATATATATATATATATATATATATATATATATATATATATATATATATATATATATATATATATATATATATATATATATATATTGTTACCCGGGGTTATTGGGACTACGGGGTTATTGTAGCTTATTTATTTATCTTCCTTGTCATTCTGTTTCGTGCAAAGTGACATCTATGAGCGTATAAAGGATCTAAAACTTACCAAAATAAATCATAGAGGGCGCTCGTATCGCACCTGGTGTTTTACCGACGGCGTCATGTGTTTTGGTCGGCCATTTTGAACTGTGTTGCGGTAGAAAGCTCTGGTGTTTTATATTCATAATATCTGTTTTTACGGGCTTTTTTCGTCAAAACTTTGCAGTAAGTACAGTTTAAACATACAATTCATCGTTTTTGCTTATAATTTAGTTCCTGTGACGTTGTTTTCCAGAGTTATTCACACAGTTACATTAGCCTCGCAAAAAAAATTAAATGGGGTAAATGTAACTAGAGTAAAAAGACACAATAGCCCCGGAAATATTAGTATGAGATTACGATGACTAGTGATGTCAACGCCAATTTTGTGTCGATAAAATAAATAATAGAAAACTTTGAAAAAAATATATAGAACTAATTATTATGTCTTTAAATGTATGTAGGTATGTTTGTATTTAAATTGCTAAGAAACTGAGAAAGACTTAATTGTTATTTTTTATTAGATCTATCGTCTTTGAACTTTTGGAATATTGCAATTTAATATTTTTCTTTTTAAGATGTGGACTAATAATCACCTGAAAATCATGACAATTCGTAAATGCTCCTGAACTATTTATCCGATCGCCATGAGTGCGCCTTCGATGAATTGTCGTTTTTGTAAGCTGGCGAAATAAAATACGGGCCAAGTAGGTATCGTACTATGCACGATGCAAAGGTGAAACAAGACATTGATGTGGGAATTGTGGGATATTTTTTTAAGGCACCGTATTACGCCGTTATTAGGCGGTTTAAAAACTGACGCCAGCGTATACAGTAGATATAGGATAACCTTTGCAGAAATACGCAAAGCAGGCAAGCATGTTTTTTTATTGAGGCGATTGATGAATATGATCTTTTTTTCTATTTTTAGATGGTTCGTAAATACAAGAGAAAGCGAGATAAAGAATACTCTAAAGATGATTTGCAGAAGGCTGTAGAGGCGGTAAAAACTAAAAAAATTAACAGTTATAAAGCATCAGAAGTGTTTGGTGTTCCGAGGTCTACCATAGTAGCGCATATAACTGGTACTCGAGGTCAAAAGCAGCCAACACCTGGCAAACCTACGGTGCTATCCAGGCAACAAGAGGAACGGCTTTCTTATTTGCTACATGTCATGGAAAAAGCCGGCCATCCTTTAACAAGGAAAGAACTCAAAACTTTAATTGGTGAATATATACGCAGAAATGGAATAGTCACCCCTTTTAAAAATGATATTCCTGGGGATGACTGGTGCCAAGGTTTCATGAAAAGAAACAATTTGTCAACGAAGAAGCCCCAAAGCGTCGAGGTGGCCAGGAAAAACGCTTGTAACCCATTTACAATATATCATTATTATGACTTATTGGAATCAGTTGTGCGGGATTTAAATCTGACGGACAAACCAGAAAGGATATTTAACGTCGATGAAACGAGTTTTTGTAATGACCCCTCATCAAGCAAAATAATTGGTCAAAAAGGTTACCCCTCAACAAGGACAACAAGCGGCCCTGGGCGAGATAACACAACAGTGCTTCTGGGAGCCAACGCACGTGGTGATAAAATACCCCCGCTGATCGTCTTTAAGGGTAAAAGTCTTTGGAACGAATGGTTTTATAAAAATGAACATGTGCAAACGGCATATTCCGTCAGTACAAATGGATGGATGGAGACGACAATTTTTGAAAAATATATTAGAGACGTATTTATACCAGCCATAGGAAGTGAACGGCCAGTGCTTCTTGTATATGATGGCCACAAAACACATGTTGACCTGGGAGTTGTGGAATTGGCCGTTGATAACAATATCACAATTTTGAAGTTACCGCCTCATTCCTCACATGTGCTACAGCCGTTAGATGTAAGCACGATGAAGTCAATGAAAGTGCACTGGGAGGACACCCTCGTGAAGTGGCAGCGGCTCCACTCTGGTACAAAAATGCCAAAAAGTGAATTTTCAAGATTACTTACTGAAGTTTGGGACAATCTTAATCCAGCAATCATACAAAATGGTTTCAGAAAGTCAGGAATTTACCCTGTAGACAGATATGTGATTCCTAAAGATAAGTTTGATATGGTGGCGTTGTCAAAATGAGAAAAAATTCTTAAAGATGGATTAAAACTAGATGAAAACAATAAGGAAGATCCAAATAGTGAGGAAAGACAATGTACAGGAGAATTGGAAGAAAACAATAATGAAGATCTAAATAGTGAGAAAAGACAATGTATAGGAGAATTGGAAGAAAACAATAAGGAAGATCTAAATAGTGAGAAAAGACAATGTACAGGAGAATTGGAAGAAAACAATAAGGAAGATCTAAATAGTGAGAAAAGACAATGTACAGGAATGGATCGAAAGCAAGTATCGCAGACCCCAGCCATTTTGAACGACAATCCCAATTCATATGCTGAAGACGTGCCTTCACTCTTGACCCTGGTTTTGAATCATATCAATGATCAACAGAACATGAATAATTTAAAACAAATTCAATTTAGAAAGGCCGAAAAATGTAAAAGGACGGGTAAATGTGATAATGTGACCACATCAAAAAATAAAATAGTGAAACCCCCTGAGACTATTACGCTTGATACTCCACATAATAATTCTGCAAATAAAGATATGAATGCAGGCACCTCTTCAATTTCCATTCTAAATAATAAAATTTTAAACAAAGGGGATCCCGAATTCGTAAACATATCATTTGAAGAGTTGTTGCTAAAAACCATCTCTCGAAACAATCCATCGACAAATCCACGAAAAAAGGTACCGGGAGGTGCAGAAATACTCACTTATAAAGATTTTATTAATTCTATGAAGGAAGAAAAAGAAAAGAAAGAACTAGAAGCAAAAGGAAAAAAATTAGAAAAGGAAAGAAAGAAAGAAGAAAAAAAATTAGAAAAGGAAAGAAAGAAAGAAATGAAAGAGATACTAAAAAGGATAAAAATTGAAAATAAAGGTGAAACTAATAAGAAAAGTAATAAGAACAGGAAAGCGAATAATAGGAAAAGTAAAAATATTCGGATTCAGAAAAACAAGAAAATTATATATGAAAGTAACTCTGACACTGAAGACGATTCTTTATACAGTTTGAAAGATTCGTCAGATGAAGAAGATTCTACTGATTTTTTTCAGACCTTACTAAAGGAAAAAAATGAAGAGGAAGATAATATGTTTATAAATGGAAAAAATCTGAACTTATCACAGGGATCATCTAAATTGGTTGAAACCATTACAACCACTGAAAAGAATAGAGTATATCAGATAGAGGACATGTCGAAAAGCAATAATGAAAGAAATACTATAAAGAAATATAAAAGAAAATATACCCAAAAACAGAAAGACTTGAACGGAAAGCCAAGTATAGTATCTAGCAAGAGGACAAAAACTGCCGAAAAAGTGGAGGATAGCAACAATCTTTACAAGGATAACAATTTCCCCAGTACTTCAAAAGAAGAATCGAAACCGGTTTTATGCCAAAGTCCCAAAGAAGGTCAATTTGTCTTGGTCAAGTTTTCTACAGCCAAAGGTAAAAAGGATTACAAATACTTTTGTGTCATAGAAGGAATCAACGACGAAAGAATTGTTGTCAAAGGCTTAAAGTCCTTTAAAAAGAATAAAAAGATATTTCGCGTTGTAGAAAATGACATATCAATTATTGATCTGACCCAAATTGTTGCGTATCTTCCCACACCAGTGTGTGACGATAGTGAAAAAGTGTTTGTTTTTCCTTTCGATGTTGCAATTGCTGAATTGTAAACAAGTAAGTGAGGACTATTTAGTGTTATGATGCGGATACGAAAAAAATTATAACTTTTTTGTTTTAAGTAAGCATTGAAAGAAGTAAGATTTTTTTATTTTCACAATTGATTTAACATTATTGTATTTTTAATTAAGAAAACCTGTTTTTGTTTTTCCTTTCGATGTTGTAATTGCTGAATTGTTAACAAGTACGTGAGGACTATTTTTGTTTTATGTAAGCATTGAAAGAACTTAGAGTTTTTATTTTCACAATTGATTTATTATTAAGACAACCTGAGAATTGTTTAAATGTTAGGTAGGTAGGTAGGTAAAATACACCTAAGATTATTGTCAATTTTAAAGTCTGAAATACTATTAAATACCCCACGCCATAATTAGAGAGAATGATATGTTACCAAAAGGAATGTGATATAGATATAATTAAAGATTTTTAATCTAAGTGAACTTACGAGGTTATTTTTTATACAAAAAGGACGCTCTCTTACAAACTGGCTAAAAAAGATAGCATTTTCTTCATAATTTAACCAATTTCTTAGAGACCGTCCTCATCCACAACATTATCGATTTATCGACATATAATATTAGGCTAATCCCAACACTATCATAATGGTAAAAAGCTACAATAGCCCCGTTTTTTTTTTTAAAACTATTTTGAAAGGAAAGTATGCCCTCTTACGTTGTATTAGAGTTCAAATCATTTTGTAGTTTCCCTTGGTACTTCAAATTCTGTCGGGTATATATTTATATCTCCTCCATATAAATATGGGAAGATGATAGTTACAATAGCCCCGTTTACGGGGCTAATGTAACTTTTACCGGATTTTAGGATAAAAGTGAACTTTTGGATGAATGTTTTCGTTATTTGCTACTATATTTAGTTAAAAATAAATAACGGATACTTATCAAATTAGGCCACCTAAATAATTTTCTTGTAAATGATTCACTGACTAGTGGAAGACAATTCAAAGTTGCCAGTTGTATTTTTTTAGTTACAATAGCCCCGGGTAACAATATATATATATATATATATATATATATATATATATATATATATATATATATATATATATATATATATATATATATATATATATATATATATATATATATATATATATATATATATATATATATATATATATATATATATATATATATATATATATATATATATATAACTTCCAGAGGTATGTAATGTTTATTGTTTATGTTATTAATTAATTATTAAATATACTAAATTAACATATTCAGAATATAAAATTTACAATGACAATAATCCAATGCAATAATCTAAGTACATAATATATACTTACTTAAATAAAAAATAATTTAACAATGATAATAATTAGAATAAAAAAAAAAGGAAAAACTAAAGATCTTAATCAAAAAGGCCACCCCGCAGCGTACCATGCTCAAACGTCCCCATCACACTGGCCGCGTTACCGCGCTGAATGGCTAGGGAGACGTGTTGGGCCAGGTACGCTCCGGAGCGGGGATCGTTACCCGATTCCCGCAACCGACGTCCGAGCTGCCGAACGAAAGCTTTCGCTTCGTTACACCAGGTACCTCCGGTTTCCACGGCAAAAGGAACGAAAAGGTATTTCTGCTCCAGATCCGCATACTTAGTGTGTTTCTGCCTGGCTGCGTACTCGGCGGCAGACCCCGCGGTCCGAGCGGTGCCGGAAATGTGCGAAGCGGCGTATGTACTCACGCACGTGGCATCCCATAGGAGGCAACGACCTTTTTCCCATGGTATCAAAGTAAGGCCGTCCGGGCGTTTGCCGTCGCTCCTACTCAAACCGGGGGGCTCGAGAACACACGGTACGTCTGCTGACACCAAAGCTCGACGAAGAATGTCATTGAGGGCATGATGTCTAGCAAAACGTCCGGCTGCTTTAACGCAGCTGAGCCCGTGGTGACCATAGGCGTCAGCCTCAGTACCACAGGGGCAGCGGTGAGGCTCGCACACCTCGCAACCCAGTCTCAGTGCCACTGCTACTCGAAGGGTGTTATCATCAAGAAGAGTGCCGAGGTGTGGTGATGGTAACGCCTGGAGCCAAGCGCCTGATTCCGGGCAGCTAGCTGCCTTAATTCGGGCCAGCGCTATTTCCGAAAATTGAAAAAAAAAATCGCAGATCGGGGCAGCACTGTATATTGGGTTTTCTTTTTGTTTGACTGTACCTATAGCTGAAATTATATGGATGACTAGCTGTTGCCCGCGACTTCGTCCGCGTTAGCATAGAAGATCACATCCCAAGTATTATTTATTGTACGAAAATATTCAATGTACTTACAGAATTGACTTTCCTACGATTTTATATATATATATATAAAATCATATATATAAATATATATATATATATATATATATATATATATATATATATATATATATATATATATATATATATATATATATATATATATATATATATATATATATATATATATATATATATATATATATATATATATATATATATATATATATATATATATATATATATATATATTTATATATATGATTTTATATATATATATATATAAAATCGTAGGAATTTATATATATATATATATTTATATATATGATTTTATATATATATATATATAAAATCGTAGGAAAGTCAATTCTGTAAGTACATTGAATATTTTCGTACAATAAATAATACTTGGGATGTGATCTACTATGCTAACGCGGACGAAGTCGCGGGCAACAGCTAGTCATCCATATAATTTCAGCTATAGGTACAGTCAAACAAAAAGAAAACCCAGTATACAGTGCTGCCCCGATCTGCGATTCCTGCAGGCGAGCGGGAGCCGGGCGCGTATTTTGAACTATGCCTAGCCTACGCGCCTCGCGAATAATAAAATATGTTCATGCAGCACGTCTCACTCCGCGCTCAGGGTATCGGTCAAGTTGATATGGCCATGAAATTGCTGTACTTGTGCTATTATTTATTTCGTGGTCAAAGTTAAATAAATGATGAGTTGTCCATTGGTCCGTGAAGTGTGAATTTGGCCGCCCCCTGAATTTGCCGCCCGGGGCATGGGCCCCGGCTTGCCCCCCCCCCCCCTAGATCAGGGGCTGCAGCTATGCTAAGTTAAGATATTACATTGATGATTTTATTCAGGGGAATATAATATTCGCTACCCATTCCAATTTCCACGTGATCACATTTTTACATTAAGTATTTATAATTATAACAAAATATTATAAATACATCTAAATTCTCAAACTCAAACTCAATTTTTTTTTATTTAGAATAAATTTTTGCAAATATTTTCTGAAAGTCTACAATGCCTACCACCGGTTCGGGAAATAACCCGGCGAGAAGAACCGGCGTAAGAAACTCGCAGGGGGCCCACTTTATTTACCAAAAAAAGTGAGAAAAAAATAAAGTTTACAATGCTGTAACTTAAAATTATACAATGTCAACATACATACATAATTGTAAGTCATAAAATAATGTAGAAGTAGCCTTGCAAGCAGCCATCCTACTCCCAAGATGTGCCGTCGTTTATGAAATCATTGACCTTATAATAGGCTTTGGCACACAAACGTTCTTTGACTACTTTTTTAAATTTATTAATGGAAAGATTTTGAACTTTTTCTGGGATTTTATTGTAAAGGCGTACACATTGACCTTTAAAAGATTTACTAACTTTACTAAGTCTGATCACCGGTATTTCTAGTTTGTACTTATTTCTAGTGTTTCTTCCGTGACTGTCACTTTTGGTTGTAAATTTACTAAGATTCTTTCTAACATATAAAACATTATCCAAAATGTATTGAGAAGCAACAGTTAGAATACCAATTTCTTTAAACTTTTCTCTCAGAGATTCAAAAGCTGACATTTTATAAATTGAACGTATAGCTCGCTTCTGCAGCACAAAAATCGTATTAATGTCGGCAGCGTTTCCCCATAAGAGGATGCCATACGACATTCTACTATGAAAATAACTGAAATAAACTAGTCTTGCTGTGTCTTCGTCAGCAATTTCCCGTATTTTTCTGACTGCGTATGCTGCAGAACTGAGCCTATCTGCAAGATTAGCAATATGAGGACCCCACTGTAGTTTACTATCTAGTGTAATGCCTAAGAATACAAAATGAAATAACAATCTTATTTATTTGCAAAACGGGTAAGTTTATCTCAGATTTTAGTTGTTCAAGTTACTACACATTAATTTTACGTTAATATATAATTTGAAAATCATGTAAATTACGTTTCTGTCTTAAACAGTATTATGAACTTATTCACAATTATTACAGCGATGAACAGTTTTTAGAGCTTTAAGTTGTACTGTAGCACCCATTATACCTACTAATAAAAATGTGTATACAGCTAATCCGTACTAATATTATAAACGTGTCTGTCTGAATCTATGTTACTTCTTCACACACTTGCCGAATAATTTGCCGATATTTGGTATGGACACTTTGAGTCCTGCGAAAAGACGTAGGATACTTTTTATCCCGGAAAAATGTACGGTTCCCGCGCAATAAAAGAATTTTAGCGCAACAGAGTTGCGGGCGTCATCTAGTAACATTAGTTTCAGATTAGAGGGTCTCTCTGAGGGTCGTGAACTTGGTTACCGGTTTAACTCTATGACATGTTGTAATCGTTGGCTTATCTCTAGGTTATATCTAGACCACTAGCGGGGAAGTCCAGGCTGTAGGCTGTGGGCTGGAATTACCTGCGTGGCAGTTTACACTCACCAACGCGAAAGTTTAAGTTAAACGTAAAGCTAATTTGTTTTTTCCTCAAACTTATTCATAGAATTATTGCTTTAATTGAAAGCGGTTGTCATATGGTGATTAATATTGATCGGAGTCAGACAAAATACATCATAATGTAAAAATTATTGAAATAATATTATTATTGTTAAACAATAAAACAAAAAACATATGTACGCGAATTTACCTCCTTCATTGTAGACAAAAAACGCTTTGTACCAATGGCATTAAATAGTGATTTGGTATAGTTTGTTTAAATTAATTATAATGATTTATAGCTTTGTCTCGCGTGGAAAAAGTGCGGTCACGAGCGTCGACACCCGGATTCTCTTTTTGAACCTTGTCGCCTTGTCGCCAAAGAATAAAATCGATAAATGATAAACCGCTCATCAACTGTAACTACAACCTCAGACCAAATAAAAAAGTAAAGTTCTCCGAACCGCGTTTCGCTCTGTAATTACTAGCTTTATGAAAGTAACTGGAATAATTATTTTTACCACTACATATTTTAAGGCTGTAACAACATCGCAACTCAAAACATGATCAAAGGATTATGTTTTGGATTGCGATGTGCTGACACGTAATAATCGTAAATTATTCTTTAAGATTTCGTAATAATATTTTCAGCCGACTACGACTTATTATTGTGAGAGGAAGACTGGTTGATATGAGCTTGAGACTTAAGGGGAGGTATCATTAGATTGATTTTGGTTGTAAGAGTGGTCATAGCAGTCGATGTTTTGTTTTTAATCTCTTCGTTTTTTCTTGTAACCGTGTAATTCAGCGTAAACATTTGATAGGTTTGATATAAGAACCTTTGTTGAACCTGATTTTATTAGGTTGATCTGGATAAGTGCATAATCCTGATTGTCTTCACTCTTCAGCAAGATCTTGACCCGCTAACTGACGCAGCCTCCTCACCCTGATCACGTCACTCGCTGGTCTTCAGGTTTTCCCTCGTCGTCGTTACAGCCTTAATATATTACCACCGTCGTCCGACGCGCCCAGTGCTAATCCGCGAACGCTAAGATTCGCGCGTGCTCTCAAATTGGTTCAAAATAATTGAATATATTTTAAGCCTTCTTAGTTTTGAAAGTCTATTTAATAGTCTGTGGATCGGTTGACACTGTGTTGAAGAACCATGTTACATGCCCTGCTGCTTCGCCTGGCCGTCGCGCTCAGGTAAGAAGACATTTAGTGGTAAATGGAGATTCAGCAAATAGATAGAGATTCAACAGCGATATGAATCTTTTCACCATAGCCAGTTAAAAGAAAAAGGTAAGTTCAGTTTAAAACCTCTAAAACCGCGGATAAATCTGACAACTTCCTTACTTTGTGAAATATGTATTGGAAAATAATAATAAATTAATTATTATAACCTTTTCCTACTTAGGTAGTCAATTAAAAAGGATAATTTCATTTTCTCACCTCCGGGTGAAACCAAATTTTTTCGTTTGCACCTCGAGCAAAGCTGTAGAACTTAAAAGTTTTTTAAGTTTTTAGGAGCCAAGTTATTTAAGAACTTTTTGCCATATCTGAATCTATTTTTTTAGTTCTAAATTAATGCGTAGGTACATAATACATTTAAAGAATATTATCTTTATTTTGTGGATGATATTTTGCATATTATGTTTAATAAGTGTTAATTATGTTATGTGTGTTACAAAGTATTCGACGTGTATGTAGATAAGACACGTACGAGAGTTCAGCTATATTCATTTGTAATAAAATATAATAATAAGTACTCGTAAATCACTAACAAAATATATTACTACGTGTGACTTCATTACAGTGCACATAATATTAAAAATCTCTTTACCTTGTGGAAGTCGGTTAAAAATCAAAACCTCAAAAAAATCGGCGTTGCAAAGTCAACAAACTTCTGTTAAGCGTTCGATATCGAATGTTTCCAAATTCCACATAAGTTATTCTTGCCCAGAAACTTAAATACATCCAATACTATATAATATTAGGTTAGATCCAATACCATGCTATGTAATGGATCTAAGCTTGCCGTTACAGCAGTGATCTCAATTGCTGTAATGTCATCAAAGTATCTTAGGAGTACCCCAGGGATATATTTTGGGCCTTCTTCAGTCATCGTCAGCTTAGTCCAGAGACATTCCGCCTACGGTACCAATGGTTATCAGTTATCAGTTATCACCCAATAATGTGCGACAGAACTTCTGATGTTTTGATTTGCTATTAGAACGTCAGTTATAAGTCAAATCTGAAAAGTCCCATAGATACAATCTAAGATAAAATATATTATTGTCATTTGTGAATTGTGCCGCCACTTCACTTGAAAATTATTGAATGCAAGTTGTCTAAGTACTCTGAACTACAACATATCGTCTACAAATAAAGACTGCACCTGTAAATATGGTAGAAATAAGTTTGGAAATAAAAAAATAAACTTATCCTTAACCTTAAACTACTCACTGTTCTCATACGATCGATAATAATGAACTTAACATCCGGGTTGTATGGCAATGTAAGGTATAGTCCGCGTGGAACTAGTTGGCCGCGCCTGAGGTATGTGAGCGGTGGGCCGTGGGACGGAGAGGCAGGGGCGCTTCGCACAAGAGATTGCAATAGCAAGATGAGTCCGCCGATAAAAAGACAATCTAAGGAAATAATATTTAAAGTGCATACGTTTTTTAAAAAACGGAAAGCCGATGTCAATAGTTTAGAACAGTGGTCCCCAACCTTTTTTTCATGCGGGCCACAAACATGTTGTGGTCTTGGTGTCGCGACTCGCGGGCCGCAACAAAAATTTTTTAGGGTTAAAAAATAACTTTCTTCAAAATGTAAGATTAATGCTTAGCACAAACCTACGCGACCACGCGACTGCGAAGCGGCAGCGTCAATACAAAACACACATTTGACAACTTGTCAAATGTGTGTTTTGTATTGACGCTGCCGCTTTGCATCCGCGTGGTCGCGTAGGTTTGTGCAAAGCATTAATATTATCGGTATTTAATAATATTATTAATGATATTAATTAGACTTTACGTTATTTTGCCGGTGGGCGTGAATTTCGAAATTGTTTAACATCACGCGGGCCACAAATAAAGTCCCGGCGGGCCGCGGGTTGGGGATATCGGGCTTAGAATATAAAACTGATCAATTGTCTAAAGTCTTTAATTTATTGTTTCCAATAATTAAATAATATAATTGTTCACGATATCGCGAGATTGGTCGTCACTATCTAATCTCATGTGCATTGCGAGCAGCAAGCAACCCGCCCCCTCACCCCCGTCCCTACCTAAGGCGCGGCCAACTAGTTCCGCGCGGACTATAGTAGTGAGTACTGAGTATATATGTGACATTATATATAATTGTCCTGTCCCGGTGAACTTCGTGTCACAGGTCACTTTAAAACCTTCCCTGGACTTCTACGAATATTTTAAGACTAAAATCAGCCCAATCCGTTCAGCCGTTTTCGAGTTTTAGCGCGACTAACACATTTGAAAATCCATTTTTATATATAAGACTAGCTGTCCCGGTGAACTTCGTGTCACAGGTCACTTTAAAATCTTCCCTGGACTTCTACGAATATTTTAAGACTAAAATCAGCCCAATCCGTTCAGCCGTTTTCGAGTTTTAGCGCGACTAACACATTTGAAAATCCATTTTTATATATAAGACTAGCTGTCCCGGTGAACTTCGTGTCACAGGTCACTTTAAAACCTTCCCTGGACTTCTACGAATATTTTAAGACTAAAATCAGCCCAATCCGTTCAGCCGTTTTCGAGTTTTAGCGCGACTAACACATTTGAAAATCCATTTTTATATATAAGACTAGCTGTCCCGGTGAACTTCGTGTCACAGGTCAATTTAAAACCTTCCCTAGACTTCTACGAATATTTTAAGACTAAAATCAGCCCAATCCGTTGAGCCGTTTTCGAGTTTTAGCGCGACTAACACATTTGAAAATCCATTTTTATATATAAGATTTCGCCCATATTATTTTTTTGAAGTGACTAAATAAGTATGTCGCCATGGCAACGTCGATCGCTATCTCGTCGCACAAACAATGGTCGCCGTGTCAGTCTCAGGTTGTAATAATTTACTATTATTTATTCAACAAATGCACTTATCAATATATAAAGTACCCAGTAGCCGATTCTCAGACCTACTGAATGCATATAAAATTTGGTAAAAATCAGTAAAGCCGTTTCGGAGGAGTTCGCGGACTAACATTGTGACACGAGAATTTTATATATAAGATTATGTGATATCTGATCAAATAAATTTTACCTCGATTGGAAAATAAAGTATAATTTACACAGAGCCAGTACTGGCTGCCAATAAGACTGGCAGCCAGTATTGGCTTGGCATATGCCGCGTGTGAACAGTTTGGCCTGGCTTGAAAAACTGTTCACACGCGGCATATACCAAGCCAATACTGGCTGCCAGTCTTATTGGCAGCCAATACTGGCTCTGTGAAAACTATACTTTAAGTATAATTTACACAGAGCCAGTACTGGCTGCCAATAAGACTGGCAGCCAGTATTGGCTTGGTATATGTAATATGCCGCGTGTGAACAGTTTTTCAAGCCAGGCCAAACTGTTCACACGCGGCATATGCCAAGCCAATACTGGCTGCCAGTCTTATTGGCAGCCAGTACTGGCTCTGTGAAAACTATACTTTATACATGTTGGTTATTTTTTTTTTGATAAGCCGAAGTATTTTTATGGAATCGGCCGCTCCGAAACTTCTAAAATTGAAACTCAAAACTATATCTGACAACGGCCGTATTATTCGCATAAAAAAGTAAAACAAAAGGAAATACAATATTCGTGATATTTGATGTAGATTCGTTAAGATTGACATTATTTCCGCGTTACGAATTCCGGAGATCAGAGAAAACTTGAGCTACTATTGTTTTATGATGTAACGAAGTTAAGCTATATACGACTAGATGACGTCGCAAATCCTTTGCTCCAAAATTTGTTTATAGCGCGGGAACCGTGCATTTTTCCGGATAATATGTCCTTTCCTGAGACTCAAAATATCTCTTTACGAAATTTCAGCAAAATCGATTCAGCGTTTTAGGCGTGAAGAGGTAACAGACAGACAAACATTTTCGCATTTATATTATTAGTATGGAAGTGATCGTGGCTGTCATCAATGAACTCGCTGGAAGCTGATGCCCTCAACATGAACTGCATGTGTACCGGTTGACATTGGCAATGCTTCCGTACTAACTTCATTTAAAGTAATTTATAACATATGCAAACTTTTATTATGACTGGTCAAGGCAAATTATAACTGTGTTTATTATCCACACTTCCATACTAATATTATAAATGCGAAAGTGTGTCTGTCTGTCTGTCTGTTACCTCTTCAGGCTCAAACCGCTGAACCGATTTTGCTGAAATTTGGTATGGAGATATTTTGAGTCCGGGGAAAGGATATAGGATACTTTTTATCCGGGAAAAACGTACGGTTCCTACGCGATAAACGAAATTTGGCACAACGGAGTTCGGAGCGAGCGTCATCTAGTAAGTTCCTAATTTATAAATTAGGCTGCAAATGCTGTAAAACAGGAAAACCACTTTTGTTTAATTCTAGACTTAACATTTTCAATGTATTTGTAAACTAAATAAAAATACAGTATATTGTTGTCATAGAAAAATTGACGACCTCTGTGGCTCAATGCGTAGAGTGTGTGGCAGCTCAAGCCGGGGGTCGCGGGTTTGAATCCCGCCGACGGAACAAAAAGTTTTTCAAAGTTCCTGGGTCATGGATGTGTATTAAATATGTGTATGATATAATAAAAATCTAAAATATATGTATAGTATAAAAGTATTAAATATATTTCCGTTGTCCGGAACCCGTAACACAAGTCCTTCAGGTACTTAGCACGGGGCCAGACTGACGTGGTGTGAAGCGTCCATAGATATTATTATTATTAAAATGCCTTTGGGCAGCCTCCAGTGCTATTACCTCGACCTCCGCGGACAGTTGTTGTATGTTCATTGTTCACTGTTGCAGCGTGTCGCTGGCGGTGGGCGGCCACCACCCGCACAAGTTCCCGCCCAACTTCCGCTTCGGCGCCGCCACCTCCTCCTACCAGATCGAGGGCGGCTGGGACGCCGACGGTGAGCACACACACACACACACACACACACACACACACACACACACACACACACACACACACACACACACACACACACACATACACGCACGCACACACACACTTCATGTGACATGTAGAATCGACTAGGCACGATAAAAAATCTAAAAGCATCTTCTTTAAATGCATAGATTTACAATATTTTGTTAACCTAGTATAAATTATCTGGTCTCTGGTTTACCTGAACCCCTGAACTATCATAATATTGTAACCATATTTGTGCAACTAAATGTTCTGAAGATTATTCTTCTTCTTCTGTGTAGATATTGGAATTGTCCTGCTCAGTGGCGGGGCAAAACCTAAATTTTATGTGGGCAAGAAATATCTTGCGAGGCCCCCTAAAATATATTATGCGAGCCCCCCCCCCCCCCCCCCCCCCTTTGGATGACGCTATAGAACGGATTTATTGAGAGAAATAATTTTTTGATAAGTACTTAAAGTTTTATTTATAAAACTTTTTATTTATGAATATTTGAGTATCACGTACAACTCGTAAAACCTTTAAAAAAACCTAGTGGTCCAAGGGGCGCGAGGCCCCTAGGACCGCGAGGCCGTGGGCGGTCGCCCACACCGCCCACGCCTTGCACCGCCTCTGGTCCTGCTACAAGGCAAACTGTGTCGATTAGGAACTTTGTGGACATTAGGTACATATTTTATCATTCAGACAGTGATGAATGCGGTCGGAGATGACCGTTTAGATAGCGACAACAAATGACGGTCACACCTCAAGATTTATTTCAGAGTGGTTATAGCTCCCAGTGAGTTATTTATTTGTGTCCACAAATAAAACTCATTAAAAAGAACAAGAAAAATAATTCGCATCAAAACAAATAATTCATGTGTCCAGAATTTCCCGAATTTATAAACCTAACGGCAATACGTTAATAATAATAATTAATAATTATTGCGACGTTGGTAAAAAATTGCCAAAAGAAGATTCTCAGTAGATGGTCATTACAACCTAGTCAGTTACGTAGTTACGAGTTTTTGCGGTCTCGTCCTAATTGGGCCGGAAATACTTCTCCAAAGCGACCGGTTCAAATTAATGACAAGATGCTGACTCAAGGCTGTTTTGGCACGTGACCTAAATTAGAAAGAACACCTTCGCATTGTTGGACGATACACAAAAGACAGCTCTTAGAAGCTCACACCTCTGTCGGTGTCATCCGAGTATTATTTTACATGTTTTTTAAGTAAAAATTAACTCCGGCGTCGTTTTTAATTGAGAGCTGTCTCGGCGCGTTGAAAGTCATCGACGCGCCAAAACATCCTTATCGGTCTATATTGCGTGTCATGACTCGTAACCAAGTTTCCTTCATAATCAAGTTTAAAATATTGCGATATTTTGACGTATTCAAAACCTGCGATGGCGAACTTCCCCAGTCACGTGTTTGCGATGCCCTAGTGACGCTTGTACGAATTTGATGTCGACATTTTTTTATTTCTATCCTTGCCCTTTCTACGACGTCACGAGCTGCGGCTACGTCAATGAGGGTTGTATGGCGCTATGTAGCCGTCAGGTCTATATTGTCAAATGTCGTGTCAGAGTCAGAGTTCAGACAGGTCACAGGTTATATCATGACATGTGGAAGCTATTACGTCAGGGTGATCAGACATACATAAAACAGCTATATCGTGACATGTGGAAGCTATTACGTCAGAGTGATCAGATAGACATAAAACAGCTACCGTGACAATATGTGGAAGCTATTACGTCAGAGTGATCAGATAGACATAAAACAGCTATCGTGACATGTGGAAGCTATTACGTCAGAGTGATCAGATAGACATAAAACAGCTATATCGTGACATGTGGAAGCTATTACGTCAGAGTGATCAGATAGACATAAAACAGCTATATCGTGACATGTGGAAGCTATTACGTCAGAGTGATCAGACAGACATAAAACAGCTATATCGTGACATGTGAAAGCTATTTCATGACATATGACAGCTGTTTGATACGACAATTGACACGATAGACCTGACGCCTACATAGCGGGGTTAGCGCCATAAAACCCTTGTAGCGAATGCATAGTTACAGTTAGAATGCTAACACGAATGTATGGTGAAGTGGCGTAGGGCCACGGCCCGCAGTTGCGTGCGAGCTGGGCAATAGGGAACACGGGAACACGCGTAATCTTAATTAGTTACTGAAATATAAAGTTAAGTGAAAGTACTCTTTAATTTATCTCCACACCAAGAATCAGGAACACTACAGTATACGAGTAGATAATCCCAAAACCCTCATTGAGACAATAGACTGGATTAGCTGATGCATTGTCGGTTTCCTGAAATTATATCAAACATCTATGTATTTATCTTTCTTACGTGGAAATAAAAATACAAAAAAAGTTAAACAATTTTTCTATTCCAATTTTAAACACAGGAGCACCAATTTTTCACGAGAGGAACCAAATTGGCACAACGCTGCAGTAGAGCTACGCGACACAGTATTATTGTATTATAGTTCTTGCAACCTACGAGTGCGCGTCGCCTTTATTTGTAGTTGGAAATGTGAATAGACATTTTCGTTAGTGTGCGTACCCGACTGAGCAGTCAGTAGCGAGCGAGCCATGTACGCGTGTATAGATATGGTCACTCACACAACTAAGGGCGACGCGCACTCGTAGATTGCAAGAACTATAGTAGGAATGAAAAGTAAACTGAAATGACGTTTCGATGCAGTGAGCCAACAGCGCGACGCTGAGATCAGTAAAACCGCACTAGAGCGACACGACACGGCGCGACAGTGAGTCACTGTCAATTCCCCGGAAAGTTTCTCTTTCTAAGGAATACTTCCTGAAAACTTCCGAAAGTTTTGAAAACTGTCATTTATCTTATAAAGATAGTTGTGACTTTTATTTTTAAATGCAAATAACACTAAAACTTGGTACTTTTTATAGTTTTGATTAAATTTAACATACTTTAGGTATAATTATAGGTGTGATACGAAAGCAGATAAAAAAAGCGGGAAAGATTCAGGAAGTTTACTCGAAAACTTCCCGAAATTTTTCCCTGAATCTTTCCCGAAAACTTCCAAAATTTTGGAAACATTCCGAAGTTTTCACCTCGCGACACGTCTTTACTTCCATACAACACGATTTACAAAACTACGTCAGTTCTACATTGAAGTGAAGTGTCGCGCCGTGTCCTGCCGCTCTACTGTGGTCTTGCCTCAAGGCTCAAGATTCACTTAAACAGCTAGTATAAATGTGGTTTATTCCAGGTAAGGGTGAGAGCATCTGGGACCGGTACGGCCACCAGCGGCCGAACGCTATTCGCGACAACAGCACCGGGGACGTCGCCGCTGACTCCTACCACCGCTGGCGGGATGACGTCGACGTGGCCGCCAGCCTCGGCCTTCACTTCTACAGGTGAGTTCCCATTGAATTGGAGATAGCCAAGTCGCAGACTCTTGGTTTTCGAGACTTTAATAGACACGAGAGGGAATTAATATGGTTGATTATAATCCGTACTGAAGTTATTAATAAGAACATGGCCATATTATATTAATTATAATCGAAATGTGCAGGTTTTCAATATCGTGGCCCCGGATCCTGCCGTCGGGGTTCAGCGGGCGAGTGAACCGCGCCGGCGTGCGGTACTACAGCGAGCTGATCGACGCGCTGCTGGCGCGGGGCATCGAGCCCATCGTCACTATGTACCACTGGGAGCTGCCCGTCGCCATACAGGACATGGGTGAGTGGCGGAGACTATGGCCAGTATAAGTAGTCAGTACTTAAGATGTGACCCGGTCTCAAGACGCGGTTGATTCGTCCAAATTTTGACAGCCAACCAATCACAGAGCCTGAACCGTGTCTTGAGACCGAGGTGCATATTGAGTACTGACTATTTATACGGGCCTAAGACCTGACTATCACGTGTAAAATAAATACTATGGAATATGTTAAAATAAAGGACCTGAAGCTATGACCGAAGAGAATTCTGATCCTTGCGGTACACGCCACTGCGAATGGAGATGGAATCAGACGCTGCTTACTATTAATAACGCACTAAACATTAATCTTCGAGATGCTCGCCCCCCCGGTCAAGCGGTACAACGCTTCAGCGCACCGCGTGCTGCATGTTGTATGGATCAGAACCTTTAATATAATAATGTATTACACACGTAAAACAGTACGTAATTCGCTTACTCAGTAATTTACATTCCATGTAAATTGTAATGTCTTTATTACTTATGACGCTACGAATAATAAAAATGTACTTTTAATTATTCGTAAGTACTCAACACGACGCCGAGACGCCTTTTGTCACCAACTTTAACCGGGGCTGGCACGAGAAAACCTGTAGATTCTCTTTCAGTAGCTGCAATATGGATAAAAATCTGAAATTAGATTTGAATTATTGTATTGCAGGCGGCTGGACGAACCCCCTCATCGTGAAGTGGTTCTCCGCGTACGCGCGGGTGCTGTTCGCGGAGTTCGGGTACCGCGTCAGGACCTGGATCACCATCAACGAGGCGGTGGTGGTGTGCGACTTTAACTACAACCTGGGGAGCTTCGCCCCCGGCGTGCGGGAGCCCGAGCTCGCGCCCTACCTGTGCAACCGCCACGTGCTGCTCGCGCACGCCGCCGCCTACCGCATATACGAGAGGGATTACAAGGCGAAGTACAACGGTTGGTGCTATTGCATAGTTTTTACAATTTCATTAAATAATGCAACTAAACGTAAAGGGGACATATCAGCTGTTGATCATTTGACGATATAATATGGTCAGTTGAATTACAATTTTTTAAGGTAAGCTTTATTAACATTCTTTCTCAACTTTCTGCCGCGCACTGTAAAACTCTGGAACGATCTGTCACCAGCAGTATTTCCGGACCTATACGACCTGCAAACCTTCAAGAAAAGAGCGTATTACCTCTTAAAAGGCCGGCAACGCACCTGCAGCTCTTCTGATGTTGCGAGTGTCCATGGACGACGGTAGTTGCTTACCATCAAGTGACACGTTTGCTAGTTTGCCACCTTATTTTAATTTAAAAAAACCAACAGGCAACAGGTTTAGCCACATTATAGATTGAAGATATTCTATTTTGTGCCTTAAAATATTGTTGTTGGAATATGCGTAGTAGCCGCTAAGAAAGACCTTCCAAGTTCCAAGCGAGATACCATGCTGGGTCAGGCCGAAGCCCACAACGTCATTTCAGACGTTGTATATTATGTTTTGCCGACCACAAAAACTTCAATAGCGCGATGCAGGATTGTGCGATGTATGATCCACTGACCACTACATGTGTAATGTGTATTTCTATTTCTAATCATTTTCACTGTAATCAAGACAAGTTTTCGGTGACACATGTGTATTTTTTTGCTCTCCAGGCAAGATGTCGCTGGCCAACAACATGCTGTGGGTGGAGCCGGCCTCGCCCGGGGACCACGAGCTCGCCGAGCTCGGACGACAGCACTCGGTAAGAGACATTATTATATAGGGTGTAATTAAACCTTCCGGCCTCGATATATTGATTTTTTATAGTCACTTAGTACTCCAATGTTGAGAAATAGCTTCCGAAAGCAGTCCTAAAAACACCACAATAATTATTAATGGACAGTACGCTTCGCCGGCGCGTGCGCAGCACCTCCCTGGCACCACCCCCCGCGCAACCCCTGCTCTCTCACAGCCGCGAAGTGACCGATTTGCAACGATTTTAAGTGGGATTAAATATATTATTGTAAAAAAATGAACACCCTATTTTTTGGTTAAATGGACTCTCCTAATGATATCTAGCCCTAAAAAAATAGTAGGCAGGTTTAATTGCACCCTGTATGACTATTTATACAAAGGTACGAAAATATACTGTAGTCGTTATAAAATGTAATCGTCGACAAAATGCTTTGGCATTTTTTGGAACTATTTTGTGGTACACAATATAATATGTTCTTTTTAGGGGGTAAGTTGTAACTTGTACCTAGTTGTACAATAGTAGAATTTTTTTAATAATAAATGTTATGAATAATAGGATAAAAATCTAAGCACTAAAAATACAATCTAAAATATACAGATATATACAAATTTTAAATATAAAACTATAAAAAGAAAAACTTGCCCAAGTCGTCCCCATCTGGCAGAGTGCCCAGCAAGCTGACCACTGAGTGTTCTTTTTTAAGTTTTTCTGCTAAGTATACATCCCGAGTATGTATTCTAAGTTTCGTAAACTTCGGTTAGTCAGAATTTGAAAGCAAGTGTAGCAGCGTTAGGGCCGATTCACACCGGAATGGCAGAGGCGAGGCGAGCAGTTTCAGTGTCATATGATTTTAAACTTTATCTTCATTATTGTAATACATACTCGTAGTATCGCTTGAGAAATCGACGCCGCTGGCGGCCGCAAGATGCCACGAGCGGCCACGAGCGTCCACGGGCGGCCGTAGATTTCTCAAGCGATACTATGTATTACACTAATGAAGATAAAGTTTAAAATCATATGACACTGAAACTGCTCGCCTCGCCTCTGCCATTCCGGTGTGAATCGGCCCTTACAGTGGTGCGTAGGCGGCGTAGCACCGCGGCGCGGCGTAGCTCGTCGTCACAGGAGCGAGATACGCGCCGTAGCACCGCGGTGTAGCTCGTCACAGGAGTGAGCTACGCGCCGTAGCACCGCGGCGTAGCTCGTCACAGGAGTGAGCTACGCGCCGTAGCACCGCGGCGTAGCTCGTCACAGGAGTGAGCTACGCGCCGTAGCACCGCGGCGTAGCTCGTCACAGGAGTGAGCTACGCGCCGTAGCACCGCGGCGTAGCTCGTCACAGGAGTGAGCTACGCGCCGTAGCACCGCGGCGTAGCTCGTCACAGGAGTGAGCTACGCGCCGTAGCACCGCGGCGTAGCTCGTCACAGGAGTGAGCTACGCGCCGTAGCACCGCGGCGTAGCCCGACACGGGACCGCGCTACGCCGCGTAGACCCACTACGAGCTCCCTACGCGGGAGTTCTAGTCCACTATAGGACAACAATATTGTAATGAACGCCTCCTTGGTCCAGTGGTTTAAAGCGTGGCTCTTGACTCGGAGGCCGTGGGTTCGATTCCCGCGTTGGAAACCTGTTATTTACAAGTTTGGTTAGGACAATGCAGGCTTATCCTGATTGTCTGACAAGTAAGATATTGTGATCCATACGTCGGATGTAAAAAGTCGGTCCTGTGCCTGATCTCTCGCCAGTCGTGTCGGTCGTTCGTCTGGGTTATGAGAGTAAAAAGAATAGAGAGTGCCTTTGTGTACTGCGCACACACTTGGGCACTATAAAATTACTCCTGTGTAACTGGCCTGGTTTCAATGAAACTAGCCACCGTCACCGAAACCGGTGTGGGAGTTATTATTATATACTACTTATATATCCGCCATAATATGTCATAATAACTCATACCTGAGTTTATTTTGTAATTTCTTGACGTGTGTGTGTCTGTGAAACTCAACTCAAGATTTTTTTATTCGAGGTCGCCTGTTGTTGACGTTACTACTTACTATTAATTTTCAGTTTTTATACAACATCACGGTTTTTTGTCGATGACTATTGTTTTTTGTCTGTCTACCATTTCGTAGGTATATCCGAATAATAAGCTTCATAATTTCCATTCACATTTTTTTGCTAAAAATGGCGTGCGCGGTGTGAGTTTCTGGCTGGTTTACACGTATTAAGTAGATAAGTAGTAACTAAATTTTAACTTAATTTGAAGTGCCTGCCCGAAATGTGTCAAGTGACAAGCCCCGCCTGCCAATATAATAGAAAATAGTCAAATTTCTAATTTCCTTGTTTAGTACTTAACTAAATTTTAACTTGCTACTTACTACTAAATTTTGTGTTTACATGCAATAAGTAACTTAAAATTAAGTTAAAATTTAGTTAACTACTTATCTACTTAATACGTGTAAACCAGCCCCCGCAGGTTCTCTTCGCCGGTACTTATGGCTGGTTTGCACATATTTATGGCTGGTTTACACGTATTAAGTAGATAAGTAGTAACTAAATTTTAACTTAATTTGAAGTGCCTGCTCGAAATGTGTCAAGTGACAAGCCCCGCCTGCCACCTTAACAGAAAATAGTCAAAATTCTAATTTCCTTGTTTAGTACTTAACTAAATTTTAACTTGCTACTTGCTACTAAATTTTGTGTTTACATGCAATAAGTAACTTAAAATTAAGTTAAAATTTAGTTAACTACTTATCTACTTAATACGTGTAAAAAATTTAGTAGTACTAAATTTTAACTTGCTACTTGCTACTAAATTGTGTGTTACATGCAATTAAATAACTTAAAATTAAGTTAAAATTTAGTTAACTACTTATCTACTTAATACGTGTAAACCAGCCATAAGTAACTTAAAATTAAGTTAAAATTTAGTTAACTACTTATCTACTTAATACGTGTAAACCACCGCGCGGCGCGGTGGTAGGACAACACTGCTATGAAAAAAAAGTCCTCAAATCTATTCAAATAAAAAACAAGAATTTTCATTAAAAAAAAATTAATTCCTTCCAGATGCCCCGTGTATAATTATTTTCCTCTTTGCTTCCAGATGGGTCGGTACCTGCACCCGATATTCGGGCGGGGCGGGGGCTGGCCGGCGAGCACGGAGCGCGCCATGCTGGACTACAGCCGCCGCCGCGGGTACAACGACTCCAAGCTGCCGCCCTTCTCGCAGGAGGAGAAGGACTTCATAAAAGGTAGCTACCTACTTTCTGGTTAACTTGCTGTTGAAAATGATTAGCAATGCCATTGCATTTGTTGCCAACATGCGTAGGTAAGTGATTTTGATAACTCACACGCGAGTAATCGCGATTGTGAACAATTATACTACTTGACCAAGCCAACTAGACGAATGTCAAAGCTTGCTCTCTCGCACTTAGGAACGTCGCTAGCAATGCATAAGTGCGAGAGAGCACGATTTGACAGTCGTCTAGTTGGCTTGGTCGAGTAGTACGGTGAACTATGTTTGACTCTGAAGTTAATGCGATTGTTATGTATTCGATTATTATGTGGCGCCAGTGACAAATTTTAAATAAGTCGAGTTTTCTCTTCATATTAATTGTAATATGAAGAGAAAACTCGACTAATTTAAAGTTGGTTTACGAGGTGCTTCTTAATTTTCCGTGTCGCTTTGGTCGAATACCAATAGTATGTACAACTTCCAAAAGAAGACTTCTGACCGAGCGAGGAAAACCAGTGGTTATTCTCGTTCGGTCAGATGCTCGATTCAATATCGCGGCGCTAATAGGTGCATTACATCAATAAATACCATACTTTATACTGTCCCAGGCACGGCAGACTTCATCGGCATCAACTACTACACGACGTCGGTGATCCGGGCGGCGCGCGCGGGGGAGGAGGGGGAGTGGTTCGTGTCGGGGTCGCGCGAGCTCGGCGCCATGCTGGCCAGCCCCCCCGCCGCGCGCACCGGCGCGTCCGCCCTGCTGCCCGTGCACCCCGCCGGCCTGCGCCACCAGTTGCTCTGGCTGCGCAAACAGTACGGCGACGTGGAGATGCTGATCACCGAGAACGGGTACAGCACCTACGCCGGCCGGAACGACCACGACCGGATACAGTTCATCAACGATCATCTCGAGCAGGTACCTAGCAGATAGCATACAGACGAATACAATATGAGATCATCGCATGACAAATGTATTTAACGCCACGTGGTTATTAGATGAGTCTCTTGTGCAAAACTCACTTATTCATCAAACTGCACAGGCATAATCCTACATCAAATGATTAATGAACTAATGTAATCAGTATCGCCATCGACATTATCTTAGTTCTGGACGTAAACTACATCTCTATTCTGTCGTTTATTACTTTAATAATTATTGTAGACCCTAGAATCTAGACCTAGAGAGGATTTGATAATATTATGCCTTTTAACCGATTCGTTGCCACCTTCATTTTCACGAATTCTTCCCACAGGCCAAGCAGTTTGTTCGATGACGCGCCATAAGCGTCATCGGCCCTGCTAAACGATGACGCCCCACGTGCGGCATTGGCCACTGGTTGTGTTTTATGCACATTCAGACTAAGGAATTGTAATTACAGTTTAAATTAGTTTTAACGTGTTTTTTAACAATCCTTGTATGCCGCGCCTGGCGCGTCATCGGCCTCACTAAATCTTTTTAAATGACGCGCTGGGCGCGGCAGTGGCCACGAATCGGTTAATATTTTGTAATATACGTTTAGGTGCAGCTGGCGATATCGGAGGGGGTGCGCGTGGTGGGGTACACAGTGTGGTCCATGATCGACAACTTCGAGTGGCTCGACGGATACAGGTGGGTTATGTTGCTGCAACCTGTGCCAGCAGAATTACAAAAATTTGTAGACAAGGCAGATGCCCTGTCAACTGATTTAGTTATACAAGGAAAATTAGAAGACAAGGAAGACGAAGAAGATTCTTCATCTTCAAAAGCGTCTAGAAATGCTCAGACATATCTATTTCTTTGTCTACTAATTTCTGTACTTTTGGATGCTCAGCTGCGCACGTACGTTAGTTAGACGCCTAGATGATTAAAATAACAATAACAAGGTTGGAAAGATCCTTTGCTCGGCTAAAATTGTGTAGATTTTTTGTTTGTTTTAAAAACAAATAAAAAATCCAGCCGTTGACGGACCTTCTTAGTCTGAGACAAGCAAAGCAAGACGATTGGACGATTGTGATATAAAATGTATGAAAACTACAGGAAATATGCCGGTAGCGGCGGGAGCCCTAAGTGTAGTGTGGTGTGAATGTTTGTTGAATAAATGCTTTATTATTATTAATTTAACGTTATTTCAGTATAAAGTTCGGCCTAGTGGAGGTGGACTTCAGCAGCCCCGACAGGACGCGCACGGCGCGCGCCTCCGCCCATTACTACCGCTGCGTCATCGACGCGCACGCGCTCCACGACGACTGCCTGCACCAGCAAGTACCTGATGCCGCCAGGGAGTTGGTCAGCGGTTACCTCACGTTAGTGGTACTAGTGGTGACTTTGCTAGTGGTATTGTGAAAATTATATAGATACTTGTGAGTGTTGGTTGTGCACAATATGGATCTAACCGTGTTCTATTGGAGTAGGTCGTGCGTAATTTGAAGATCGATAGGAAGGAATGGATGGGGTACAGTATGTTAGGACGAGGAGAGCACGGGACGGGTACAAGGCACGTTATTGGTAGATGAATCGGAGGTGGAATGAGAGTGGCGGGTGCGCGCACGCTATTGGAAAATCAGTGATCAGATGGGTCGTTATTCGCTGATTGCGATTAAACGGTAACACGCTAATTAGCGGCTATAAAATATGTATGTAACTGGTAGTATCTACCTTGAATGCGTCGAATACCCCCTCCAGTTTGACGAGCGATCATGAAAAAGTGCACGGTCTATATTTATTATATCATCGTTTTGTGGGAGTCATTCTTGTCTGTAAATAAAATAGTTGTTAATTATAAGTTATAGGATATAATATATTATATAAGTTCTAGGTAATTGCCAAAGATACAAACACTGGCTGTAATAGTGGTAAATCATTGGTAAATAAGTACGTGACAACCCAAAGATTATTATTTTTTGTTTAGTCTGTTTTGTATCAAGTAGCAAAATAGTATTCTTACACATTTCATACAATATAATGATAAAATTTTAATGGGAAACAGATTTTATCAAACAGGGAATGTAGCTGCAATTATGTGGCATTCAAATAATAATTATTATGGTAAATTCAAAAGTGTGTTCCCAAAACATATAGCACAGTGTTGCTAACGAGGTCTCGAGCACTGCCCACTACCAATAAATAAATGTCCAGTAGCTGGGCTTGATTTAGTAACTTCTGTTAAATATTATATTGTTGTATACCTTTTAAAGTTATTGGTTGTTAGCGTCATATTTCACTTAATTCTAAAAGGTAAAATTCTAGACCGGCAATGCACTTGCAGCTCTTCTGATGTTGCGAGTGTCCATGGGCGACGGTAGTTGCTTTCCATCAGTTACCCGTTACCTCATATGTGCGCTTATTTTATGAATTAATATAAAAATAAAGGGTGTACCTATTTCATAGCGTTAGAATGTGATATTTACTATTGCAGATTGCGCCTGCTAATATGTAACACAACTGGCGAAACTTGTGTTGTGTTACTTAACCGTTTGCTTTACTCCGAAATGCTATTTATTGTTTAGTTTATTATTGCTAAGTAAGTTGCTCAAAATTAATTAAAACTAATAATTTAATATGTCGTGTTTTTCATTATTGCTTATTTGGGCACAGGGCCTAATACAAAAACATAATTTATTACAAATATCATCAATGTATCATCACACACCATGTCACTTATAAAGTTATAATAAATTATCACTTTTTGTATAGACTCCGTTTTTCCTGCATCATAATAATTTATTCTTCATAAAAACCAATATTGCCAAAAGCTAGCAAAAACTAGATTTTATGTTTGTAGCTAGCATACTTTCCTTAGATGAGTAAATTCAAATAAAAAAATAATAAACTATTACGCCCACACATATTGTGACGAACCGCCTGGGTGAGCTGTCGCGGCAGTGTTTTTCATGTACCATCCAGGAAATTGATTCCTATGCAGTTATACATAGGCTGCTATTTATGTATCCGGAACTGGCCACTTACAAGAATAATATTTAAAAAGTAATTACAACATTTGAAAATAGAACTCTTTGGTTGAAGAATACATTTTGTTTCATGTGACTGTCAATTATTTTTCCATTGTGGCGTCATTTTGAAAATTGCGTGTCTTCATTTGCCATGGATTTAACGCGTGAACATTTTCGTGCAATGATTTACTACGATTTTCGGCGTGGGCTAAATCAACAACAGTGCTTTATTCAACTCACCGCAACTTTTGGAGATGAAGCACCATCAAAAACCACTGTTTATCACTGGTACAGTGAGTTTAATCGTGGGCGGTCTATGCTCACGGATGAAAATAAAGAAGGTCGCCCAAAAACAGCTGTTGTCCCACAAAATATAGATGCTGTGCGGGAACTAATAATGCGTGATCGTCATGTTACATATCGCGAGATAGAGGCGTCCTTAGGCATAAGTATGACGAGCATACATAAGATATTACACGAACATTTGGCTGTAAAAAAATATGTTCGCGTTGGATTCCGCACAACTTGACAATCGATCAAAAACGGGCTCGTGTCGATTGGTGCAAAAAAGTGATAAAAAAATACAACCGTGGTACGTCAAAAGCCGTTTATAATATCTACACAGGTGATGAATCTTGGATCTATGCATATGACCCCGAAACTAAACAACAGTCAACGGTGTGGGTGTTCCAAGATGAGCCGAAACCAACAAAAGTTACTCGTGCAAAAAGTACTTTGAAGCAAATGGTCGCCTGTTTTTTTGGAATTAATGGACATGTGGCTACAGTGCCATTAGAGAATCGTAAAACGGTTAATTCTGAATGGTATACGACCATTTGTTTACCAGAAGTCTTTGAAGAAATAAGAAAGGACAACCGACAACGCAGAATCATATTACATCACGACAATGCTAGCTGTCACACCTCAGCTGAAACAACTCAGTTTTTGGAGGGTCAAAAGATCGAATTGACTGGTCATCCGCCGTACAGCCCTGATTTGGCACCTAACGATTTCTTTTTATTTCCATACGCGAAGAACAAATTACGTGGTCAACGTTTTTCGAGCCGCGAAGAGGCTGTTGATGCGTTCAAAATGCACGTTTTGGAGATACCTCAATCAGAATGGAAAAAGTGCTATGAAAATTGGTTCCAGCGTATGCAAAAGTGTGTCGATCATCGCGGCGAATATTTTGAAAAGCAATAAACCATATTAAATGATATATGTTTGTTTCTTTTTTTAATTCCGGATACATAAATAGCAACCCTCGTAGTCTGATTAACAAGTGCCATTTTCGTCAAAACCTGATCTCATCCACCGAAAATTATGATTTTGGTCTCATTCGATTCGGAATACCATCTAGAACATTCTATCAAAATTCCAAGAGGGGCTAAAAAAATGCAATAGTTATAAACAATTAAGTAAACATAAAAAGAAGGGTTTGGATTTGTTTTAATATTTCGAAAACTATTTGAGATAATCAAAATTTGAAAATAGATCCTCAAAAAGCAGGAAATTTCCTAAAAAAAATTTTAGATCCTGGAACCTTACCAATAATCCTTATAGCTTTAAATGAGCGGCGAAAGTAACGTTAAAAACGCGTAGTTCGGGTTTCGCGTGAATTGCCGCAATCTGCCACGCGAACTAAAAAATATATTTTAACTGATTAAATATTTATATAAAGAAATAAAAAAATTTGGGAACTAAGTAGACATATCAATAAACAATAATCTGTCAACAAAAATAAATTATCACAATTTGTTTAAATGTTATGCTTTTGTTCATTTGTTAATAGTCACCATTTTAATGTTAACATAAAAATGCTGATTATTTCTAAACAAGAAATCTAGAAATTTTTATTATTCTTTTGAGCTAATCTTAAAAGGGCTTAGAAGATATATCCGGTGGAAAAATTCAATAATTTTGAGTTTTCACTTTTTTATGAACAATCAAAGGCATTCATGAATCAAGTCAAATCATTCAAATGTTCATGTAAATAAAGCAATTAGGGTATTTTCATCAATAAAAATGAATATTTAAATTTCATTAGTTATAAATATAAAAATATATATCGTTATCTGGCTTCTAACAACAACAAAACAAAATAATAACAATAATTGGATATAAAAGTACCGTAATTGCTTTATTTGCATGAATAATTTTGGAATGCTTTTGAATGTTAATAAAAAAGTGAAAAATAAAAAAAATGAATTTTTTCAACGGGAATCTCTTCTAAGCCCTTTTAAGATTAGCTCAAAAGAATAATAAAAATTTCTAGATTTCTTGTTTAGAAATAATCAGCGTTTTTATGTTAACATTAAAATAGTGACTATTAACAAATTAAGAAAAGCATAGTAATTAAACAAATTGTGATAATTTATTTTTGTTAACGGATTATTGTTAACTGATATGTTTACTTAGTACCCATTTTTTCTTTTATTCCTTAATATTAATATTTAATCACTTAAAATATTTTTTTAGTTCACGTAGCAGATTGCGGCAAATCACGCGAAACCCGAACCACGCGGTTTTACCGTTACTTTCGCCGCTCAATTAAAGCTATAAGGATTATTGGTAAGGTTCCAGGATCTAAGATTTTTTTTAGGAAATTTGCTGATCTTTAAGGATCTATTTTCAAATTTTGATTATCTCAAATAGTTTTTGAAATATTAAAAAAACCAAACCCTTATTTTTATGTTTACTTAATTGTTTATAACTTTTGCATTTTTTTTCAGCCCGTCTTGGAATTTTGATAGAATGTTCTAGATGATATTCCAAATCGAATGAGACCAAAATCATAATTTTCGGTGCATGAGATCAGGTTTTGACGAAAATGGCACTTGTTTACCAGAGTATTGATAGACCAACGTTATTTGGTCGAATATGTCAATTCAATTGTGATATGTCGGCTGGGTTTGACGTAACGTAACCAAACTACGTAGGTCCCCGATCTGCATAGGAATCAACTTCTCTGATAGTACCTATTTAAAATTTAAATGTAGTGCATGTGCTGCTATTGCTAATGCTATTTTTAAGGAGTCTTCGCTTTTTAATATTATTCAGTCTAGAGTTTTGAATTTAAAATATTCTTTCTTCCAATTTTAACATTTTTCAAACTAAATGTAATATCAATTGATTCGCTAAAGGTTACACTACGATATTATCTTAGATACTAGATACGCCCGCAAAATTGCGCCAAAATTCATTTATCACGAAAGAACCGTACATTTTTCCAGGATAAAAAGTATCCTATCGTTTTCCGGGACTCGAAGTATTTCCATATCAGATTCCAGCAGAATCGGTTCAGGGATTTGGGCTCGAAGAGGTAACAAACACACTTTCGCATGTGTAATATTAGTATGGATTCCGCTACTTGACAGTGCATAATTAAACATAACATAAACATTAAAAATGCATGTCCTTCAATAGTTTATTGTTGTAACAGCGGGGAGGGGGAGGCAGGTCTTCATATGAACCGCGCGTAACCACAGTAAAAAAGTGATTTTAGTCTCACGCGGACCGTCGTCGGTGCTGATGGCCCAAGACGTATGAAACTCTTTTTGAATAACACGAGCTGCGCTGATTTCATACTTTTCGGTGTCAGCGAGCGGTCAGCGTGATACTAAAATCGACCGAAGACAGCACGGCGCAGGGGGGTGTCGTCAGCTGGGTGAAGTTTGCTTCTTCGATTGTGATGACGCTTCATCAGTTCCGCCCAGATGCATATTCCGTGATAGCACACGAAACCCGGCGGGCAGCCCTTACCGAACCAGCTGTCGTACGCGACAGTTGTTTTACCGCAGGGAGTGTAATCATTCCGCTTCATTCTACCGCTCGACTTCCCCCCGCTGTCGGCTTCCCTCTTCGACACTTTTAGACCGGAGAGCTCAGGTTGGTGGAGCTCATCGCGAGGCGAGATCTCGGCCCGACAAGCGCTCACCAGGACGCCCACCGCGAGCGATATCAACAGTATTCTTTTCATTTCACAAAAGCCGCCCTCAGAATGTCACTTCACAGAGAGTGGAAATGTCACAGATAGTCACAAAACTTGGTAAACTCATGCCGAACTAATCGCTTCGTCTCACAATTACTACGAGTTGGCCACACTGCGTATTAATTTAACGCTTGTCTCGGAATTTTAATGCAATATGTAAATAAAACTTCGTATTGTATTGTAATCGTTAAACATTTTGTTTGTAAGCTGAAAAAATATGTATTTTACATATATATTTTCCTTTCCTGTTTTAAATCATCTCAATGTTACATAGAAAAAAAATGTCTTAATAAAATAGTTTATTTCAACAGTAATAATTAATCTTTAAAGAGGTTCACCCAAGTAATAATAATAATATGAAATATCTATGGACGCTTCACACCACGTCTGGCCCCGTGGTAAGTACCTGAAGGACTTGTGTCACGGGTACCAGACAACGGTAATATGTATATTTAATACCTTTATACTATACATAATACATATATTTAAGATTTTTATTATATTATACACAAGTTTAATACACATCCATGATCCAGAAACTTTTGAAAATTTTTTGTTCCGTCGGCGGGATTCGAACCCGCGACCCTCGGCTTGAGCCGCCACACGCTGTTAGCCATTGAGCCACAGAGCTCGTGATATAAGAGTATTATAACTATTGTATTATACAAAACTCTTTATTGTCATAAATAATAATTAAGGGGCCTATCAGACAAAGCGGTCGCGCGTTCAAGCTTTCGAGCGGTCTGTCAAACACTAGGAATTCTGACGCGGTCAGAACGTCCCCTGTGTGAGTATCTCTATATAACGTAATACAACAATACAACACAAAGAACGCAAAACTGACCGCTTGAACGCCTGACCGCGTGACCGCTCTCTGTCTGATAGGTCCCTAACAAAGTTTTTCAAAAATATCAGCCCTGCAAACTAGGCGCAGCATGTGCTTTGGGGAAATTGAAATATTTTTAACTAGATGACCAGGGTGAACTTTGTGTCACTTCCTTCCTTTATTTATATTTTTTATTCCAGTACTTTACAGTCCAAAATTAAGCTTATACACATAATACATATGGGTAAAGGGTCTCAAAAGCCCGAAATGAATACTTTTATTTATTTATTTTGTTTATTATAAACATTAAAAATGCATGTCCTTCAACACTTTATAATAGCGGGGAGGGGGGAAGGCAGGTATTCGTATGTACCACGCATCACCATACTATGAGGCTGACATTAGTCTTAGGGCCAACCCACACCTTCCACAACCACACGACATCGCAACGACAAAATGCCGTCGAGCAGTGGTTACGTGTGAATGGTGTCGCTGCAGCTTTTTGTAGTTGCGTTGTGGTACCGACAAAATGCCGACGTGGTTGCGTTGTCGTCAGTGGTTGCGATGTGGTTGCGATGTGGTCGGCCGTGGTTGCATCTGACAAGTTATCTGACAAGTGGTCGACAACGACTGCAAAATGTGGTACGTCTGAATGGTCCAGTTCATTTACAATACGAAATATACGCCCGACCACGTGGTGTGGTTGTGGTGTGGTTGTGGTTGTCGTATGGTTGTGGTACGTGTGGGTTGGCCCTTACGCGGACCGTCGGCGCCGATGGCCCAGATGTATGAAACTCTGTCATGAAGATTTTGACATAAGTAAGCCCCGTAATTACTCGTATCTGTCAAATTCTTCATTATATTACATTTAAGTAATTAATATTTAAAAATAAGTATACAGTAGGAAGCTTTTTGAATAACAATGTCGGCGCCGACGGTAACTTGCGCAGTAGGGAGTCGCCTAAGTCAGCGGAGTGATGTCAGCGCACCCGGGTCGACGCAGATGTCACCCCAGCACTGAAAGCCCGCCGGACAACCCTTGCTCTTGGGCAGGACAGTAGCTCTACCACAGGGGGTGTAATCCACTTCGCTGTCGGCTTCCCTCTTCAACACTTTTTGACCGGTGAGCAGCTCAGGCTGGTGGAGCTCATCGCGAGGCGAGATCTCGGCCCGACAAGCACTCACCAGGATGGCCACCGCGAGCGATATCAACAGTATTCTGGTCATTTCACAAAAGCCGTCCTCAGAATGTCACTCCGCAGAGAGTGGAAATATCACTAGTGGTCACAAAACTTGATAAACTCATGCCGAACTAACCACTTTGTTTCACAATAGCTACGAGATGGCCACACTTGCTAGTTGCTACGTATTAATTTTATGCTTGTCTCGATAATGCAATGTTTAAATATAATTTCGTTCATGCTCAATGTTACTTAGAAAAAAGATATTTTAATAAAAATAAAGTTTATTGTAACAGTAATAATTATTCTAGGCGTATTAACATTACGCGAATTTAAAAGTTATTAGCGAAGTTAAAAGTGCGGCCGAGTCTGTGCTGTGCCAATGGATTAAGGGTACACCTTCGTATGGGATTCTACAAAATGGCAAAATATTATCATGCTTGAGTTATTTGAAATAACGTCACAATTACGTCACAATTACGATATTCTTCTATTAAATTTCATATCCCTCTATCGATTGATATCGATCATTGCTGCATTGATATGAAATGTGTTATTATGATTTATGACCTTCGGAAACATGCTACCAAATAAAGATTACATCTTGAACAACAACAATAACATTTTCAAAATCAAACAAGAAACGGCGGGAAAATACCATGAGAAGTACCAATAATAGGCTCATAATATGATGGTGCGTGGCATAATAATTATGGTGATGGTGATGATGATTGATGAAATTGATGTATTGGCATTTGCTTTTAGTTGTTTAAATAACTTCGAAATCCCCGAACATCTATCTATAAGGAGTCAAGAGTTCTGTACAGCACTTTCGGAACCAGGGTATACACTGGTGCAAAATCTTACTTTTTGGTAGCATATACTTGAAATCCTTCAGAAAAAGTTAAAATCACTATATGTTTCCATATAAATTTTAAGGAGTTCCCTCGATTCCTCATGGATTTCATCATCAGATCACCACTTTTGTGAACGTGGTACCAAATTCCAATCCTTTACAACAGCAAAAGAATTTTGGAAATCGGTCCACAAACGACGAAGTTATCCGCGAACAAACATAAAAAAAAAAACATATAATATACGGTCGAATTGAGAAACCTCCTCCTGTTTGGAAGTCGTTTAAAAACCTCCTCCTTTTTGGAAGTCGTTTCAAAATATATTTATACTAGACTTGCATAATATCTGCATAGCGGTATATTGCACTATAAATAAGCGACTATAAAATTGGTATCACAGTAATAAAGCCAATAAGCGCTTTGTTGTTTTGAGTTTAGACTAGATTCAATAATTTGAATCAGGTACATTATAACGAGTCCATATCACAGTATCATCATCACAATCATCGCTAGCGCGGGCAGTGCAGCGGCGCGGGCGGCGGCGGCGGTGGCGTAGTGGCGGTAGGCCTCAGGTATGTCCAAGGTTCTGTTCCGGATGACGTGCGCGAAGTAGCGGGCGGAGGTGCGCGGGGTGCGGCGCCGCGCGGGGTCGCTGAAGTCCACGTGGTATAGACCGAAACTGTAACTGTACGGACAATACATTTTAGAACTTATTGTACCTGGAACTTGTAAAGCGTAACCTTGTTTTGACAGGGTCCTGTTTAAAGGCTACAAAATACAAAGTGCTTTAAGAGAGGCTTTAAAGTCCAAGCATTGATACGATATTGGTCATAGTTAATATCCAATAAGTACATAGTTATAGCGATTTGGGGTAGTGCTATATTAATTGTATAGGCGTCAATAACATCTTCTGTAGATTTATAAGATTCAAGTTTTTTAGATATTTTTAAGATTCAACTTAGAGCTACCGCACACCTGAGACACGACTGTCTTAAGACAGACTATCGCATAATAAAATGCACTAGATGCGCACATTTGAGACAAAACGTCTAATAGACAAAGTTGTCTAATGCGCCCCGCGACAAGTCTGACTAACGACTGTCGGCCTCCCTTTGAATTGTATGCGAGCGCGCACATCTACGACAAAACTGTCTAGCCACAATAGACATAACTACCAGTAGTTCGACTCAAGGCTCGGAAACCTGGTTTATCTTCACGATCCTGTTCGTTAGAAACGCCATACATTTCCAAAAGAGCGTTTTCATTTCGATTCCGCTCTGAACGGACCGAAATTATTTCTGGTTTTGTTCTAAGACCAAAATTAAATTGCTCACTGCTCAAAATACCGGTTAGAACCGTTCGCGGTTATATTCGCCCCGCCCACTCACACACACCACGACCATCACCCATTGTCCACACATAAACAAGTTATGGCCTATTGGCTATTAGATGGTGCACTAGAAAGGGATAGAAGATATCACTCCACTAGTTACTTTCCGCGAGAAATTAACCAGGTAATTTCAGAAGCAATACCGCTCGCATCTCTATTTCGCTCCGAACGAACACTTATCCAAAAACCTGGTTATAGAGCGTTTTAACCTGGTTAAAATAATACCGGTTTCGAGAGTTACTTTCCGCAAGAAATTAACCAGGTTAATTTCAGAAGTAATACCGCTCGCATCTCTTTCGCTCCGAACGAACACTTATCCAAAAACCTGGTTATAGAGCGTTTTAACCTGGTTAAAAAAGTACCGGTTCCGAGCCCTGGACTTCGACTGCAAAGAGACGGACAGGCTTAAATATATTATGTCAAATTCGTCGGGTTTCATTAAGATTTTATGAATGGAATGTGCCTCGCGCTGGCTGATATAATTTATTTTTAAATACTTATAGATTTCAAAATTAGATTCTGACAATTTTAATCACATGTGCCAAAACATAAACAACAATACGACCAAAAACACGTCCAGCGATCCAAGTACTATCTTTCCCGTCGAGTCTTTCCCGTTTATTTTTGAAGTTATTTTTATCCGAATGAGAACTTTTCTATCTATATCTATAAAATCTGTCAGAACTGCTCGCAATAGACGCAAAATATACTCGGTTTTAATTTTATTAATATACAACTAGTTATTTGAAATACCTAAGTTGTAAATATAAATTATTTCAAATTGACGTGTTTCACAACCCGTTTTTAACGTGTTTAACATGTTTAACATCCCAGATAAATACAGTAATAGGAAACCCTAATGCCTGTAATATGTCATAGTTTTAAGTTCGTAGTGACAAGTTAACAACCCTAGCGATTTTCGTCATAATATACGTCAAATTTAAAAATTTCTAACTTCTAAGTCGGCATACTCTATAATTCTGTCTACTCTGTCCGGGCGTTCTCTACTGTTTAATATTATACAATTATTGTATGCGTTGCGTCATCGTAGTCAAGACAGTTTTGACTTGGTGTGCGCCACATGATAGACACAACTGTTTTAATTGTGTCGTAAGACTGACTTGTCTATGTGAAACAAGACTGCCTAACTACAGTCGTGTCTCCGATGTGCGGTTGCACTTACTCGTATCCGTCCGTCCACTCGAAGTTATCGAGCATGGTCCAGGCGGTGTAGGCGGTGACGTTCACTCCGTCCTCCATCGCCAGCAGCACCTGGATATAGGCAACTCTTGTTAGATTGGGATTCTAAAACTTACTGGTGATTGGTCAATGTTTACTGTGAGTTGTGACTAAGATTTGACCAGCTGCGTTGTAAGTTTCCGGATTCAAAAGCGACATTATGTACTTACTTATTTTTGTACTTAGTCAAATTGATTTAAATATCAAATGTATGGTGTTTACTATTTTGGGATTATTATAATATGCAAGTTGACTAAAAACCTAGGCCCATGGATAAAGAATGAAGTATGTTGCCAAAATGATTATGACGATAAAGTTAAACGATTAATTATATGGGATTTAACATTTGCTAAGACTTTCATCGCTAATTAGGCCTACTTGGGCTTCTGATAGACTATATCAGCTACTTCTTTATAATATGAATAGAGTATACTATGTCATAGGAACAGTAGATAGTGACCTGCTCGAGGTGATCCTTATAGGAGTGTACTCGCAGCGGGTCGTGGAGACCCTTGTCGCGCTGCATCAGGCCGTTCTCGAAGATCTGGATCTCCAGGTCGCCGTACTGCGCCTTGATCCAGTTCAGTAGCTTCCGCAGCCCCGCCGGGTAGATCTGAAATATATTTTGAACATGGAAACATATTTGATAAGGGTGACGATTCCCTTGCTTCATATTGTCCCAACTCCCAGGAGACGATGACATTCCTGGCGACACAGCCACGCACGTTTCCACTACAATATTTCCTGTGTCATACAAGAAATACTGTGGTGGAAACGTATGGTAGCGCAAAGCCCCTTTTTAAGGACACGATGGAGCCTTATTATCCATTGTCCTATGCGTATTCCAGTAATGTTGCGTAGACAAGCATTATGTGATTCTAATGGGCCCTTTCGTGTTAATCAGGATTGAAGTTAGTCCTGTGATAGTAGGACGTACATAGAACCAGGGATGGTCGGCGAACCAGTCCGGCCGATGTCGGAGATGCGCGCGCAGCTCGGGCATGCCGTCGATGGGGCGCGCGCCGACCGCCTCGCCCGCGCCCGCGCGCTTCACGTACCGCGACGTATAGTAGTTCAGACCGTAGAAGTCGAATGTCCCTGAAATAGTATACAATATACATAGAGTATGAATTTAACTTACGTAGAAGTTGGATGTCCCTTCGACGGGTGTCTACAAAACAAGAAGCAACACGAGAACAACAATTTCACCTTTAAGATACTAATATCTACGCAGTGTTCTTGCACAACATTAGCGCAATAGTTTTCAGAGTTTCATGGTGTGGTTATAACATTACAGTGTAACGTTTTGCAGTTTACAATCATCACAAAAATTTGGAGACAAAAGCTTTGCATAAAACCGTCGCATTGCTGGACACAGCATGTCAGTGAAATGTGCGAGGCTTGGGAGTCCAGTTAAAAGTGTGTTGGCACAGCACATTTAACTATTCCTTGCATTTAATTTCAAAGCTTTCTCGGCTTCGATTGATCATAAGGCTTCTTGTTCCACTTGCGTGCGTCTTAACTCTTACAATCAATTCGCGCGTGCTTCGATCTAGAGAAATGTTCCCCAGAGACTGAACTCTCATTGTTAATGTCATAGGCATATTGTAAGTAGTAAGTACCCTACCTTTAATCAATTTAATTTCCTGTTTGGTGAATTTGGGCAGCACTGTGGGCGGGTAGCCGGTCCTGTTGCGAGTAGCCTCTAGATGCTTCTCTAGGGCGGGTGGCCAACCCCCCGCCGCGGAGAAGATGGGGTGCGAATAGATACCTGCCTGGATACAGGACCAAGGTTAATGGTTAGGGTTAGGCTGTTTGCGCATTGACGCTGAGAACTACAAAAAAGGGCTGTAAATCTCTTGTATCAAGTAATGTGTGTCACGTTACGGATGCTTTGGTCCATCGTAAACCAAAGGTGCGATGACTCGTGACTATCTATCAATCCCAAATGAGTGGCCTCCTTTGAATCAGGATCGATCGCTCACTCGCCTAATTGGACTTAATGCTGTGTTGAGGACACTTCTTGTTATATTTCATATTATGAAATGAATTCAGACGCAAGACAAAGATAGTACTAACGTCTGCCTGTCGCGCCAGCTCCGCCAGCCCCTCGTCAGCCGGGTGCTCCGCCTGGATCCAGATTATCTGGTTCGTAAGCGACACTCTACCTGGAATAGACCGCAGAGTACTAGAGTTAGAATAATATAGTCATTCAATCAAAGCTAGAACTATAAGGGACAGAATCGCAAGTAGGAAATACTAGAAGGATAAGCATGAGTTCCTGTACTACTATAAGTAATTATATCACATTAACGAGTATCGACTCTCATTTATTTGAAAACATGCTTGCTCCAACATATAATTGAAATTAAACGTATTCTTCTTCCCTTCTGTTAAAATAGTATTAATTACCATTGTAGATATGCCTGAACTCCTCGTCATATATCCGCCAGGCACGCGCGTGTGCCAGCATGGCGTGGCGAGCGCACAGGTAGTCGCCGCGGCCCGGGGAGCGCACGGCCGGCGCGTGCACGCCCGCCGCGTACGACAGCTCGCAGAATATCAGCGGCTCGTTCAGCGTCAGCCACGTGCGCACGCGCGCGCCGAACAGCGAGAACGCCACGCGCGCGTACCCCGCGAACCACTCCACGATCAGCGGGTTCGTCCACCCGCCTGCAATGTATATCCGAAGAAATTGATTTCTAGGCAGTTGACGGATCTATGTCAATTGGTCGGATCATGTCAATTCAATGTTAATAATTGTGATCTGTCGGCTGGGTTTGACGTAACGCGACCAAATTAAGTAGGTCCCCCATCTGCTTATGAATCAACTTCTCTGATAGTACATAGATAAATTGGATAATATTTAAATGTATAATGAAATCATCAGAGAAATTAATTCATGGACAGATTGCGGATCTGCATTGATTAGTCAAACTATGTCGATCGAACACCGATAAAGTTACGTAGGTTCGCCTGCCTATGAATCAAGTTCTCTGTAACTATACATGGAAATAATCTCTAAATATTAACATCGGATAAGTTTTCTCATAAACTAAAACATTATAGCATCGCAAGGCTTAAGAATCTGTTTCTTTTTACTCGTAATGCTACTGAAAAAGACATCAACGCGCATGTATCTACACGTTAAATTAAAATATTATTTTTGTGGCTCGAGTAAATGTAGCATTATCAAGGTTTCATTATGAGTATATTTATTACGTAGGCGTTTCATAATTTTTTTACAATTGCTACAAAGGTACGTAATAAAAAAAAATAAGTTTTAACGTTCAAACACTTTCGTTTTTGGCTTCCTCCTTTCTTCCTTCCTTTATCTAAGCAAAATAGATAAATTTTTGTGTACCCAAATCCATGAGTGACTGCGGCAGGTCCCAGTGGTAGAGCGTGATGGCAGGCTCGATGCCGTGCGCACGTAGCGCGTCGATCAGCTCGCTGTAGTACCGCACGCCGGCCTCGTTCACCGTGTCCGGGAAACCGGACGGCAGCAGCCGGGTCCACGAGAGAGAGAACCTGGGGACAGTTCAGCATCAATAACGTCACAAGTATGAAGTTGTCGATCCTGGCGACGCAGGAGATACAGTGGTGGGAATGTGTGGTGGGCCTAAGCCCGATTTAAAAAAAGTATAAAGTTGTGGCAAAGAAAGAAAGAGGTAAAAAACATGTGAAAAACGATCAATTTAAACAAAATTGCTTCTTTGTTTTAAAAAGCCCCGACTTCCATAGATTCAATTAATCACGTGTACAGCTGTTGGTTCTTGGTAGAAATTTATTGATTTTGTTCAATGTTCATCTTAATAATACACATTACACAACTTCATTCATTACTTAATTTAATTATCTTGACTACGAAGGCCAAATACCATTAGAAGAATAATTTAACCGCACCATGGTCTGAATTTACGTTAAATATATTCTGTAAAACAAGGAAGCTATATCAGGAAGCGATCCCAACGATGAGTATGGTTCGTTTCTAACATCCTCATACCGCTCTTATAATAAATTATACATTAAACCACTTTAACTTGCTAATACTGTATACTTTATAGTATTATGTAAGATTGTAACTTTCCACCTTTTAGTTAAAAGGTGGCCCCGTGCGAGTTTCTTACGCCGGGTTAGTTCCCGAACCGATGGTAGGCCTCATGTAGACGTTCTAAAAGTTAACCTAGACTAGGTACCATAGAGGAAAACAATACACGGGGCACTAGGTACTTTTTACAGCGGTAAGCAGATATGCAGACAAAGAGAACTTTTTTTTTTATCAAAGAAGTAGGTCTTCCGGAGACCGGAAGTTATATTTCGTTGTAAACGAGCGTTATAATATTGTAGTCTCAATTCTCAAACACATAATTTTTCCAGGTCAGCCCTTTGTTTATTGAGAGTTGAGTGAGACACCTACTTCTCACCTGTAGTAGTCCAGGCCCAGGTCCCGGGCTATCTGCACGTCCTGGCGCCACAGGTGGTAGCTGTCGCAGGCCACGTCGCCGTCGCCGTTGATGGTGCGACTGGCGTGCACGAACGTGTCCCACATGCTGGGCGTCTTGCCTGGGGAAGGCCAGATGGGCAATTGTAGAGTCACAATTATTTTTTTGCTGCATACGATTCTATTTCAAAATTAAAATGACTTATTAGTTATGCATGACGATAATACAAGAATCATTTTATATCCTGATTCCTGAATCCTGATGCACTAAAAAAATGAAAGCTCGATCTCTAGTTAAATAGCTAGGTCGTTACTTTTTGTACTGTAAATTGTTGGGAAACTAAAGTAAGTAAACCTTGTGTTAGTTAGATCCTCGGACGGCGATTATTTGATCTACTTATAAAAATAGATATTTCTGTTAGACTGCACGTTGCTACTAATTACTACTATTTGTAAGTCGGAGGACTCACCGCTAATATTCCAGGCGCCCTCGATCTGATGCGCGGAGGTGGCGGCGCCGAACTTGAACCCCGGGGGGAAGCTGCGGTCGCCCCCCGCGCCCAGCACCGATACACTAAAAACATCAGTTCATACTTAATATTCTCCTTTAGAATGAAGCCAAACGAGCTTATTTTTTGAGTCGTGAGTCGTAAAATCTCGGTTGGCAGAAATTCTGCTGCATTCGGTTTATGGAAAATTCTTACTTCACTCACATGAGCATAATTTTGTACTTAAGTCATGATTATTTATATAATCATGACTTAAGTACAAAATAATTTACGCGACTGAAATTCTGCAACTCGCGACTTACAAAATTGCGCTCGTGTGGCGCTCCTTCGTGGATGACGGTTAAAATATTAGCAATTAGAAATTTTATATTGCAATAGAACATAATACGGGGCATAGTACGGGAGCCCCTTTTTTTTAGGAGGGGAAATGCATTACGCATCCCCCCCCCCCTTAGGGGAAAGGGCAGGGGTATGTCGGGCTCCCTCCGCAGAGATCTACCGACTAAAACCCCCCATGCCCTCGTCAACGATACACGCGGAGGAGCGGGATCGAAATCGCACCGCGTCCTCCGCAGCGCTAACCGCTTGCGGCACCACATCATAGTACGGGAGCCCTAGAACAATTTTTTTTGTGTTGACTAACAAGCTAATTTTTTTGTGAGTAGCTACATTTTGATAAGACGAACAACATTTTTATTTTCAAAAAATCTCGAAAGTGGTAGCGAACAGAGATAGAAAGAATTTCATACTTTGACTTCATGGTTCTAAAATATGGATTGTTATATTTGTAGGACAAGGTTACTCTTAAATTATATAACTATTAACCTACAAATATACAAAAAATCTGCTGGTTAGGGTTCCGATTTAGGGTTCTGTAATCAACAAAACTTGGTTGACTACTGTACCCTAAAACGGAACCCTAACCAGCCGATTTTTTTGTATATGGTAGGTTAATAGTTAATAGTTATATTATAATTTAAGAGTAACCTTGTCCTACAAATAAAACAATCCATATTTTAGGACCATCAAGTCAAAGTATGAAATCCTTTCTATCTCTGATAGCTACCACTTTCGAGATTTTTTGAAAATAAAAATGTTGTTCGTCTTATCAAAATGTAGCTACTCACAAAAAATTTGCTTGTTAGTAATCACAAAAAAATAGTTCTAGGGCTATAATATCAATGAAATATTTTCACGCTAGACGGCAGCACCAGCAGGATAGGAAACAAAAATTTTGTTCGACATTTGACAACGTTCCTGTCAATATATATTCTGATCCGACCAAAATCCGACATGTTGCACACATCATGTGTGCAACATGTCGGATTTTGGGCGAATTATTTACTGTGCTAGTAGCGCCCTCTGCTGAAATCTTTGCGTAATATTCCCAATTCGATACTCGCTTAAATCAAAGTGTATGAACTGGGTAAATGTCAAAACTTTAGGTTATGAACAGTGCGTGCAGTTTACATAATACCAATAGTAATCCAGATTGAAATAATGTAAACCGTCCATAACAATTTTTAAATTTAGAACATTTTTACTGACGTTAATAGCGTTTTCGGCATCTCGAACTGCCCCGGGGCAGGGCAGGCCGAATGGAACGAAGCACGTGTACTTATTATTAGTGCAATACGTAGTTTATGTTCTTAATTTAAACTTCGGCTATATCCGTATCCGTTCGGCCCGCCCTGCCTGCCCTGCCCCGGTTCAGTTTGAGATGCCGAAAACGCTATAAGTTAGTCTTCAGCTGCCGTCAGGAAGTGAAAGATGGAAATGCCCTTTCTACAGTTTCATTATCTGATAACAATATCTGCGAAGAGTGAACAAATAAGATAAACCGAGAATAATCCATAACTGCTGAGCGTAATCCTATGTTAAGAATTCAGATAATATTATTATTTTGTACTTCGTTCATTAACAACTACACGTGCCTTCACTTTTAATTATAGTACCTAACTTTGTTACCTTTATTTAATTTTATTTCTTTCTGTTTATTAAGTCCTACATCCTACGTTTTATTGTTTTTCAAAAAAGAAAATAAATAGCGAGAGACCAAGCCAAAGGGCCTGTCCTCTCTATACAACATGCCTGGTAAGACTTGTTCAATACTCTGTACTCGATTCTCATTATAATAATATTCTATACATATTATAAAACAAAGTCGCTTTTTTTCCCTTATGTCCCTTTGTACTTTGATGATTCTTAAGCAACGTATTTTGATGATTCTTTCATTGTTAGATAGCCCATTTATCGAGGAAGGCTATATGCTATATTTTATCACGCTAAGGCTAATAGGAGCGAAGAAATAGAGGAATGTGGAAAAAACGGGGAAAATTATTTAAAAGGGCTAACTTGAACGCGCTAATCTCAGGAACTACTGGTCCGATTTGAAAAATTCTTTCAGTGTTAGATAGCTCATTTATTGAGAAAGGCTATAGGCTATATTTTATCACGCCAAGACTAATAGGAGAATGTGGTAAAAACAGGGGAAAATATTTAAAAGGGCTTATCTCGCGAACTACTGGAGCAATTTTTATGTTATTTGGCACAGATAAGAAGTAGACCACGTGAAGGATCACAGGCTATTGATTTGAATCATTTTTTCAGTGGCTATATATTTTACACCCGTTCGACGCCGGGGCGGGTCGCTAGTCTAATATAATAGCCAAATATCACTACCTCGAGTATTGAACATGTCTCACCAGTCACGCAGTATAATAATATATTGTATTATCTATGGCTTGTCCACATCTCCACGTCACGACGTCGTCAACGTGGAACGGTGCGGCAACGTGGCATGGTACGTTGACGTGACGTGCAAATTAACGTTAACGTAACGTAAAATGCACATCATTATATAGCAACATTGTACGTCGCCATGCCTTGTAAAACTGCTACATTCTTCACTACTGATCTAGATGTGGACCCCACAAACGTATTCTGCCTTTGCTATTGTTAAAAACGGAGAAAGAGAAGAAAAAAGACGTGCATTTTTACGTTACGTTGACGTAAATTTACACGTCACGTCAACGTACCGTGCCACGTTGCTGCACCGTTCCACGTTGATGACGTCGCGTCGTGACGTGGAGATGTGGACAGGCCCTGGTGGCTTGTTGTGAAAAGGTAATTCTGATCTGGATCAAAGCGACCTATAAATTATATTCAAGGTTTCACAAACTCTATCTACACTTCGGTAAAAATTTTATAATTTTTAATAGCTTGAATACAAAAAGAAGTATAATTATTATTCCCTAATAAACGATACAATCAATAATCATTTCCTATTTAAATACATTTATTTCCTTAAACCTATTTACTAACTTTTTAATAATTATTATTATTTTATTTGCAGAAAGAAGTACAAAAAGTTGTCGAATTTTATCCTTATATTTTAATGTATGTATGTACCTAATTAATAATTATTAGATATCATTGATTAGATCTTGACCTATTTTCATGTCAAAATGTCAACAGCTATAAACAAGTTGTATATATTAAAAAAATTGTATTTTATATAAAAGATTAGCTGGCCCGGCAAATGTTGTTTTGCCATATAAAATATTTCGCCCATAATATTATTTATTGAAGTGACTGAATAAGTATGGCACCATGGCAACGTCCATCCCGTTGCACGAACAATGGTCGCCGTCAGTCTCGAGTTGTAATAATTTACTATTATTTGTTCAACAAAATATGTACTTATCAATAGAAAAAGTAGACAGTAGCCGATTCTCAGACCTACTGAATATGCCTATAAAATTTGGTAAAAATCAGTAAAGCCGTTTCGGAGGAGCACGGTAACTAACATTGTGACACGAGAATTTTATATATAAGATAAGACCGACATCAAAATTCTACGTAACTGAGAATCAAAATTCACTATCTCAAAAACTACTGAACCGATTTTGATGAAACTTGCAGTATTCCATAAGTTGAATAATACGTAGTACAACAAAAAAGTAATTACTTAAATCGGAATTGTAGTTCCGGAGATATGCAAACACAAACGTAAAAATATACATCGAAGTGTCTAAACACACTAGGCTGAATTACGCTGACGTAAATTCCACCGCGTTTACGCCGCGTATCAAACGCACACAAAATACGGACGGAACGCGACAGACGACACAGTATGCCGAAATTCCGTCGCGAGCCGAATTTCCGTCGAGCCGAGTCGAGCGTAAAGTTCGGCAGCGATTCGGCGGTAATGTTTTGTATAGCAACACACTATACGCGACGGAATTATCAAAACCGAACATAGCAAATCCAACCTTAACTCCAAAGCGCTAACGCAAACATTACATCTGAGAATTTTAAGCACTCACTTACGCGCGCGTTCCGTAACGGAAATTACGCCGCGAAATTTCGGCTCTTCGCGTAATTTATAGCGTGTCGCATCAGACGTAAGCGGCTGAACATAATTTCGGCCATGTAAATTACGCCGGCGTAATTCAGCCTAGTGTGTTTAGACCCATACACTTTTGAAATTTGGCACATTTGTTCAAACCATGATATAAAGATTAATATTTACAAAAACTGGGCAGTTCCGGAAATATTACATACATACAGGTCGAAGTGATAAACTCCTTTTTTAAGTCGGTTAATAAACAAACGTTGAAGTTGTTTACTATTCATATAATATGTATGTACCTACTACGTATTTCAACAATAATTAATACTAAGTATATAAATAACCTGGACCAGTTTGGAGGTCAGTCCACACCCCGCTGGCCATTATCTGCCTCGTCATGGTCTACCCACGTACCGCAATAATTCGGATATCTCATATCCAAAGTCATATCGGAAGGTTTTCCTTAAATTTTGCAACATTGTCATAAAGACACAAAGCATTTTAAGTACCATCTCGATTACAGATTGGAAATATTTTTTTTATATTTTGTTAGTAGTTTTCATAGAATACTCTCCTTAATATGAGAACAATTTCGATATTATTTACCACTTTCAGACTACAAATATTGACAGTAATATTTGTATATTATAGGTAGACTGCAGCCATGGTATACTTACAAAAAATTTTATTTTGGTCCACAAACGGAGGAGTTATCCTCTTAGGTATATTACTTTTTAATTAATAATTGTAACAATCTGTGATTTTATTATGTTAGGAATGCTATGTTTTAATGTTTCCTTTTTAATTAATAATTGTTACAATCTTTCATTTTATTATGTTAGGAATGCTATATTTTAATGTTTACTTTTTAATTAATAATTGTAACAATCTGTGATTTTATTATGTTAGAAATGCTATGTTTTAATGTTTCCTTTTTAATTGATAACTGTTGTAACAATCTGTGATTTTATTATGTTAGGAATGCTATGTTTTAATGTTTCCTTTTTAATTAATAATTGTTACAATCTTTCATTTTATTATGTTAGGAATGCTATATTTTAATGTTTACTTTTTAATTAATAATTGTAACAAACTGTGATTTTGTTAGGTGTATAGTAATTTAACTATTAAACTGTGATTGTAGGTATTGAGAAATGTAAAGTCTGTGATTACTTGACTATCTATATTTTATTTTAAAGTACTTATGTGTCATTTTATTGAAGAAATGTAAGTTCTAGTAAAAAATCTGATTTTATTTTAAATGGTGATGAATCGGTTGCTCAATGCTCAGGCTTAGAGGAGCTCTGATGTTTTAAAAATAGTCAAAGTAATATAAAAGTTGATAGCAACGTTTGTGACTCTGATTTCTGTTTTTTAAGTATTTTTTTAAGTATTGTAATCAGGCTTAAATTTAATTTGATTTGATTATAAAAATAGCCAATAAGTGATATCTTATCCGATAATAAATACAAGGTACCTGATTCTTACATTAGTATTTTTTTTAAGTAATAGGGAATAGGGATTAATGAACTTTTTTAGTTCATAAATCCCCATTACAAGTTAAAATTGTCGTTAACGGGGATTTGTGAACAAAAAGTTCACTAATCCCCGTTGAAGGGGATTGTCAACGGGGAAAAGTGGAATAAGCCGCTTTGCGATAGGAAACAAAATCTTAACTGAGGCACATCCCCAACCCGGGGCACCCATGATGGGTTTCCCCTGCGCATCAAAAAAAAAGGAAACAAAATCTTAGCACATAAGCTACAGATCGGATTTTGATGAATGAAGTGTTAATTTATATTCGTTATAATGGCCCAGATCAGGTTACATATTATTATGATAGGCTATAATTTTATTATAATTTGCATACTCGTACATAGTAAGCTTTGCGTTGTTATAATAAATTATTATTCTTAACCTTAACTTTGAATACATATTAGTATGACTAAGAATGAAAATTATTATTAGTATTATTATTAATATTAGTATTTTAAAAGATAAACCGACCTCAAAATTGTACGCAATTGAGAATTAAAATTCCCTATCTCAAAAACTACTGAACCGATTTTGATAAAATTTGCACTGTTCCCTAAGTTATTAACAATACTAGTACGACATAAAAGGTCGAATTATTCAAATCGGACTTGTAGTTCCGGAGATATGCAAACACAAACATACATACAGACATACACTTTTGAAATTTGGCACGCTGATATTGACCAATAGGCCTGGAGATAGTGACACAAAGTTTCAGGGTGGTACAAATCGTTTGGCGAAAAAAAAATAATCTTACACCTTTGCAGTGGTATGGCGGCCATTGGGCGCTGTCGGAAAAGTATGGCAAGGTGATTTTCGTGAATGGCTACTCGACGATGATTAGCTATGCAAAAATTAGCCTGGTACAAATGGTTCAATTTTTTATTAAAATTAACGTATTCGCGTCGGTATGGCGGGCTGTAAGCCGCACCCGACAAGTATGGCATTACGCTTTCGCCTACTTATTTTTTTTTCGACTATCTGAAAATACAAGCATTTTTGTGGAACAAATCGTTCGACACTCGTTATTTATCCGACACGTTCGATTAACGCCCATGCGTTTGGGCTGCCAGTGCGAGCGCTATGACCATCATTTTCCTTTGCGTTTACGTAATTATACCCCTGTAAAACCGCCATACTGGCACAAATCACCAAGAATTTTGTGTCACTATCTCCAGGCCTACAACTGACTAACATAAACTGGGCAATTCTGGAAATATTACATATACATATATAGGTCGAATTGATAACCTCCTTTTTTTTTGAAGTCGGTTAATAAAAGCAGTAAAATAAAATTGCAACGTAATTCACGAGCTCAATGCAGTTTTCGAAACTTTTTTTTTGTGTTTACACAACATTGTGCAAATATTATGGCGTAAGTAGTTTAAATTTCGAGTTTTACCACAATTTCATAACTTTTTACTTAGGGCACATACCTAACTACGAACTCGCATCGCATCGCAAAAATCTGCGACAAAATTTCATAATAAAAATTACATTACGATGCTATGCGAATTCGTAGTGTGCGCGGGAGCCCTTATGCCTTACTTTTACCAAGGAGTGCCTAATAACATCTTCCGTGTTAGCTCTATAAACGGTCACGACCCTCAGACATGAGGAACAGGACTGGAGGAGGAATATCTCAATAAACAAATCACTTACCCCATAACAACAGCAACAACTAGCAGCATCATGTTCACCGCCACCACTACTGTGAACTGAATTCCGATATGCATATCTTTATATTCATTAATCTTAAACAAATCCGCCAAGCGCGACCCTGATCCTCGCACTGGGTTCTCTACAATAGCAGTTTGGTTTCTTATGTAGGACATAATATAATATAAGCTCAATCTTCGGAATAAAACCTAAGTAAGATGTTAAGAATTTTTGCCCTAAATTATACTAAATTTCGGGATGCTTGCTGCTTTTTCTCTCAGGTCAAAAGTAAGATACTGCAAGATCGCTTCCTACAAAATAGCATACATTTTCTGTGACGATCCATACTTATATCTGTGATCCATACATTTCAGTATGTCGTTAAATCTTCCTCAGAGCAAAGAGATTTTACAGTATTATTTAGAATATAATTCAATTCTATTAATGTGAATTATAGAAATATAATTCAAATTAATAGAATTGAGAATATCCAAAGAAAATTTATACGTTACCTGTATTTTAAGACTCATCTACGGTTTAGTAGTTCCAATTATAAGTCTGTCTGTACCAAACACCACCTCCTTACCCTAGAGGACCGTCGTGTTATTGCCGATGTGTCTTTTCTTGTAAAAATTTCTTCGAATAATCTAGACTGTCCCAACCTATTATCTAAGTTGTCTTTTAAAATTCCTACTAAGTCCTGCCGTCGTCATGTCCCTATCTTCTTACCCACTACCCACACCTACTACAGACAGAACTCCTTCATGTATCGTGCAAGCAAGCAACTTAACTCAGTTTGTTCTAATATGGATTTAGATATTTTCAATTGTAATATTTCAGCTCTAAAGAGAAGCAAGCAAGCATTTTGTTGATCTAAATGAATTAATTGTTTGTTGATGTTTAGTTCTTCTGTACGTAACAGGTATTGTAATGTTAGAAATAATTAAACACTAACTATAAATATTTATAATTATAAATAACTGATATTCTTGTTTAAAATGTTTACAATTTTGTTGTAGTAGTACTAGGTATTCATAACATATTTAAGTCAATATTAATTTGTTAACTATTACTATCAGTGAAAACTTCTAATTGGCTCCTTATTATGTATTCCGTTTTATAATTTCATTGTAACTATAGCTGTAAGTTTTCCATGTAGCTTAAAATAAAAATAAAATTAATGAAATATACAGTTTTAGGGGATGTATTGTTGTTGGATGGCATTTTCATTTACATTGAAGACTAACAATAATGTAAGAAAATGTCTAGTGATCGAAGGAAAATGTACTTAATTAATCAATTTACTACGCTATTGAATTGGACATTAGTCTGTAAGAATGTATAATAAATAAATAAATAAACTTTGGTTTACCATTTATTTATTTGTACAAGATGACGCCCGCAACTTCGTTGCGTCTCGATTCGTTTATCGCGGAAGAACCGTACATTCTTCCGGAATGTAACATAATATGTCCTTTTCTAGGACTCAAAGTATCTCCATTTCAGTAAAATCAGTTCAGTTCGGGCGTGAAGAAGTAATAGACAGAAAGACACGCTTTCGCTTTTATAATATTAGTATGGATATTAATATAAAAGCCTAGACATTCCTCGCTGACTCGATAAGCAGGGGCGTGCGATAGTTGTTTGAACGAATAAATATTCATAACGTTGCTTTTAACGATGCCGCGATGGCCGATGGGCAGTTTTATTGACGTATCTCGCGGTATCTCATTTATGACGGTTGCGACACCATCCTTGATAGTCGATACACACGTGATAAACTCGGCCCGTGGCTCCGAAATAAGGCCGTAACCTCGTGGGAAAGCCATACCTCGACTCGAACCAATATCACGGCCTCACAGAAATTTTACAGAAAACAGAAAACGTATGATACGTCTTGCCGAGGCTTCTGAGGTTACATGTGCAGCTTCTCTAGTGTTGCGTGTTTTCCTTTACACTTAGCCGTACCTATGGCGGCAATGCGACCTCCTCAGTCCTCTACTTGCGGAGCCCCGCGCCTGCACCGGCCTACTGCAGCAAGCGCCACTGACGCGGGCACCGCGCTGTGTTAGACTAGGGTTAACCGGTCAGACTGGCATCAGTTCAGTCCATCAATCTCAGACTGACGTCAGAATGATAACAGGAAAGTACATAATGAAAAATGATCAGTCCGTAAAAAGTTACACTATCATTCTCCCGTTAGTCTGGATCAGACTGATGGACTGCACTGATGTCAGACTGACCGTGTAACCTATGTCAGTATTGTTGCATCGAAAACCGACGTTTTCTGCTATGCTAAGTGTGAACTCACAAGGATAGCTAAGCATTTATAAATTATGTTAATGTTTGATATAATAATATTTTAAATACGGTTTAGATGGTAAGTTTTTATTTATAAGTTTCTATCGCATTGGGGTTAACCTGTAATGGAAGCATTATGTATAGAAAACAAATAAATAAACTTAGCCCAGCTTATCAGTCAGACTAGGCAGCTCTGTACTGTTATGTAGTAACTATTATTCAGTAATCTGTGGCTCTGTGCTAGAAATCGAGTTTTCATGGCAAGCTAGTAGTATAGACTTTAAAATAATAACAAGTGACGTCCGCTGTTGATAAAAAGTTTCCTATGCCCTTTCCCGGGCCTCATAGTGTATCCATACCAAAGTTGAGCAAAATCGGTTTAGCGGTTTGGAGACGAAGAGGTACAGACAGACACACTTTCGCTTTTATAATATTATTATGGATTATAATGATTCTTGATCACAGAAATGACGTTTTTCTTGTTAAAATATAGGAAAGTTGATACTTTTTGTTACCCGTTTATTCTGTATAACTATAAAGGATGTTAATTTTTAACCGACTTCCAAAAATTAGGAGGTTATACGTTCGACTGTATTGTAACTGTCCAGTCTCTATGTAACAGTTTACTCGTCGGAATCTTGTCTTGTGAGAGAATCGCTTCAGGTATTTACAACTTCTAATAAAATTTTGCATATCGCATTAATATTAAGATTGATAATAGAATCCTATTAATATTACAAACGCGAAAGTTTGTAAGTCCATTTTTGTTTAAAATCGTAATGCAGTTTACAGAATTCATCCAGTTTTAACCAGTTTTAACAGTTATGTTCTTATAGTTTCGGAATACCTACTTATAGTTGATGTTACTGCTAATAGATATATTAATAAATTAATAATAACAGATCTAAGACAGACGTCATGACAAATTCCGTTTTTTGTCATTAATTGGCTACGGAACTGGGGCGCGGCCCCCAACATAAGAATACAGAATACCAGATACACTTTTATCACATCTGGCAAATACCAGATTTACCAGATACATAAGAAGATACATAAGAATACAGAATACCAGATACACTTTTATCACATCTGGCAAATACCAGATTTACCAGATACATAAGAAGATACATAAGAATACAGAATACCAGATACACTTTTATCACATCTGGCAAATACCAGATTTACCAGATACATAAGAAGATACATAAGAATACAGAATACCAGATACACTTTTATCACATCTGGCAAATACCAGATTTACCAGATACATAAGAAGATAATTAAGAATACAGAATACCAGATACACTTTTATCACTTCTGGCAAAAAACCTTGTCCTACAAATAAAACAATCCATATTTTAGGACCATCAAGTCAAAGTATGAAATACTTTCTATCTCTGTTAGCTACCACTTTCGAGATTTTTCGAAAATAAAAATGTTGTTTGTATTATCAAAATGTAGCTACTCACAAAAAATTAGTTTGTTAGTAATCACAAAAGTTCTAGGACTTCCGTACTATTAGGATCATCCATACTCCATACTTAACACGAAAAATTGAATGCAAGGGAGATGCAAACATCGTCTAGTATGATTAACCATTTTAATTCTTTTATGTCCATTATTTATATTAACACGAGGTTATGTATTTGTCTGATAGATTAACGGATCCCCAAGCGGCAGCCGACTGCCGCATAACAATTGAAAATCTATTGTGTCTGCGATAACCACGATGAAGGTGTTAAAAAAGCCACCTGAGTCCTGACGTATAATGAGATTTTTTTTTTTGACTTGATGAGCCATCAATTCAACTCCGAAATTAATAAATAAGCCGTTATTAGAGATGTGGCGACTAGTCGGTAAATCGGTAAAGCCGACTATCCGGCCACTTTTGTAGTCGGCGAATAGTCGGCAAAAAGCGCTGACTATCTGGCCACTTTTTCATTTTTTTTTGCTATTGTTGGAAATATATTATTATGAAGTGTTTCTAAAATTACTTGCTAGTAAAGAAATATTTTTTTAATATATTTTTAACAACAAATTAAATATGTATTATTAAATCAAGATTGCATGTCCATGGAATATTTTCTGAACACCATCAACTGTACTATAAAAACAAAAAAAGTAACGTACACGAAGTAAACATGAAACGATCCAACACCTTCGCAGGGGGCGTGTGTGACTTACTCGGGAATCAGCAGTAAAAAAAAGTTTAGACAAAACGCACAAGAGATTGCAATAGCAATTAGCAAGATAAGTCCGCCGATAAAAAGACAATCTAAGGAAATAATATTTAAAGTGCATAGGTTTAAAAAAACGGAAAGCCGATGTCAATAATTTAGAATATAAAACTGATCAATTGTCTTTAATTTATTCTTTTCAATAATTAAATAATATTATTGTTCACGATATCGCGAGATTGGTCGTCACTGTCTAATCTCATGTGCGATGCGAGCAGCAAGCAACTCGCCCCCTCACCCCCGTCCCTACCTAAGGCGCGGCCAACTAGTTCCGCGCGGACTATAAATAATATTCATTAAAATAGTTTATCTCAGTCACCTTCAGCTATTGTCTTTGGAGTTATTGATAACATCTATATGCGATTATTTATTTTCGTATAATAATTGTTATAGAGTAAGTACTTAATAATTCAGGGCCCCCGCTACCATATGTGAAATGTGTGCAATGCACACGGGCGCCATCCTCTAGGGGCGCCAAATCGCCATCTTTAGGAGCGCCAAAACCAAGGACCCAAAAAATTTGCCTAAGGGGGCGCCAAAATCCTTTTTTTGCACACAGGCGCCAGTAGCCCTTACGGGGGCCCCTGCTTAATATAATAATAATATTATTACTGTAATGAATCATGACAAACTATATGCTGCGCCAAAATTAGTTTATCGCGCGGGAACCGTGCATTTTTCTGGCATAAAAAGTATCCTAAGTCCTTTCCCGGGACTATAAGAATCTCCATGCCAAATTTCAGCAAAATCGATTCAGTGGTTTGGGCGTGTCGTAGAAGTAACAGACAGACAGACTCTATTAGTATGGATTGATAAGAAGCCACATAGGCCAGCCCTCAATGCGGTAAAATATTCTATCAAACTAGTTACATTACCTCGTTAATTGATCAATGAATTCCTGCATACACCTTACAAGGTGAACAGATTGATCGATACGAATCTTATTACATAATGCACTCATTTATTAGCTGAGGGTCAGCGCACACTCGTGACACCTTGCTGCCACCATAAGGGTGTGTTTCCACTGACGCGGAGCGGGGCGGAGAGGAGCTTAGCGGTGCCCGAATTGACCAATCGTGCTATTCCAGCGGAATGACAGCGAAGCGGAGCGAAGATTTCGAGCATGGTGATTGCTCAATTCGGCACCGCTAAGCTCCTCTCCTTCACGGCCTAAAACCGCACTAGAGATAAACTACGATAACATGGCGCGTCCCTCCAAATTACTGTTTCAATGTGTGTAGTCACATTCTTATGAAAAAGATTGCATGTAGTAAGTCACAGTAGTAAGTATTCAACCAATCAAACAGTACTCGTAATATTTTACTTAATGTCACTTATTACCAAGATTTGTTGGTCAACTAATCATAACTAGCCTACCGCGCAAGACGACGCACTTCAAACGATTTGAATTTTGGAGGGGCGCCATGGCGCGCCCCTCCAAAATTAGTAAAATATCGTAGTTTATCTCTACACGACACGACACAACAATTCAAGTTCCATAGAAATGGCCCTCTAGCGAAGAACTTTCAATTCTAATGTCAATTCCATATATTTTGATGGGCGATTCTAAGAAGCGATGAAAGAAACGTTTCGGATACAGGCTCTGACGTGTTATAGTGTCTAAACACACTAGGCTGAATTACGCCGGCGTAAATTCCGCCGCGAATGTCAAACGCATACAAAATACGGACGGAACGCGACGGAATAGTGTGTCGTCTCTCGCGTTCCGCCCGTATTTTGTATGCGTTTGACATTTGCGGCGGAATTTACGCCGGCGTAATTCAGCCTAGTATGTTTCGACACTTACAAACATGAATCTTAATATGTTTACAAACGTCAATTCTATGGAACGTGAAGTGTCGCTTTTTGTAGTGACGCGTAGTGCGGTCTTGCCTATGGCCAGACGACCTGTATACACTTGACACGCTTCTTCATACATTATACCCTACTTACAGTCTTTACAAACGTGTACGTTTTCTTTTCTGTATAGCAGCTATGGCGCATATTCATAACTCCAAAACGGATGAACTGTAATGTGTAGTTTGCTGTCAGTTTAAGAGCTGTAACCATCAATCATGTTCGATGCGATGACCTCTAATGTTGGAGCTACCATAAAATTTATTGAAGATATATACTTCGCACAGTTATTTTAAGGCCCAATTTCACCAACACTGTTAAATTTAATGCTCGAGTTAGTGTCACTTTACCTCTTTAATGAAAAAGAAGACATGACATTTTAACAAGCTGTTAACACCAACAGACGTTGGTGAAATTGGGCCTAAGCCCAACGGCTTTCATGTTTCCAGTACCCACACTGTCCCGGCTAGGACAAAGCTTAAAGAAGATAAGCTGTTAAGGCTACATTGTCGTCGGAGCTGTCTAGCGAGCAGCCCCGGATCTAGGGAGGGGGGGGGGGGGCAAGCCGGGGCCCATGCCCCGGGCGGCAGATTCAGGGGGCGGCCAAATTCACACTTCACGGACCAATGGACAACTCATCATTTATTTAACTTTCACCACGAAATAAATAATAGCACAAGTACAGCAATTTCATGGCCATATCAACTTGACCGATACCCTGAGCGCGGAGTGAGACGTGCTGCATGAACATATTTTATTATTCGCGAGGCGCGTAGGCAAGGCATAGTTCAAAATACGCGCCCGGCTCCCGCTCGCCTGCAGGAATCGCAGATCGGGGCAGCACTGTATACTGGGTTTTCTTTTTCTTTGACTGTACCTATAGCTGAAATTATATGGATGACTAGCTGTTGCCCGCGACTTCGTCCGCGTTAGCATAGTAGATCACATCCCAAGTATTATTTATTGTACAAAAATATTCAATGTACAGAATTGACTTTCCTACGATTTTATTATATATAGATGTTCCGCGCGGCTTCGCTTGCGTAATTTAGGAATTTCACGCAACCGTACATTTTTCCGCAAAAAATAGCCTATGTCTTTTCACGCGGTCTATTCTTCTTGTTTGCCAAATAACATAAAAATAGCTCCAGTAGTTCTTAAGATAATAAGCGATTTCATATAATTTCCCCCGTTTTTCCCACATTTTCCTCTATTTATTCGCTTCTATTAGTCTTAGCGTAATAAAATAATATAGCCTACTAGATGATGCCCGCAACTCCGTTGCGCCAAAACTCGTTTATCGCGCGGGAACCGTACATTTTTCCGGGATAAAAAGTATCCTATGTCCTTTCCCGGGACTCAAAGTATTTCCATACCAAATTTCAGCAAAATCGGTTCGGTGGTTGGGGCGTGAAGAGGTAACAGACAGACAGACAGACAGACAGACAGACACACTTTCGCATTTATAATATTAGTATGGATAGCCTTCCTCGATAAATAGGCTATCTAACACTGAAAGAATTTTTCAAATTGGACCAGTAGTTCCTGAGATTAGCGCATTCAAATAAGCCCTTTCAAATAATTTCCCCCCGTTTTTTTCCACATTTTCCTCTATTTCTTCGCTCCTATTAGTCTTAGCGTGATAAATTATATAGCCGATAGCCTTCCTCGATAAATGGGCTATCCAACAGTAAAAGAATTTTTCAAATCGGTCCAGTAGTTTCTGAGATTAGCGCGTTCAAATAAGCCCTTTCAAATAATTTCCCCCCGTTTTTTCCACATTTTCCTCTATTTCTTCGCTCCTATTAGTCTTAGCGTAATAAAATATAGCCTATAGCCTTCCTCAATAAATGGGCTATCCAACAGTAAAAGAATTATTTAAATCGAACCAGTAGTTCCTGAGATTAGCGCGTTCAAACAAACAAAGAAACAAACTCTGCAGAATTATAATGTTATTAGTATAGATAAAGGTGAAAATAAACATAAGTAGGTAGGCGGGGCGGCATTTTTCAGTTTTTGCCCCGCCTAAAAAAAATTTGAAGATCCGGGGCTGCTAGCGAGGAATGTGTTTTTAAGATTTAATGGCGGCGACTTTGACGATTCTCAGCAACAAATCCGCGCAACGCTGCTCGTGGAAACGCCCGGTTTTAATCTAGAGTCCAGAGCGTAGAGCTCTCCAAAGACAGTACGTAACATACATGTACTCGAAAACATGATTTTTTTTTATTTAGTTGCGATTGTGTTTACTTATAGGGTGTCACAGCAACTGTAGTAGAAATTAACAAATTGCCAATAAAAGAAAACATATAACAAAACAGTTTGTACTATAATAAATAGTTTAGGTTAAGTTAGGTTAGGTCGTTAACTAGAAGTGGTATTGGTGTACTCTGCGGAACGCGATGTGATGACGCCGGCGTAGTAGCGGGCGGAGGCGCGGGGGACGCGGGCCAGCGCAGCGTCGTCAAAGTCCACCTGGTACAGGCCGAACCGGGGCCTGGGGACAGAGGGTTAAGGGTAAGTTTTGGGTAAAAAACACCAGCGAAAGACTGATAAATCTTAAGATGATAATATACTACAGTTTTGGAGAAGAGTGGCTGTGAGCCTGTGACATACGTATTACGTACGGACGCACGGACAGACATTAGTTCAACAAATGGGTCCGTTTTTTTGCCATTCGGGTATAGAACCCTAAAAACATCATGGAATCGAGTAAACCACTTCATTATAAACAAGTTAAAAGTCAATGCACTTTATTTCAAGAGTCCTGGTTTAGTTGAAAAATAAAATTACGCAGTATAGGTATAATAACTCAAACAACAGCGATTAAAGCTGCATCAATTTAAAAGTCATTCACCGTCCAATTTACGTAGGTAATTATTTTTGGTAATTGGTAATATTAAAACATAAGATAATAATTGCAAAGATAAAACACCGTTCGTGTCAACATCATAGGGGCCTGCAACCCCGAATGAAGATTTTCTGGGCGAGATCGCTGATATTATGTATGTCGAGACAGAAATGCAACAGGCGTTAAACAGCTGATTTTGAACAAAACTGATATTCAAACATATATAAACTGATATCTGTTGTCTGTCAAGGTGTTGTACAGGACATTTCTGACACACAGTAGATATTTGTGCAGCATACAAACGCCTGTTGCATTGCTGTCACAATATTATATTAATTCAAAATCACGTCGCAGGACCCTCATCACCTTAATGAGTGGCAGTCTTCCACCGTGCATTTTTCGCTTAACTTTCTGCCGCGCACTGTAAAACTCTGGGACGAACTGTCACCAGCAGTATTTCCGGACTAATACGACCTACAAACCTTCAAGAAGAGAACGTATTCGACCCTCTTGTATATGTATAGAGTAGTTTTAATGATAATTATCGGTACTCACGCGAAGCCATCGTCCCACTCCAGGTTATCGAGCAGCGACCAGGCGGTGTAGCCCACCACGCGCACGCCGTCCTCGTGCATCGCCAGCAGCACCTGACACGTTATGTCAATACTTGTAACCCAAACAACTTAGTAGGTAAGCCCCAAACAAAATTAAAGTTAATATCACATATCCCCAAACAAAAGGATTTACGTACTGAAACTAGAAATTTTCAGTTACTTCGTTGTGTCAAAAATTAGTTTATCGCACGAGAACTAAACATTTTTCCGAAATAAAACTTTCTATGTCCCTTTCCTAGACTTAAAGTATCATTGATCTCTGTTGCTAACATTGATGAATATCGATCTTTTTGGATCATTATGAATGGATGGAGCGCGGCGCTCAAGCCAGATGTTGCGACTTCGAATCCCAGAGCGCTAGTGATATTGCATATTTTTTCCAACCCGAAGGGTTTTTTAAAGCTCACGTGATTAAGGATCCCGTATATCCAGATACTTCAAGTATCCGGATTCTGGAAGACCTGACTAAAGTACAAATATAACCCACCTGCTTGAGCATCTCGCTGATGTATGTGATCCTCTCATCGTCCTGTATCTTGAGGCCGTCGGAGTCGCCGTAGCCGTTCTCCGTGATGAGGATCTCTACGTCCCCGTAGTTGTCCTTCAGCCACTTCAGCTGTTTGCGCATGCCCTCGTAGTATATCTACCGGCGAACGCATTTAACGATTAGGACAGCTTGCAAATTTTGACTGGCTCTTTGAATATTGTAGAGACTAGATTTTTTTTAATGTACGGTTACCCAATACGGTATTTTGATCACGGTGCGTTTTCGACAAAAATGTCAGCTTAGTCCTGAGAACTGGTCAATAGGTCAATAATTTTTTGTGGGTTTCCTTCGCCGTCGCGTCGTAAAATTTACTTGATATCTCATTGGTAAACGCCACCACATGGGATTAAACCTGCACCCTCTCTAGTACGAAAGGTCTTACTAGTAGACCATGGCTCTGAAAATTACTTTAGGCTAAAGCGAAATGTTATTCACATAGAACCACGATGTGCCCGCTTTGCCCCACTCGGGCCTGGCGTAGAGGATGCCGTCCACTTCAGCGGCGCCCAGCACGTACGTCAGAGCTGACTCCCCCTCCCGCGCGCGCCGACCCACGCGGGACGTGTAGTGGTTCATTGCCAGGAAGTCGAAGGTGCCTGAGGGGTAAGCAATGATTCTTCAGTGGGGTAAGCCAAAATATTTGGCAGCGTAAACGTTATAAATTATAATATTATAATATGGCAAATGTTATGATTACTCAGCTATCGAATCCTGCCACTCCACTAAAACCAGTTTAAACCGAAGACCAGCAAGCAAACTTATGGTTTTACTAGATGACGCCCGCAACTCCGTTGCGCCAAAATTTGTTTATCGCGCGGGAACCTACATTTTTCCGGGATAGAAAGTATACTATGTCCTTTCCCGGGACTCAAAGTATCTCCATACCAAACAACAAAATCGGTTCAGCGGTTTAGGCGTGAAGAGGTAACAGACAGACAGACGGATAGACAGACAAACAAATACACTTTCGCATTTATAATATTAAGTATGGAGGTATGGATTACTAAGGATGAACATAACACCCATGAGAAAAAAGGATTCACTCTCCATAAAATGAGTGCCTTTCTGAATGCCTTAGCAACACACAGAGTAAACAACTTTATGCTGGTTTTCTGTATGGCTCATATATTTTATTTGGTTCAAAGCTATATGTTGTCTTTCTAGTCGAGTCAGCTCACTAGACTGTCTAAACCTCCAGCGGCTGATCATTAAACTAATCTCAATATACCTCTAATCGATTTGTGTACCTCTGACAAGTTTAATTTCCTCTTTGGTGAAGCTGGGCAGGCGGGAGCGCGGATAGCCCTGCGCCTTGCTGTTCCTCTCTATGATCTGCTCGATGGCTGGTGGCCAGCCACCCTTCTTCGAGAATATAGGGTGATTGAACAGACCCACCTGAAAATGGTTAAGAATTTAAAAGTCATTTAAAATTTGGTTTCATGAATATGGTTTCTAAAGGTACAAGTTGTAACCGAGCGACACGCGACAACTGCAGACGACGTGTCGTCGCGACACTACTGGTTTCTTTGTATTTCTATTAAATACCCTCCGCAGCTAGCGACACTTATTCATAGAAATACATAGAAACCAGTAGTGTCGCGACGACACGTCGTCTGCTGCCGCTTCATGTAGCGGGCTTCCAACTTGCACCTTTACACTGTACAAATTTTATAGGGTAGCTCAACAGTGTCCTTTAAATCAATGTCGCTCAACACCGAGATTAATAGTATTACCCACGTGTAATTTGATACCATAATATTGTTTTGCTACTGTTGTCTAAAATCACGCAATTTGAGAGAAATTATTTGATACTAGATGATGCCCGCAACTTCGTTGCGCCAAAATTCGTTTATCGCGCGGGAAAATTACATTTTTCCGGGATAAAAACTATCCTATGTCCTTTCTCGGGACTCAAAGAATCTCCATGCCAAATTTCAGCAAAATCGGTTCAGCGGTTCGAGCGTGAAAAGGTAACAGACAGACAGACAGACAGACAGACACACTGTCGCATTTATAATATTAGTATGGAGTATGGATTAAATGGCACTGTGATGTCAACAGTAGAGGAACATTTTACTTTAAGCCATGTGGGAAATCGTTGTGTTTATAGGTCTTGTGGCACGGAGACCGGAGTAGCAGGTGTTGGTGACAAATCCAGGTAGTCTTACATAGATCTGTCGCAGCAGCTCGGCCGTGCCGTCGTCGTCGTCCTCGTCCGCCTCCATCCACACCATGTGGTTGCACAGCGCCACTTTCCCTGTAATCCACTTAGGATAAGCTAGAATGTTTCCCGTAATTTCATATTGCACCGAATTTATGCGTTTATGATTACGATAAAAATACATTCTGTGTTTTCCTGTGATCCAATTTATGCCTAGTTCTGTAAAGGATGTTTTGCGTCAAAAGGTAAAAGACAGATGGACACTCTCTGATCTTTAATATTCGTATGTACTTCCATCAATATCTCAAATTAGGAAAAAACTGTATAAGTAGCAAAAGAGACATCATCGCAAGATCTTCTATTCTCATCAGTGCGACTTACCACGATACTTGTTCCGGAACTCCTCGTCGTAGACCCTCCAGGCGCGCGCGTGTGCCACCAGCACGTTCTTGATGCAGATGTAGTCGGCGACGCCCGCCCAGCTCATGCCGGGCGGGTGCGTGGCGTAGTCGTAGCTGGACACGCAGAACGAGAACGGCTCGTTGATGGTCAGCCAGCGCCGCACGCGGTCACCGAATTTGGAGTACGCCACGCGCGCGTAATCCGCGAACCACTGGCCGATGAGCGGGTTCGCCCAGCCACCTGCAAGATGCGACCTGGTAATTACTATGTGCATTGTGCGTCTTTCATTTCGAGCATTTTTGATAAAAAAATCTCGTGTTTCCCAAAATATCTGACTATGACTGCGCCTGTCGTGATATCGACGAGATTGACACGATTTTTAAAAGGCACCTACTTTCTAATAATGACTCCATGCATGTATCCCCACTTTTTGGAGACTTTGGATATTTATCAATTTTATGCTGTATTGTTTTTATAGTCAGCGAAGTAATTTGAAAGTAAAACTTTTTATTCTAGTATCCGGTACTTTGTATGCCGTACCGAGATCCTGCAGGTTCTGCGGCAGGTCCCAGTGGTAGATTGTGACGACGGGCTCGATGCCCCGCGCCAGCAGACCGTCGATCAGCTGGTTGTAGTACCGCACGCCGTCCTCGCTCACCTCGTTCGACAGACCGCTGGGCAGCAGCCGCGACCACGACAAGGAGAACCTGAAATGTGGGAAGATCATGATGTGAAACTGTCAAGGAATACTTATAAAGACGGCTATAAAGACAGATAAAGGAATGCCATTCGCATTTAAAAGTCTTCATTTGTAAAAAGTAATACAACAGAGCTATACTGTACTCGGCGCAACACGGCGGTAGCGGTCATTGACTCCCTGTCAAAAAATTGACATTTTCTATACAAAGCCGCGATTGACAACATCTGACACTTCATTGTCAATTTCGGTTTATATAGAAAATGACAAATTTTTGACAGGGAGTAAATGACCGCTACCGCCATATTTCGCCGAGTACAATATGGTATCACTTGATTGGATCTTGAGTGGATCGAGTAAATTATCCGTATAAACATGTTTCAGAATTCAGTCCAGAATCCAGAGCTTATTGACAGCTTTTTGTTGTAACGATGTGAATCAGGGGGAAGAGCATGAGTTTATTTCTGTAGATAGCTTAAGAAATTAACGTCGCGTTGTTGAATACCAAAATATGTTAAATGGGGGCTATCAAATATATTTATTTGCCATTCGAATCATACAAACGTCTGAGGCTTCAGACTTCAGTCTCGAAATCAGCGAGCAGCGGGGCGGGAGCGGCGCTTCAAATGTATTATGAAACTTTTGAAGCCAGTGTATAAACAATAATATTAATAATGTTTTAAATATTGAACTGGCTTCAAAATCAGCCGCGCGCGGCGTACTAGACGGCTTACGCTTCGAATCCAGAGAGCTCATTCACGTCGAAACCATCATCAAACGTGAGTTTCCAAGTCCCCACCTGTAGAAGTCGAGGCCGAGCGCAGCAGCCGCCTCGACGTCTTCCTGCCACTGGTTGTAGGAGTTGCAGGTGACGTCGCCGTTGAACTCCGAGCCGGCGCGGTGCAGCCAGTTGTCCCACACGCTCGCTGTCTTGTCTGGAAATTATGTTAATGTTTGTATTATCATGGACCAACTATAAATACATATAGATGAAGCCCGCAACTCCGCTGCGCGAAAATTGTTTAGTCGCGCGGGAACCATACATTTCCGGAATAAAATGTACCCTATGTCCTTTCCCGGGATTCAAAGTACCATACTAAATTTGGCAACAGGCAGACAAACAGACACACTTTTGCATTTATATTACTAGTATGGATTATATGGATTTCTAGAAACCGAAGTGCTACGTCTAATAATTTTAGCCTGTTAGAACTAGGGGCAACTAATTTGGTAAAATCTAGTTTTTAACAGATAATATTTTTTGGTTAAAACTAGTTATTGCTGGTACCATAACAGATGACCCGACGACCTTTTAACTAAACCACAAACCAACTATAAATATAAATCAGTTACCCCCTATTTATTCACAATAAAATGACATCATAGCGATATAAAATAGGCTTAGCTTATAAAATAGGCTCAAGATAACACTGTCCATTTGATATCAAATCCCGGTCATAAATATTTCAGATTTAGTCAAGACCATAATATGACGTGTGTTCAAGTGTTGTTCAGGTTATCATCACATTTAAATAGGCCTAAGCCATCGTGTTTAGTGTTATCGGTATTTAGATAGTACAGTTGTAAAGCCGCAAGAGGAGATAAGTGTTTTACAGCCGATTGGGATAGTGACAAAGAACGCCGCCGCGCCGTCGCACACTGGTCCCAAAGTAAAATAAATGGGACATTAAGAATTTTCGGATCGAAGGTCAACGGATCAGACTGTTTTTTTTTTTTTTTGTAGACAGCTGATGCAATTACAAGTCACTTTTATAGATATCGTTTTTTTCAAATATGCCGTATCTACAGAGATAAAAAATAATTAAAAAAAACTTGTATGGATGAAATCATAATTTTGTCATTTTAATCCAAGATTCAAACGTATTCAAAATAAATCATAGCACAGCTTATAGAGGGACTCTTGTCGTACATTTTTGTCATAGATACTCAACTGCGATTTTTGCGCCTTTAAGAGCTACAGGCACTATAATTTTTTTTGTCAGCGGATGAGGCTGATTTTTTTTGTAGCAACTGATGCAATTACAAGTTACTTTTATAGATGTTGTTTTTTTCAAATATGCCTTATCTACAGAGAAAAAAAAATGAATTATTTTTGTATGGACGAAATCATAATTTTGTAATTTTCTTCCAAGATTCAAACGTATTCAAAATAAATCATTGCACAGTTTTGTTATAGACACTTAACTGCGATTTTTGTGCCTTTAGGAGCTACAGGTACTTTAATTTTTATTGTTTTGTATAATTCATTTCTGAGTATTTCATATAGTTTTTAATAAATATTGTTAAGGATAGACAAAGAATAATGTTTTCTTTATTGACAAGTAACTCTTTCTAATGTCTATTCATAAAAAAGCCTATATATACTAAAACTAAAAATTAAAGTAGAAATCTCAAAACATGTACGTACAGGTAAATTATTTTATGACTCATCCAGTTTGCAAACATCCGTATTGCAAGCATTTTTTTATAACTCATTGTCTAATTAAAAAACAATAGAATGGCTTTCTATTGTTATCGCGGTCGCATGCGACCGCTTGGGGCTCGAAGCCCGAGCCTTTCTATTGTTATGCGACCGCGATAACAATAGTAAGGCTTCTATTGTTATCGCGGTCGCATGCGACCGCTTGGGGCTCGAAGGATTATTGCGCGAGTCATCTGTATTGCAAGCATTTTTTTATAACTCATTGTCTAATTACCCCCACTACTTGAAGTAATATGAGGCTTTCATGATCGGTTTTCACAATAGCCTTATTGTGTCTCGTTTTACCACGATCGAAGGAATAATTTACATGTACAAACACGTTTTGAGATTTCCACTATTGTTAACACATTACCTAAAATTATAATCATACAAGTTTGTATTTTGACGGTCCTAAGCCCGTAAAAGTACTCGGAAGGGAAAATTTGAATTGCAATCCTTGTGCCTATTATATTTAGCGTTTTCGAAGCGTTCGCTAGCGCTGAATAACAAAACAGAGCACAAATTCCAAGTATACAGGTAATTACTAATTAGGCAATGAGTCATTACCAAACAATGTTTGCAAACTGGATGAGTCATAAAATAATTTACCTGTCCGTACATGTTTTGAGATTTCTACTTTAATTTGTTTAGTTTTAGTATATATAGGCTTTTTTATGAATAAGACATTAGAAAGAGTTACTTGTCAATAAAGAAAACATTATTATTTGTCTATCCTTAACAATATTTATTAAAAACTATATGAAATACTCAGAAATGAATTATACAAAACAATAAAAATTAAAGTATCTGTAGCTCCTAAAGGCACAAAAATCGCAGTTAAGTGTCTATGACAAAACTGTGCAATGATTTATTTTGAATACGTTAGAATCTTGGAATAAAATGACAAAATTATGATTTCGTCCATACAAAAAATAATTTATATTTTTTTTCTCTGTAGATAAGGCATATTTGAAAAAAACAACATCTATAAAAGTAACTTGTAATTGCATCAGATGCTACAAAAAAAAATCAGCCTCATCCGCTGACAAAAAAATAAATAAAGTGCCTGTAGCTCTAAAACACGCAAAAATCGCAGTTGAGCAACATGACAAAAATGTACGACAAGAGTCCCTTTATAAGCTGTGCTATGATTTATGTTGAATACGTTTGAATCTTGGAAGAAAATTACAAAATTATGATTTCGTCCATACAAAAAATAATTCATATTTTTTTTCTGTAGATAAGGCATATTTGAAAAAAACAACATCTATAAAAGTAACTTGTAATTGCATCAGATGCTACAAAAAAAAATCAGCCTCATCCGCTGACAAAAAAAATTAAAGTGCCTGTAGCTCTAAAAGGCGCAAAAATCGCAGTTGAGTGTCTATGACAAAAATGTACGACAAGAGTCCCTCTATAAGCTGTGCTATGATTTATTTTGAATACGTTTGAATCTTGGATTAAAAATTAAAAAATTTTTAAATTATTTTTTATCTCTGTAGATACGGCATATTTGAAAAAAACGACATCTATAAAAGTGACTTGTAATTGCATCAGCTGTCTACAAAAAAAATCAGCCTGATCCGTTGACCTTCGATCCGAAAATTCTTAATGTCCCATTTATTTTACTTTGGGGCCAGTGTGCGTCGCATAAAACTCCCGCTCTGGTTTCGGTGCCGGTTGACCGTTTCATTGAAACCAGGTAAGTTACGCGAGTGTAATTGTATAGTGCCCAAGTGTGTGCACAGTATGCAAGAGCTCTCTCTTCCTTAGGGGTTTCACACACAGAGCAGACCGTAGACAAAGTCCCTTTCGTTAAAAACGATGACGAAATTCGTTATCAAAATGCTACGAATAATAAGCAGCTAATACGCAGCTCGGGTACATAGGGCACCGCGCCCTATGTGCCCGAGCTGCGTCTGCGGAGCGAGGTCTCCGGGACGCTCCTGTACATATCTCGCCTGCACTGGTCCATGGAGGTCGAAGACGTCGTGGACTATATCAATAAGAAGACATCCCTCCACTTGAGGGTCGAATGATGCACCACCTACCTATAGTAGCCCAACGAGCGAATCGTCGATTGACGTCACGCTATCCAGCGCGTACGTCCAGATTAGGCATTGGCGTGTCCTTCCTGATGCGTCATGTAGTGATCACCGCTTATTGGTGTAAGAGTTTTCTCGTGCGGTCCCGAGTGATACCGTAGTCAATTCTAATGACTATAAATACAATGTAAAGAACGGCGATTGGAATTTATTCCGCTCCCTCATTACCGCTCATGCCGGAGACTTCACTGGGCCGGATTTAAACGTCAACGAGTGCGCGGAAACACATTTGTTTTATGACAAACACATTTGTTTACTGTGCCGATGTAGCCTTGGGTCGTAGACCTCTTAAAAAAGATCACAACTGTAAATGGTGGAACAGTAAACTTCTTAATCTTCGTCGGGAATTTAGAAGGGCCAGGCGCAAAATTAATAATCTTCGTAAATCTGGCCTCAATCGTTCGGATGATAATTACATAATTAGTTTAAACAACCTACGCATTTCAAGGTCACGCTATCGCGCCGCCGTTACGTTGGCAAAAAATAATATGTTGAAGAATGCCGCGAATAGACTAGATAAAGAGGGCCCCTGGTCCTCTTTATACCACGAGCTTAAACCCAGTACAGTACTCCAAAAGTGATAATGCGCATAGAAGTTTTCGAAATTTGTCGGCAACGGTCGTATTTCCAGAGCGACGGTAGACGATATTGCATTTTCTATTTGCATTGCGTTTAAGATACATGTATCAGTCAAAGTTCGTCGCGATATTCCTGTAGCTTTTGTAACACGGTCATTATTCACGGTCACTCATGCGCATTATTAATTTTGGAGTACTGTAGTAGTAATGAGCCGAGCTTTTTCTCAAATATTAAAATTAACAACTCTTACACTTGTAGTTTAGACGAAACGGCGAAGGCATATCTAAACGTTCTCATCCCAGACGACGAGCCCTCCTTGGATGATGAACACCACCGCGACATTAGGAGTAGAATGTTAGACCCCATTCATACACCGGTCTCAGATTTACCAACTTCGGAGGAGTTTAGTAAAATAGTAAACCTTTTGCGTATAAAAAATCTGCGGGCGAGGATAAAATATCGAATATTATGATAAAACAAGCGTGCTTAGCGGCCAGTTCATCGATTCTACATGTTTACAACAGATGTATCGCAGAAGGTACATTTCCAAAAATTTGGCGCACCGGTTGCTTAAAATTAATACCTAAAGCGGGAAACAAATCTCCAGACGACCCAATATCTTACCGTCCGATAACGTTACTGCCTTGCTTAGGTAAATTACTAGAACGTCTCATCGTACCTCGCCTGCTACCCGGTGGCCCTAAATTTCATAGTCATCAGTTCGGTTTCACCGCCGGAAAATCGACTGTTGACGCGGCTATGGAAGTTAGAAAAATAGTAAATCTTTCGGAATCGAAATACGTGGTCGCCATTTCATTAGATATCTCTGGCGCGTTCGATCATGCTTGGTGGCCGATATTATTATTAAAACTAAAAAATCGAGGTTGCTACTCTAATATTTATGCCATAATACGTTCTTACTTTTTTAATGGTCAAACTAAGCTTCGACTTGGCCATTGTACACACGCCAAAGATTTAACTTGCGGCTGCCCTCAGGGCTCTGTTATCTCGCCAAAACTATGGAATTTCGGATTTGATGATTTATTAAGTCTTCCCCTACCACCACTGTGCGTACTAGTTGGCTACGACAATGACGGCTTTCTCATCGTTCAAGCAAATTCACGTTCCGAAATTGAATCTAAAGCCAATGATAGTCTTAATTTAATATCGAGCTGGGGTAAACGTAATCGCCTGAAATTCGCCGCGCATAAAACTTACCAAATTCTTTTAAAAGGTTCCCTTAGCATTAAACTTGACAATATTAACGTTAAATGTAAACAGTCGCTCTGTTATCTTGGTTTTTACTTGGAAAATAAATTTACATTTTTAGAACATATAATTCAAACTGGTGAGAAAGCGAAGCGCAATTTTTACTCCTTTACCAAAATATCTACGTCGACATGGGGCCTCTCTTTCAAAACCCTAAAATTAATTTACACCGCTACTTACCTAGGCAGCATTTGCTACGGGGCCCCCGTGTGGGCCGACAGAGCAACTATCGGCGCGGCTCGTCGCAAGTTGCTACAAAGCCAACGTCTTGCTCTTATATTCTTATGCAAAGCTTACAGGACCACAAGTACCGAAGCCTTGCCTGTGTTAGCCGGAGTTTTACCCGTTGACCTTGAGATTCAGCGTCGTGCGACAATGTGTTATCATAACAAAAACATTGACAACCCGTTCTTTTTAAGCGCTCACGATTAAATTAAAATAGCAAGATTGTTTGAACCTTTAGAAAACTCTGTGCAAAGCCTAATCTCCGAATGGCAGTCGCGATGGGACAGTTCCACCAAAGGGCGACTTCTTTATAATTTTTTCCCTAATATTCAAACATTGGATGGATATTGATCACTGCGTTTCTCAATTCCTGACCGATCATGGAAATTTTAAGGCCAAACTTTACGGATTTAAACTAGTGCCTTCACCCATGTGCGAGTGCTCGACCGAAGGCAACATGTTTGAACAAACCGCTCATCATGTTCTCTGGGAGTGCAGTCTCTGGCAGGACGAAAGAACTACTATGCTAAACAACCTATTCTGTACATCTGGAGTCGCATACTACGGTGATCTCGTGGACAGCGCTAGGAACTTCCGTGCCTTCAAGCGTTTTTGTCACAATTATTATTGGCAACAGTCAAACTATTGTGTTAACTCCAATATTAACTTAGCTTAGCTTAGGAGTCACAATTATTAACCTTATTTCCGTGGTGCTCCCCCTTAAGTTCTTTGACTTTCGTCAAAGCAGTCGTCATTGCAACTTTGTGCTGTCTCCCGCTTTTATGGGGAGGGAAATTGGAATCTTCCTACTCCTCCTATTTTCTTCTGATTAATTTCGTTGCGGATCCCAAGACAGTTTTAGCATGTCCCTCGGGCTCTCTGAGATCATATCAAAGGGTTTTCGTGGTTGGATACCGCTGTCGATCCTGGCGACACAGGAGATACAGTGGTGGGAATGTGTGGTGGCCCAAAGCCCGTTTAAAAAAATTGAGGGTCGAACGTCTGCAGTCTCGCCACAAGGTCAACTTCAGTTCCTTTGTGGTGAGAGTACCGACGCATCTTCTGTCGACCTTTGAAGCGGAGGAATTCTGGCCGACTGATGTGGTCTACCGAAGGTTCCGGGGGAGATTCCGGAAAGAAGCGCGCGTCACGTCGCCGACAACTAAGTGATAAAGTGTAGTTATTAAGTGTATTTTATATGTATGTTAGTCATTAAGGTATATATTGTATGGACCTATGTAGCCTGAAATAAATAAATAAAATAAATAAAAACTATCAAAATGTATAGGATTCGACATATTTTGTCTTCGCAAGCGAAATGTAATTTAGCGATGATATTTCAAAACGCATACATTTTGATAACGAATTTCGTCATCGTTTTAACGAAAGATACTTTGTCTAAGGGGGCTTTACTCTCATAATTCAGTGGGACGGAGGACCGACACGACTGACGAGAGATTAGGGCGAAAGTATAGCCCCAATTGTGCACATATTGAAGTCAAAGTAAAATTGTAGAGACCGTACAAGTACAAACTCTACAATTTTAATTTGACTTAAGAAGAGAGAGAAGCATGAAAACTATATTGATTTTACTTTGTATACCTTTTTGGAATATCTTTTATGTTTCATTACCACTTTGTCTATGAATAAAGTTTTTCTTTTATTATAATTTATTTAAGTTAAATCCAACAAAAAACTCTCAAAAAATCAACTAAAATTGTTGCTGAAACTACTGATATAAAATTAAATGTATAATAAAATGATTCCCTGTAGTAAAAAGAGAATGATCGAATTAAAAAAAAAAAGCTTGATAGCGTGCAAAGAATAGATAGTTGATTCACCCACTCACTTCCTTATCTTCTAAGCTAATATTGATATTATTACTTGAGTATGAATGGCGTCGCATAGTGATGTAAGTATGCGACGGTAAGTCCTTGAGACTTTATGCAATTAGTAATGTAATTGTAACAATTGAAAGTGAATAAAAATTCATAATTAAATACGACGAAGAAGTGAAACACGTGTGCACACGAGAGACGATATTTGCACAACTGTATACCGCGCAAAAACGTTAAAAAAATTCAATACTGTTCTACTTAAATAACAATATCTTATATCACGTACAATTCTTAAATATAACATATTATTTTGTACCTCATCCTCATACTTACAAAGTCAACTTCAGACGTCGCATCATAAAAAGGGTTGAAAAACACAAAAAAAAGGTTGTTATACAAAGTTCGAATATAGATTTAATAAATTTACCGACTATATCTTATATCTTTAAACGAGCAATTCTTGTATATATAATGTAATTGGGATCTCGGAATCGGCTCCAACGATTTTCATGAAATTTAGTATATAGGGGGTTTTGGGGGCGATAAATCGATCTAGCTAGGAATCATTTTTAGAAAATGTCATTTTATTCGTGTTTTATAGAATACCGAGCAAAGTTCGGTCAAATAGCTAGTAATATTAAATAAATAACTTACTTGCACGTCTTATATTTTAATTTTAAATAACAAATACAACACTTCTTTTGGAATTTTGGTGCGGTAGTTAGACACTTTGGTTTATATTGAAATCTATTACTTTTTTGCAAATTCTACTGATTTCCACTTGAATGTCATAAAAACATGGGACGAAAGCTGGATGAGAAGTGAATAAAAATTCGCGTCTATCGTTTCGTCCCACTTGGAGGAAAATTTATGAGACGAAAGACTCAACTACTCCTTAGGTTAGTAGGGCAGGCTTAGGAGGTCATTACCGTGATAGTGATTACAACATAGTGTTAATCTTATCTAAGAAGATGGCGTCGCGGCGAGATCGCATGAGGCCAAACTGGATGGAGCTTCCATCGCTTAGATGTCTATCACCAGCATATTAGCTTCTCAAATATTACAGTAACGCTATATGACGCCGAGCGGACGAAAATTCGTTTGTTGCGCGAAAACCGTACATTTTTCCGAGATTAAAAGTATCCCATGTCCTTTCCCGGGACTCAAAGTATCTCTATTCCAAATTTCAGCAAATTTGGTTCAGCGGTTTGGGCGTGAAGAGGTGACATACAGACAGACACACTTTCGCATTTATAATACTAGTATTAAAAGTATGGATATACTGGCCTAATATACAGGGTGTAACAAAAATAAGCGATAATGCTTTAGGGTGTGTACGAGTTCCTTGTAGAGAGTTCACTGTGAAAGTAGCAGCGCTGTAAGACCAAAAATTTTTTTCACTTTTGTATGGGGAAACTCGTGAGTCGTGACGCTCGGGCCCTTGCCCATACAAAAGTGAAAAAAAAAATTGGTCTTTCAGCGCTGCTACTTTCACAGTGAACTCTCTACAAGGAAAACGTACACACCCTAAAGTATTATCACTTATTTTTGTTACACCCTGTATGAAGTAGGTATACCTACCGTGACGCATAAAATGTGAAAATAAGGAAGTGTGCATAGACGGTGCCTCTATAGTCCATACAACCAAATGGCCGGGCAACACTCCAAGTCTTCTAAACGGCCGTATTAGTGGTGTTAGAATAAAAGATTCGGAATTGGAATACGGAAGAAAATTCAAACGTTTGAAAATAGAACTCTGTCCAGCTGTGAGTGTTATATTAGCGAATAGCGACATGACAATGCAGAGCGTAGCGACTATGTCGCGTCGCTTCACAGTGTGCTTTATTTAATAATTCATCCGTTGTGAGTTCAATTTTCTCCTCAAATGAGGCATGGTTTTAGATGTCGGATATAATCCCAGTCTTAGCTAGCCAATTGGCCATTCGGAAGCCGTTATTTTGAAGAGGCGAATTCCACAAACGCCAAATAAAATCATCCCATGACTATAAATGGGGTCTCCATTTATAGACTGTTAACTCGCCATTCTAATTGATGGGTCGTACGTGGGAGAGCCATGCTTCGGCACGAATGGGCCGGCTCGACCGGAGAAATACCACGTTCTCACAGAAAACCGGCGTGAAACAGCGCTTGCGCTGTGTTTCGCCGAGTGAGTGAGTTTACCGGAGGCTCAATCCCCTACTCTATTCCCTTCCCTACCCTCCCCTATTCCCTTCCCTTCCCATCCCTACCCTCCCCTATTACCCTATTCCCTCTAAAAGGCTGGCAACGCACCTGCAGCTCTTCTGATGCTGCGAGTGTCCATGGGCGACGGAAGTTGCTTTCCATCAGGTGACCGGTTTGCTCGTTTGCCCCCTCATTTCATTTAAAAAAAAACTTGTGTATATTATATAATGCTATTGGACAGATAACGCCAGATAACGCCTCCGTGGTCCAGTGGTCTAGAGCGTCGCTCTTGACTCGGAGGTCGTGGGTTCGATTCCCGCGTTAGAAACATGTTATTTCCAAGTTTCGTTAGGACACTGCAGGCTGATCACCTGATTGTCTGATAAGTAAGATGATCCATGCGTCGGATGGGCATATAAAAAGCCGGTCATGCACCTGATCTCTCGCCGGTCTTCCGTCCCACTGGGTTATGAGAGTAAAGGAATAGAAAGTGCTCTTGTGTACTGCGCACACACCTGGGCACTATAAAATTACTCCTGCGTACCTGACCTGGTTTCAATGAAACCGGCCACCGTCACCGAAACCGGTATGGGGAGTATTATTATATTATAATGCTATTGCATAAGACAGTGTTTGCCGTGGAATTATAGTTTCCCGTATTTAATTTTAGAAACAAAAAAACGTAATCACTACCGTTTCGAATCCCTAGCCTGGCAGGAAGAAAGAAGAAGAAAGTAACAAGAAGCGCGAAAATGATGAGGATGGTCAGTGGCGGCCTCAGGAGGTGGCGAACGGGGCAATCGCCCGGGGCCTGCAGCTGGGGCCTCGCGTCAAGAAAATTAATTGGATTATTGTGCTTAAACTAGAGATAATCTTAGTAAAAGCGCAAAACATATCAATTTTAAAGTTTATCATTCCTTTCTTTTTTCGTAAGACAAAGGACCTCACAGAACCTGCCGCCCAGGGCTTCGTTAAGACCTGCTGCCCGGGGCCTCGCAAAGACCTGCCGCCCGGGGCCTCGCAATGAGTAAGGCCGCTACTGTCTCAATGGTACTCACCGCTGACGTTCCACGCGCCCTCGATCTGGAAGGCGGAGGAGGCGGCGCCGAACTGGAACTCCGCAGGGAACTCGTAGCCCCCCCATGCTCCCCCCACCTCCAACAAACTGAACAGGAAAAAATATTTGATATTTTTTTAGAAATTCCCATATTTTCAGGATACTCTGTTAATGATAACACTTATGTAAGTTAAGACCATGATAACCTTACAAGTTACAGATATTTCAATATCCGGTGTATGTATTAAATGTCTCTATGTTTTTCAATTTCCTGATAGATATGCAGAATGCAAATAGATATTCGATGTTTCTTGGAAATTAGTAATTTCTTTGAAAGCAACACTAATTATACTATTTAATTAGTAATAGATACGATTTAGATTAGAAGCAACAAATAATAATTCATCCAGTCAAGATCAATAAGATATCAGTCATCACTCATCACTCATCAGTCATCACAAAGGCCTAATTAATAAAAGAAACTAATAGGTATACTCTACAAAAATTAATCAAGAAAATTTAATGTCCGTCTAATATTTTTTTATTATTGGAACTTACGTTCTTCTGCTTAATCCGCCGCTCAAAAAATTATAATAGAGTCTACGCAAATTAATACCTCCATAGTCCATACTCCATACCATCTACATTCAGAACTTTAGAACCAAGACCAAATAAATTTCATTTATTTATTCATTCATTCATTCATTCGTTCAAATGGATGGATGGATCACCTGGACTAGGTATTTCGTAAATGAATACTTACCACAACGCGACTACTCCGTACCCCCACATCTCTGCGTCTGCCGGAGATAACGGCTCACAATAAATAATTACATCGTTATTACATTATGATAATACTTTTATGATGTTTAGGTGGTTCGGGCGAAACCAGGGCTGGTCGATCACCGAGCCTAGTAGCCGGACCAGCCAGAAAAGCTGAATTTTGTTCAAAAAGACCGGACACCCCGTTATGGAGGATCGCGTCCCAACTCCCAACAGTATAACGATAGAATTCATTATAGCGCGTACTTTGGGCTTCCGCGCGACTGAGTGTTTTGGCCGCTATTATACCACGAGATCACAAACAATTAGTATTTAACTATATTGCTTAAACGCGCGTGTAGCGGCCAAACCTCTCTGGCGAAAGTATATTTAAATAGAGTTGAGATTATAGTCTCATTTAAGATGTGGAATCTTCTGACATTAAGAGGATCTTCGTATCAAGTTATAGACGCAAAGCTCGACAGAAGACGGACTCAGCTTAATTTATGCCGTAGTCCGGACACGCGCTCAAAAGTCAGACACTTAGGTATTATAAACGCCTGGCAACTGGCAAGTGGCAACCCTAGGTGGGACACCTTTGGATCCTAGATCTAATATTTCAGTATCAGGTCTTAAGTCAAGGTTGTTACTGTTAATATGCGCAGTGCCCACTGCTCACACGTGTACGTATAGGGCCTGTCGATTACACGTCTTACCGAGTAGAGTGGTAAAAACAGTGCCCTGAGCTCAGAGAATACCATCGAGTAAATTGATTCCTAGGCAGTTGACAGACCAACGTCATTTGGTCGGACCATGTCAATTCAATGTTTATTGTTATCTGTCGGCTGGGTTTGACGTAAGGCGACCAAACTTGAAAATACGTAGGTCCCCCATCTTCCTAGGAATCAACTTCTCTGATAGTACATCTATAAAACATGCCGAGTGTTCGGCAGAGCACTGTCTAGTGTCTCACCAAGTCACCAGTCACCACTGTTCTCGGTAGGTGTGATCATGATTCATGGCATAGTCTAAACTATTTTGATAGTACTCTTTAAGTGTATTCAAATTAGTGATATCGGTTGTTTTTGTAGGTTCTATAAATACGGACTGATAACGATTAACGCGAGCAATATTATCATCGGCCGATGTCCCCAATTCGCTAGAGAAACTCCCGCCTGAGACCCCCGGTACAGTGGCGGGGCAAGACCATACTTTGATGTGGACAAGATGTGTTTTGCGAGGCCCCCTGAATCCTGATGGATGACGCAAGAGGGCCTAATTTTAAATTTCTTACAGGTTTATAAAAATTGCTCGGTGGTTTTTCATAAAAATAAAAGGTAGAGATCTCTCGTGCAAGATTTTCTTTAGAGTAGAAAATTTTATAATTTTATTTCCCCTACTTAATATACTAATCTTTTGAATCTTTTTCTAATAATTATTGTTTCTTAACTGAAAAAGTTATCTCTCAACCTCTGGCGACCTACAGAAGCTTTGCGACCCCCGACCCGCAACACGCTGTTCGTACCATAACAATATTGTTATCGACGCGCCAAAACATCCACATCTCAAATTATCGGACGCGTCCGTAGGCCGCGGCTGACGGACGCGACTTGGCCACAACTTGACAATGTACATTGTACACGTTCGTAGGACGACGGGTCTTCGGATTTAAAGATTTCATCATGATGATTTTAGATGTAAAGATTTAATGTTTTTCGCACTGTATGTCATTATCAAACTAAATTTCGTTTTATCAGTTCAATAAACAGTCATAAAACTTATCGCTCGAAGGATTATTCGGCCTTCAAAAATTTGAGTCACTGATGGCTGGTTTACACGTATTAAGTAGATAAGTAGTTACTTTTTAACTTAATTTGAAGTGCCTGCCCGAAAGGTGTCAAGTGACAAGCCCCGCCTGCCAACTTAACAGAAAATAGTCAAAATTATAATTTCCTTGATTTTAACTTGCTATTTGCTACTAACTTTTGTGTTTACATGCAATAAATAACTCAAAATTAAGTTAAAATTTAGTTAACTACTTATCTACTTAGTACGTGTAAACCAGTCCTCACTGCCACACTCAGAGACGAAATATATTACGTAATTGGGTAACTGTAATTAAATTAAGATTTTGACATAAGCCCATTATCTGTTACATAATACATTATCTGTCAACTTTTTTATTAAATTGAAGTTTAATAATCATTAAAATATGTCTATGAGTGCGCTTTAATTCTATACCGAGTTTAAATCGAAGTCTCTGATGTCGTCGAGCGAGCGGGAGTAGAGCTCGGTTCTCCGTGAAGACCGTAATATATACCTCTTTAGCAGCGGACACCAAAATACATTGCCTAATATTATTTATCAGCAACAACCTATTATTAGGTAATATAAAATATTATACGTAAGAGATTACGATCATACGAGAGAAGGAAAGATTAGTATGGCTTTATTTTAACAATGGGGTCGTAAGGTTGAGTATTATAAGGCTCATACGTTTTAATATCGAATTGCTGGAGGGTTTCTGAAGTGAGAGCAAAGAAAACCACGGCATAAACTAACAAAATCGAGACCATTTATTGACTATCTAGTGTTATTGGCTTAATCCCTGTCGTCGTACTCGTCGTCGAGGTCGAGGTCTCTCGTCTTGACCTTGGCGTCGGCCTTCTTGCCCACATCCCTGATGACGTCGGAGTCCTCGAGGCGCGGGTAGGAGGGCTTGGCCAGCACACCCGCGGCGTTTGAGGGCCCGTGCACGTTGATGTACCCCTTGTTCCCCCACGCCTCCGACCACGAGTTCTTCAGGATGAAGTACTGTTCGCCCTTCTTCTCGCCCCAGCCCACGGCCAGCACGGCGTGGTCCAGCTTCTTCGGACCCTTCGAGCTGGAAGCGTTAGGTAAGGAGTTAGGTAAAATCCAAAAATAACACTTATTTTTTACGTGACACTCGAGATAGTAATTGACCCCTACCATTTGTCGTCGTACAGGTATCCAGACTTGTAGAACTGGAAGCTCTTGCAGGTGGAGTCCACGATGACTACAGTGGGGGCGTGTTTCTTAATCGCGATCTGGCAGACACAAAATTATTTAATATTAAAATATTATGTAAGATTGTTTTCTAGATGACAGCCGCAACTCCTTGCGCCAAAATTTTTTCATCGCGCCTAACGAGAGAGCGTTTCGTTTAGACTTTAGAAACAATATTGATATGTTACAGTACTGACCTTGAGCGCGGGCACGCTGTTGGCGGTGACGTTGACGTGGGCGCTGATGCGAGTCACGGCGGGGATGCTGTTGTCCTGACACTTCTCAACCTGGAACAAACATAAACACTTCAATAATAGTACCTTATAATATTAAATTGCCCTTTGTAATGAAGTTGTTCTAGTAGCATACACATTATACCATGCGGTGCAGGTGTAAGTAATTATTTGAATCACATTAAAAAACGATTCGTGTGCAGTTACTTTCCGGTAAAATTGTAATCTAAGTTATTATCTTTCATTGCATCAATAATGATCCCACCTTCTCCTTGTACGCAGGGTACTCCACCTCGGCTGGGAGACCGATGTTCTGCACGTAGTCGAAGGCGTGGCTCGGCCAGCTCCCGCCGCAGCCCTTAGTTCCGAACCTATGAACATTGAGTTACTTTAATGTTATACAGACTAATGAGTAAATATGTATGTCTTCATGTCAAGTACGAGATAAAGATACGAGAAAGAGTAAAATTGTATGCACTGTAGGGTTACAGAAGACTTACCGTAATGCACTTATTGGTGGATTGTGGACAAAATCGTGATCTCAGAATCCCAACTGGATTCAAAGAAAATTTGTTTCGGGGGCAAATAATATTATTTTGGCGTCGCGTCGCCTCTTTCGCAAGAGCCCCATACGTTAATCAGGTTCTATTTATTGTCAATGAAGGGTCGCTAGTCTAATTTTTAAACTAATTTTGAAAAATACTATGAGGCTGGCATAGATGCCAAGGGCATTTATTAGCATCGTAAAATAATTGATAAAAAAAAGATACGCACTTGCTGGAGCAGTCGACGAGGCACTGCACGGAGAGCGGCACGAGCTCGCGGCGGCGGATGAACAGCGCGCCCTCCACCGCGCCCGCCACGCTGAACGCCCAGCACGAGCTGCACGACGCGCCCTGGACTGTACACGTTCACAAGCGAGACAAAGATACGCACTTGTTGGAGCAGTCGACGAGGCACTGCACGGAGAGCGGCACGAGCTCGCGGCGGCGGATGAACAGCGCGCCCTCCACCGCGCCCGCCACGCTGAACGCCCAGCACGAGCTGCACGACGCGCCCTGGACTGTACACGTTCACAAGCGAGACAAAGATACGCACTTGTTGGAGCAGTCGACGAGGCACTGCACGGAGAGCGGCACGAGCTCGCGGCGGCGGATGAACAGCGCGCCCTCCACCGCGCCCGCCACGCTGAACGCCCAGCACGAGCTGCACGACGCGCCCTGGACTGTACACGTTCACAAGCGAGACAAAGATACGCACTTGTTGGAGCAGTCGACGAGGCACTGCACGGAGAGCGGCACGAGCTCGCGGCGGCGGATGAACAGCGCGCCCTCCACCGCGCCCGCCACGCTGAACGCCCAGCACGAGCTGCACGACGCGCCCTGGACTGTACACGTTCACAAGCGAGACAAAGATACGCACTTGTTGGAGCAGTCGACGAGGCACTGCACGGAGAGCGGCACGAGCTCGCGGCGGCGGATGAACAGCGCGCCCTCCACCGCGCCCGCCACGCTGAACGCCCAGCACGAGCTGCACGACGCGCCCTGGACTGTACACGTTCACAAGCGAGACAAAGATACGCACTTGTTGGAGCAGTCGACGAGGCACTGCACGGAGAGCGGCACGAGCTCGCGGCGGCGGATGAACAGCGCGCCCTCCACCGCGCCCGCCACGCTGAACGCCCAGCACGAGCTGCACGACGCGCCCTGGACTGTACACGTTCACAAGCGAGACAAAGATACGCACTTGTTGGAGCAGTCGACGAGGCACTGCACGGAGAGCGGCACGAGCTCGCGGCGGCGGATGAACAGCGCGCCCTCCACCGCGCCCGCCACGCTGAACGCCCAGCACGAGCTGCACGACGCGCCCTGGACTGTACACGTTCACAAGCGAGACAAAGATACGCACTTGTTGGAGCAGTCGACGAGGCACTGCACGGAGAGCGGCACGAGCTCGCGGCGGCGGATGAACAGCGCGCCCTCCACCGCGCCCGCCACGCTGAACGCCCAGCACGAGCTGCACGACGCGCCCTGGACTGTACACGTTCACAAGCGAGACAAAGATACGCACTTGTTGGAGCAGTCGACGAGGCACTGCACGGAGAGCGGCACGAGCTCGCGGCGGCGGATGAACAGCGCGCCCTCCACCGCGCCCGCCACGCTGAACGCCCAGCACGATTTGCACGACGCACCCTGGACTGTACACGGTCACACTTAGCAAACTCTCTAAGACGTGGGCTTGAGGTGCTAAATAATAGATTCCAAGTATATATAGACTTTTGAACTTTAGACACTCCGTCGAAGACCATCGCTTTAGACGAATTTATGAATTCCAACTAATATTAGACAGCTAATAATAATTTATCTAAGTCAAATGTTATTAATCGGTACACAACAGCAAACCTACATTTGACAGGAGATACGGCCCCGCGGGGACGCCAGTCGAACTTCTTCGGCAGTTTGGACTCGGCCGCGCGGAGGGTGGATCTCTCGTGGGGGAAAGGTTCAGACTTGAAGTTCTCGGGTTCGGGTTGCACCCCAGACAGCTTCTCGATCTCCTTGTTCAGGCGGTCAGTGAGGAAGTTCTTGGCCAGCAGGGAGGGAGCGCCCTCGCGATTGCCGGACGCGATGAAACGGTCGTGCTGGATCAGGAGGTTCTTACGGACGGCCTCCTCCACGTTGTCGATGTACTGGCGGCCGTACTCGGTCTGGAACCTGTCAAAAGTTTATGTAAGCAATATTTCTCAATTCAATAAGATAAAAGAGGCGTTACATAAGTCTCGTTTGTCACCGATACTAAAACCTTAAAAGATTCCCTCTCTCTGAATTCATCTCGCTTAGATTAAAAGTTATCAGTCAGTCAGTCAGTATTGTTGCTGGTTTGTACCTACTTTGAGAAGGTGTTGTCGTATCGCAGGTCCCTGGCCGGAATCGTGTACTCGCGTAGCGGGTTGAGGCGCGCCGCGTCGTCGGCGTTCGTCGCGTTCAGGGTCTCCTCGACGTCGCATATCATTTCTGTGGACACAGGAGTGATAAAATCGTCACCATCGTCGTCGTAGGTCACTATATCCAACTGCTCGTTTTTTCATTTTCAATGACTAGATTTTTATTTGTTACATTGTATTTGCGTATCATTTAACATAAGGGCAGACGTTTGAGGAAGCTGCTGTCAATAATGTACGATACATTGTTGAAAGCAGCAGCCTGTGTTTAAAACTTTCCGCAAAGTTTTATATGACGATTCTTACTCAGGTTGGGGCTGTAGAACTTGGCCTCGCGCTGGCTCTCCTCCGTGACGTAGTAGCGGTGCTGGTAGCCGTCGGTGGCCGCACCCAGCACCGAGCTGTCCACTGTCACCTTGTATCTGGGGGGCAGTCGCAGACGGTTACGTGACGAGCAGCTCTGGATTTATGTATAGGCAGTATAGGCCATGGCCTATGGGCGGCAGCGTCCTATGGCGTCCAAGAGGCAGCGTCCTAGGATGGCGGCAGAGTTCGTACATAGGGGCGGCAAAATTAAAGTGGCCCATACTCATACAAAATATAAATCCGGCCCTATAAGGTAAGGATCGCTATTTCTATAGGATATTTTTTGCTCGTCCAGCTTATATCAATCTTTACAAACTGCATTTAACAAAACGTTTATTTCGAAGACTGGCATAGTTTCTATTAAAATCTTTATTATTCGTAGATTAACATTATATTATAAGTATTTAATTTTGCATCATGCTGCACTTGTTGAACTTTGGATACCGATGTTATTTGTTATGCGTATTCCTGACCTAGTATCGATGACACTGCTGCTATCTGCTTACTGCCTTGATTTCATATTGGCAATTAATTTAGAAATCTACTGCAATTTATTAAGTTTTTCAATTTCCTCATTATTACTTATTACCATACCATTGTTCCTGCTGCGTTCTGCTTTGAACCACTTTTTTGTAACAAAGGAAGGAACTTAAAAATTATTAATTGCAAAACAAAGTTGGAAATTGTTAATTTATGAAAATGTATTGATATTGATATCACCTGCCGCTTTATCGGCGTCTTGGCCTACATATTAGTTCAAGGCCAATATCGAGATGTTCTCGTAATATAACCAACCGGTTACAGCAACCGTGTCGACTTACTCGCGAGGTTCGATCGCCAATCTTAACAATATAGCGGTCTTTTCAAAAAAACCAGTGAAAATTCCTATTTAAAAGTTGTCGCTGTTGAGAGTGGTTTAAAAGGATTGCGACATTTCTTGTAGGAGTCGATATCACAGTATCACTGACCATAAAGAGGAAATCACAAAATGATACTCACGAGAGTGGGATGGCGATATCGTTCTGTGCTCGCACCAGGTACAGGTCGTGGTGGAAGGTGAGGGTCTCGCCCGCAGCGCCGCCGAGCTCACCCGGCCGGCCGGAGTTCACGTATCCCCAGTGCTCCACACGACCGCCCTCGGTCTGGTTGTATCCTGGGGTGAAAATGGCTGAATTAGCCTGATCAACTCCACCTATTTATATTATTTACTTTTGGGAATGCATTTGTGCAATATCAGGACTGGCGTCCTGCTACTTCTATCTATTCGATTGTCTTAGCCCGTAAAAAATGTAAGCAGTAGAATTATTAATTTACAAATATCACTCGTCTCGTACACTCGAGATTCTAGAGTATTAAGTGCTGAACCTTTAGATAGTAATTGAAATTACCTTCTTATTAAAACGTCCTTTGACTGTAAATTATGTAAGTGACGAGATTATAAGGCATATATTATGAGATGACACTGCGCATGTGCTCCTCACCGATGAAGGCGAACAGCTCGAGGTCGGGCAGTGCGGGGTTCCGCAGGTCCTCGGGGGCGGGGGCGGGGGAGCTGGCCGTGCTACAGATCCGCCTCGTGTTCTCGCCGGTCTTGTCCACGCGCACCTGATAGAAGTAGTCGTAGCTTTACATGAATATATTATGCACAACTGCTGCCAGCTTTTGGGGTATCTAATAGGTTATTTCTACACTTTAAGGAACATACAAATAATAACTAATGACTTGTTATAAAAGTATCTACCACCAAGCGCTGTAAGCTGCCGTCGGCCGCTGGGTTCTTGAACGCGACGGTGGATCCGCCGTAGTAGTCTACACGGGATGATCCGGTAGCGGCGTCCAACCTGCAGAGTATCGCAATTTTAAAAGTATTCGAGCAATTTTTGTACTATCAGAGAAGATGATTCATACCAGTGTATTATTTTCCTCTATGATTCATACGCAGATGGTGGACGGTCTACGGCATTTGGTCGGCGTATGTCAATTCAATGTCAGCTATGATCGATCGGATGCATAGACTAAAGACTTATAATATATACTGTCGGTCGGATGGTTTTGACACGTGACCAAATGAATTAGGTCCGTCAATTGAATCTAGCCCGTTTTCACCAACATCACCTAAAATTTAGGTATCCCTTAAGCCAATATAAGGGACACCTAACGTCAGTTTTGTTTCCACCGACGTTTAAGTGACACCTAAACCATTATAATTTAGGGGATGAATTGAAAACCGCGTAACTCTTAGGTGACGTAGGTAAATCCCTACATAGTATAAAACAAAGTCGCTTTTTCTGTCCCTTTGTTCCCTTTAATTGCGGTTTTCTTTAATAGATAGAGTGATTAAAGAGGAAGGTTTGTGATAAATATGAAGATATTTATGGGAGTTCGCTGTTTTACAAGTAAAATATCAGACGGCCATTCGATAACAGATTCATTGTCAAGGCACCTAACGTCGTCGTCGTCACCTAAGTGTTACGGGGTCGTCAATTCATCCCTTAAATTATAAGGGTCACCTAATAGTTTAACGGATGAATCGCATAAAAGGTTGTTTTATTCAAAATATAAGTCACCTCAGAGTTACGGAGTTGTCAATTCATCCCCTAAATTAAAATGGTTTAGGTGTCACTTAAACATCGGTGAAAACAAAACTGACGTTAGGTGCCTTATGTTGGCTTAAGGGACACCTAAATTTTAGGTGAAGTTGGTGAAAACGGGCATTAATCTATTAATTAAAATAGGAATCAATTTCCTCGATGGTACATAGAAATAAGTAAATCAGAGCAAGTTGTTTCTTTGTAAAAATAGCGTACTTAGAGTCATGCGGGTCAAGTGTGCGCATTTAAACTTTGATGCTTTATAAAACTCAAATATTATAAGTACAATGAAACAAAACTGTGTTCATTTGTAAGAGTGTTTATCTGTCACCAACTTAAACACAGCAATAGTAAACTTCAATAGCTTATATTTTAAGAAACTTTAGAAAACAATAACCCTTCCATTTGCGCACTTTTACCCCAGTATCGGGGTATGTGTACGTAGCACTGTGGGTAAGTGTACGCAACAACAAAATATATATATATATATATTTTAGAACATAAAGATTAATATTCTTTTATAATTTTAATTTGTAACTACTTATAGTTACATAAAGTAATCAACAAAATCGTCTTAAATCAAAATATGAAAACAGTAATTTTCACTTAGAAATATTTAGTTACTTCGTCATACATGTAAATTGTAATACAAAAAAAAAGTGCCGTGTGCGGAGCTGGTGCACTGTTTTTGCCACCAGCTCCACAAAGGCTTAATTCAATCCAATCTTCAGTCGGTGGTTCAGAATATTGTTCGCCACATAAGGGAAAAGGCTTCTGCGCACACTTAACTCAAAGCATAGGAACAGGGTTATACGAATATCGTTAATTCCTGCATCATCAGAATATCCTAAACACTGGCAAATAACAAACTTGATATTATGTTGCACTCGATAGCAAAAAGCTTATTTAGAAAAAAATACATGACTTCAAAAGATTACGCATCAAAATTTACAAAATATGGTAAATATTTGAGCAAAAATCTTCATTTATCTGTCAATCCAAAATGGCGCGCGCGCAGCCGCTGGAACACGAGCGCTTCGCAGGGCGTCCTGTGGTTTATTGAAGAGGGGGGTTGCCGTTCCTTAGCGTCATATATTTTTCGAGATATTTACAATGCGCACACTTAGACGCTGCGCACACTTGACCCACATGACCATATACGACACATAGTTAACAGTAGATGATACAGGTAGCATTAACAGCTACAGCCTTGGACCTTGGTCCTCACCTCGCGACGTAAGTCTCGGTGTAGCCGGCGCGGGGCACCGTCAGCTCGCCGTTGATCACGAAGTTGGGATTGAACCGCGGACGAGTGGGCTGCTGCTGCTGCCGGAAGCTCCCGTAGCTGAACTGTCCCTGGTAGAAGCCCTTCGTCGCCGAGCTGACGGCCGGCGTCAGCAGCTCCCGGTAGTTTTGGAGTACGGGAGTTCGGGTGCCGAGGATGTCCTCGTCGGGAAGAGGAATACGCTCGCTGGCGTCGTGGTCGGAGAGCAGGATGGGTGGCAGCTCGGGGCTACTCGCCTGCTGGGCTAGGAAATCTTGCAGGAGTTGCGCAGATGACTCTGGAAATATTAATAATGTATATTCTGGGATGCTCTATCATAAGCTCTGAGAGTTCTTGTGGTGATTTTAATAATAATCTTATATATAAAATTCTCGTGTCACAATGTTAGTTGCCGTACTCCTCCGAAATGGCTTTACTGATTTTTACCAAGATTTGTATGCATATTCAGTAGGTCTGAGGATCGGCTACTGGGTACTTTTTATATTGATAGTTGCATTTGTTAAATAAATAATAGTAAATTATTACAACTCGAGCGGCGACCATTGTTTGTGCGACGGGATAGCGATGGACGTTGCCAGGGTGACATACTTATTTAGTCACTTCAATAAAATAATGAAAATAATATGGGCGAAACACGTTATAAGGCAAAGCAACGTTTGCCGGGACAGCTAGTTGTAATATAATTATAATAAATTATAAAAGTAATATTAAAGATTTATATTACTTTATTTAACTTAACTACATTTTAGCTAAGCAATATAATGTACCAATGTTGGCGGGTTACAATGTGTATATGACTCAAAACAACTACAATCAAAATGATGGAGTTGTAATGTACGTTAATAAACAGCTTAATGCTACCGTAGAGGAGTTAGCTTTCCAGGACTGTAGTACACTATTACTGAAAATAGGAACTGAATATGCAGTTCTAGGGACGTACAGATCACCTTCTTTTAGAGATATATCTAATTTTATGAATAAATTAAATGAACACCTCATCTCTATCACATTTTAAGAATATAATTTTGATTGGAGATATTAATATTAACATTCTTTCAGGAAGCAATGACAGCAGTGCTCAGGACTACCTCAACTTATGTGCTTATCACGGCCTACTCCTACGGAAGTGGATCCTGCTTAGATCACGTAATGCTTAAATAAAATTATCAACCGCTAACACTAATTCTAAATCCAACAATAACAGATCATAACGTTGTCCTACTAACATTAAATTGTCGCATGCGTAGTCACAAACAAAATTGTCAATTAATGTCTAAGTTAAACATAAACAAACTCGAGGATGTGGGAATATGTGTGGAGGCCAAAGGAAGATCTTCCGACCGAGCGAGGTGGTATGCCCGGTCAGGCCGAAGCCCACGTGATTCATTTCAGCCGTCGTATATATACCGTCGCGCTCAGAAAACTTTGATAGTGCGATGCAGGAATATTAGGCGAATTGTGGGTACCGCCACATCACTCCCCCCCGAAGACCGGAGGTCGAATCTTGAAGACTTGTTCGCTTGAGTCGCCAGTGCCAGTGAGTTCCAGTGAGTCGGAACTGTTGCAGTGAGTCCCAGTGAGTCGGAACTGTAAGCTGCTGCACGGGATCCAGTGAGTCGGATAAGCTGCCGTGCGGGGCCGATGCTACGTGCTGACCAGGAGAGATGTGCTCTGCTTGCTGACCGGTCGGTGTAGTGAGAAAGCCCGATGATGCCGATGCGGAGTCGCCCAGGCCGCGGTACGTTGCGGGCTAGTGGACGATGTACCCGATGAGGCGATGCTGGCTGGCGCGGTGCGGAGGGGCGGGGAGGGGAGGGGAGTGATGATGATGAAGGAGGCGTGTTCTGTCGAGGGTCACGAATGTGGGAATATTGGCCGCCACAAAGGAAGATCTTCCGACCAAGGTGGTATGCCCGGTCAGGCCGACGGCCGGCCCACGTGATTCATTTCATCTGTCGTATATATACCGACGCGCTCAGAAAAGTTCGATAGCGCGATGCAGGAATGTTAGGCGAATTGTGGGTACCGCCACAAGGAAGATTTATGCAAAATCGACTTTGCACCGATTTACTATAATGCAGACACTGATTTTTGTATGTCATACGTAATACAAAATCTACAAAATGCAATCCAGAAAAATACAAGGCTGTATCGCACTAGCAGTAAAAAATTAAATCTTAAGCCATGGATTACTCCCGGTCTTCTGCGCTGCATAAGACATAGGGATAAATTACATATGAAATCTAGAGAAAGTCCACACAATGCCATATTGCAAACAACATACAAAAGGTATCGTAACTTTTGCAATGACTTGCTAAGACATTTTGGAACGTGCTAGAAATAACAGCAGAACAATTTGGAAACATAAAGGACATAACATACACCAAAAAGCATCACGAATCATCCTCAGTTTTTCTGAAAAATCAATCTTCAGAATTGGCATCTTTAAACATTGTAAATAATTATTTTGTAAATATTGGGGCGCACTTAGCACATAAATCACAAAGTCAATTGCACGGTCGACCATATGCCGCTTTAACTAACAGATCTAACGCAATGTCTTTCTCATTAATAGACACCAATGAATCCGAGGTAGATAGAATTATTGAAAGCCTACGGGACGACTGCGCAGTTGGATGGGATAATATCTCGTGTACGATTTTGAAAAAATTTAGACATTCTGGTTCCACACTTAACCCATATCTTTCAAAAATGCTTATCTCAAGGTCATTTTCCTAAATGTCTAAAAAAGGCAGTCGTGGTACCGATTTATAAATCCGGTGACAAACAGGAAGTCTCAAATTACCGCCCTATCTCAATCTTACCATCATTGTCAAAGGTATTAGAAAAAATCATTAACAATAGGCTGGTCAATTACTTAGAACATATATCAGCATTATCAAATAACCAATTTGGATTTAGATCGAAACTTTCAACAGCTGACGCCGTACATAATTTGACAAATCATATAGCCCGAGAAGTTGATAAAGGTAATCACGTAATTGGAATCTTTCTTGACCTTGCAAAAGCTTTTGATACAATATGTACAGAAATCCTATTACACAAACTCGAATCCTTAAGAATAAGGGGCACACAATTAAAATTATTTAAAAGCAATGTGTCAGGGTTGACAGTGTATATAGCTCATTTGAAAATAATACTAATTATTTAATATACTATTCCACAAGGAAGTATTTTAGGGCCAACACTGTTTTTAATATACATAAATGATCTGTGTCAACTAAAACTAGACCGTGGCATAATCATATCATACGCTGATGACACAGCACTTGTTTTTTCTGCTAACACATATCGCGAAGTTTTCGAGTATGCTCAGCAAGGTTTTAATATCGTAAATAATTGGCTATCGACATTTATTAACATTAAATGCCGAAAAAACTAAATACATAAAGTTTTCGATGCGTAAATCCACCTCAGCAGTTACTAACCAGCCACTTTATGCACATCTTTGCACAACATTCTCTAACATGGCATGCACATGTCCTCGTATTGATGGGATCAACAATATAAAGTATCTAGGTATAATAATAGATTAGAAAAATACGTAAGTTGATGTTTATTTTCAAAAAACTTCGTCATATACTAGACCAACATTTAATCAAGCAGGTGTATTTTGCTTTATGTCAATCGATTCTAACTTATTGTATTTCGTCTTGGGGAGGAGTAGGCAAAACGCTGTTACTAACTGTTGAAAGAGCACAAAGGGCAATAATCAAAATATGTAACTTTCGACCTTTTCTTTTCCCTACTAACCAGCTTTATACGTCATTTGAAGTACTAACAGTTCGTCAGCTTTTCATACTAAACGTAGTAACTAAAGCAACACATATCTCTACCCTTCTACCCGGATTCTATCAACAAAAGGCGGAAAGATATCGTTTGTCCACTAGAAATAAATACAAAACATGCTTTTGCTGATAAGTACTATATATTTTTAGGTCCTCTTCTTTATAAAAGAATAAATGCCCTGTTAAATATATATTCTGTTAATTATTTTAATTGTAAAATAAACCTTAAAAAATTTCTTCAAAATATGACTTATGAGGAAACAGAGAAACTCCTAGTTGTTTTGCAATAAATGAACATTAGAATAAGATAAAGTGAGTATAATATTGTGTAATAATAAATTAATATTAGTATAGGCAATTTAAAACTATAATAATTATAATGAGTATAGCTATTTAATTTAATTTGTAACTTTAAGGCATAGCTATAGTTTGTATCGTAATAATTGTTGTAGCACAAATTTTCGCCTGAAACAAGCCTGAAACAAGCCTGAAACACAGGGTATCCTAGTTCAGGCAATACTATAATCATTAAATTTGTACTTATTTAGTTTAAGTAGCTCTAATATAATTTGTATCTCACCATTATTGAAAATACTGAATAAATATTATTATTATTATTATTATTATTATTATTTTCAATTGCAAAATATGCTCTCTCAATCATGATATACGAATGTAGCGAAACAAAGTGATAATATTTTAGTGTGTGTATGTGTCCCTTATTTGGTGCTACGGTTACCAAGAAGGCAATTTGATCATGAGATCCATGAGTTATGTAGGTAACTTCTCAAAATATATTATATAGAAACTCATGGTGATTTTGGTTTTATAGAGTTCACTGTGATAAGTAACAGCACTCAAGATTTGTATGGGCAAGCGCCTTGGCGCGCAACGTTATGAATTCGCCCGTACAAAAGTTTAAAAAAATCACTCTTTCAGCGCTGCTACTTTCATGGTGTATCTAGAGTTATACAAGAAACTCGTACATATCCTAAAGTATTATCGCTTTGTTTAGTTACACCCTGTATATCTGGTAATGAGTTAACAGGATGTTCTGATAGATTATTCAGCTAATGCTCGTATAATGTAATATACCGGTCTTCTCCACGGGCGGGGGCACGGGTTGTCTGTCGAGCTGGTCGGGGCGCACGTACGAGGGAAACTTCAGACCCTGCTCTTGTGCCGGCTCCTTGGCCTCCTCCACCACGATGGGTCGAATCGGCTTCGACGGCTTCTTTACGGGAACTTCGATAACCACTTCTTTCACCTTCTCCACGCCGTACTCTGGAGCTGAAAATTACGATTGCAATTGAGTTCCTCTAGAATAGGTATTAGGAAATTATATGAAAATAATGTAATGGAATGCAATAAAATGGAATGGAATAGAGTAGAACCAACACCAGGCTAGTGAAGTGCTGACCTGGCAGAGGCGGACGCGGTTGCTCCAGGTGGTGCACTGACGCCGTCACGGGTACCGGCACCGGCACCAGCAGCACTGGAGGCGGGACGTTTCCCAAGCCGGCGAAAATGTTGCCTGTCAATTATATTTTGAGGATTAAAACCTACATTAAAACATAACGAGTCACAATTCACAAACATTAATGCAAAATAATTAATTCCTAATGTTTATTGTTTAACGGCTAAACTACTTACTGTGCATAAGTAGTGAACTTGTAATCGTCAATCGATTATGTAAAACGATTAATTATCAGTAACTTAATTTGTTAAATTAGTAAAAAAAATGTGAAGCTTTATCAGTCGTTCCTTACCGTAGGCTCCGAACGAGTTCCATGACCAGTTGGGGGTGTAGCCGGCGACGGGCGCGCTGGCGCTCAACTGCGCGTGCGCAGCCGCCGTCGGCTCCGGCGTGTACTCATTGCCATCTACAATGACATGGAGGACGTTAGTGCCTAGTGGTACAGTACGAGTATAGTCACGATATATACACCATAATCTATAAAGAGAGGAAGATGTCATGTCCCCAGTTAATTGGACGTGGAGTTCAATTTTAAGTAAAAAAAAAAAAAAGACGGGTTGCACTCCGGGAGTGCCGGCAGAATACTCTGGTTAACAAGTGCCATTTTTGTCAAAACCTGATCTCATGCACCGAAAACTATGATTTCGGTCTCATTCGATTCGGAATACCATCTAGAACATTCTATCAAAATTCCAAAAGGGGCTGGAAAAAATGCAAAAGTTATAAACAATTAAGTAAACATAAAAAGAAGGGTTTGGTTTTTTTTTAATATTTCTAAAACTATTTGAGATACTCAAAATTTTAAAATAGATCCTTAAAGAGCAGGAAATTTCCTAAAAAAATCCTAGATTCTGGAACCTTACCAATAATCTTTATAGCTTAATTGAGCGGCGAAAGTAACGGTAAAACCGCGTGGTTTGGGTTTCGCGTGATTTGCCGCAATCTGCTACGTGAACTAAAAAAATATTTTAAGTGATTAAATATTAATATTAAGGAATAAAAAAAATTGAGTACTATGTAGACATATGAATAAACAATAATCCGTTAAAAAAAATAAATTATCACAATTTGTTTAATTATTATGCTTTTGTTCATTTGTTAATAGTCACCATTTTAATATTAACATAAAAACGCTGATTATTTCAAAACAAGAAATCTAGATTTTTTCATCATTCTTTTGAGTTAATCTTAAAAGGCCTAGTAAGAGATTACCGTTGAAAAAATTCATTTTTTTTTTATTTTTCACTTTTTTATTAACATTCAAAGTCATTCCAAAATTATTCATGTAAATAAAGCAATTACGGTACTTTTACGAGTATATCCAATTATTGTTACTATTTTGTTTTGTTATTGTTATAAGCCAGATAACAATATATATATATTTTTTTATTTATAACTAATAAAATTTAAATAATCATTTTTATTTATGAAAAATCCCTAATTGCTATATTTACATGAAAATTTCATGAATGCCTTTGATTGTTCATAAAAAAGTGATAAAACAAAATTGTTGAATTTTTCCAACGGATATCTCTTCTAAGCTCTTTTAAGATTAGCTCAAAAGAATAATAAAAATGTCTAAATTTCTTGTTTTGAAATAATCAGCGTTTTTATGTTAACATTAAAATGGTGACTATTAACAAATGAACAAAAGCATAACAATTAAACAAATTGTGATAATTTATTTTGGTTGACGGATTATTGTTTATTGATATGTCTACTTAGTACCCAATTTTTTTTTTATTTCTTTACATTAATATTTAATCAGTAAAATATATTTTTTAGTTCACGTGGCAGATTGCGGCAATTCACGCGAAACCCGAACTACGCGTTTTTACCGTTACTTTCGCCGCTCAATTAAAGTTATAAGGATTGTTGATAAGGTTCCAAGATCTAGGATTTTTTTTAGGAAATTTTCTGCTCTTTAAGGATCTATTTTTAAATTTTGATTATCTCAAATAGTTTTCAAAATATAAAAATAAAACTAAACCCTTCTTTTTATGTTTACTTAATTGTTTATAACTTTTGCATTTTTTTTCAGCCCCTCTTGGATTTTTGATAGAATGCTCTAGATGGTATTCTGAATCGAATGAGACCAAAATGATAATTTTCGGTGCATTAGAACAAGTTTTTGAGGAAAATGGCACTTGTTAATCAGACTAGAAGTGAAAACTTGATTATTAACGTTGTGCATTATTTTTATTTATTTTTTAATTAATCGGAACCCTTACAATCAATTAAATTTTTAACCCATTTTTTATGAAAATCGATTTTTTTAATTAATCGAAACCCTTACAATTTTTTTAACCCATTTTTTATGAAAATCGATTTTAAAAAATCGATTTTTTTAATTAATCGAAACCCTTACAATCGATTAAATTTTTAACCCATTTTTTATGAAAATCGATTTTTAGAAAATCGTTTTTTTTTAATTAATCGAAACCCTTACAATCGATTAAAAAATATCGACAATCGAAAAAAAAACAACCGATTGTTCGATTAATTGATTTCGATGTTACAACACTACTCTCCAACCGTCTTACGGTTTTTCAATCAGCACGAGAATCTGACGCGAGTTTCACAGTTTTTACCCATCCCACAAAAGTGCTCAACGCCGCTAAAGAAGTTTTCACTTCAAAATTAAGTGATCTATCTTTCTCCTTCACTCCTCAAGGTTTATTTTGTAACAATCAGTAGCTCATTGTTTATATTTTAGTGCATAATTTGTGGTATTCCTTAACGATTTTTCCTTAACCAGTGGCAGAGCGGGGCCTTTCGCCAAGACGTTTTCTTTATCGCTTCTTTATAGAATCGCCGATCAAAATGTGTGGAATTGACATTAGACGATACGAACGTCAACTTCATATTAACGAACTTATGTTAATTCCATACATTTTGATCGGCGATTCTATAAAGCAGCGATAAAGGAAAGGTTTTGACTCAAAGGTCTGGACTACGTGCACTCACCTAGCTTGTACTGCACCTTGAACTGTGGCGAGCGCGCGCCCCGGGTCGCGTCGCCCTTGTCGCCCTCATCCTTGGGCAAGCTGCTCGCTGAAGCTGCTGCTGCTGAAACAAAACACACTTTATACTTCAAACTGACGTCCAACATAAAAGGTACCTACCTACCTTAGTAAATATTCTTTAAGTACCCTGTATAATTAGATAAGAACATTTATTTGAATAAAATAAGGGGGCAAACGAACAAACGGGTCACCTGTTGGAAAGGAACTACCGTCGCCCATGGACACTCGCAACATCAGAAGAGCTGCAAGTGCGTTGCCGGCCTTTTAAGAGGGAATACGCTCTCTTCTTGAAGGTTTGCAGGTCGTGTTGGTCCGGAAATACTGCTGGCGACATTTCGTTCCAGAGTTTTACAGTGCGCGGCAGAAAGTTACGAGCAAGACTGCCACTCATCAAGGCGATGAGAATGGTATATTTTTCGCGTGGAACGATGGCGATGTAATGTAATCTTTGATTGAAAAGCTCGCATTGTTGAGTTACTTAAGATTTTAATGTCTTTCGCAGAGCGATCTTGTGTTTCGTGATCTTGTGGTTCGCCTCGAGAGGGTACAGGTTTGATGCCGGGCACCATAAGACATTTTTCAGATCTCAATTCTCAAGTACATAGTTATACGGACGTTCGTATGGTATCATCGTGAGCAAACTTGCACATGGTTAGTCCCAGACATATTGACGTTAATTCCTCTGGACTCTGGAGTCTGGAGTCTGGACTATGCCGACTATGTTACGAGAATGCCGTATGTGCTTGTGCAACCGTACAGACATTTCAAATATTAATCCCACTACTGTAGTTCCTGGGCTAATACTGTAACAGTATAACATGAAAATCTCTATATATAAAAATGATTCCATATTCGCGTGGTCACGACATCACGCGTAAACGGCTGGCCCAATTTTGCTGAAATTTGGCATAGTGACACTTTGAGTCCCGAAGACCAACTTTGGATACATTATGTCCCGGTAAAATGTACGGGTAACCGTACATTTTTCCGGGACAAAAACTTACTGCACAATATACTTTAATGATTTGCGCGTAAATTATTCAGTATATTTTGATGAAATTTGGTATGGAGATACTTTGAGTCTCGGGAAAGGACAAGTGATACTTTTTGTCCCGGAAAATGTACGGTTCCCGCACAATAAACTTTTATGATTTTCGCCTAAACTTTTCAGTCTATCTTGATGAAATTTGGTATGGAGATACTTTGAGTCTCGGGAAAGGACAAGGGATACTTTTTGTCCCGGAAAATGTACGGTTCCCGCACAATAAACTTTTATGATTTTCGCCTAAACTTTTCAGTCTATCTTGATGAAATTTGGTATGGAGATACTTTGAGTCTCGGGAAAGGACAAGGGATACTTTTTGTCCCGGAAAATGTACGGTTCCCGCACAATAAACTTTTATGATTTTCGCCTAAACTTTTCAGTCTATCTTGATGAAATTTGGTATGGAGATACTTTGAGTCTCGGGAAAGGACAAGGGATACTTTTTGTCCTGGAAAATGTACGGTTCCCGCACAATAAACTTTTATGATTTTCGCCTAAACTTTTCAGTCTATCTTGATGAAATTTGGTATGGAGATACTTTGAGTCTCGGGAAAGGACAAGGGATACTTTTTGTCCTGGAAAATGTACGGTTCCCGCACAATAAACTTTTATGATTTTCGCCTCAACTATTTAATTTAATTTGATGGGCATGGAGATACTAATTTTAATCTATTTTTTCTTAATTATACCAATTCGAATTAAATAATCATCGTTTAGACAGGACAAAGTCTGTCGGGTCAGCTAGAACTCTATAAAATATCATCTGCAATGGATGCAAAGGCCTTGTTTTGTTTTTGTTTTTAACGTCTTTCAAAACCGAGAAATAGTGAAATAGTACATTTGAATATTTCTTCGTTTGAGAGCCATTTTGAATAAATTAGGTAGTATATATGAATTAATACAGCAATCAACTTATTTATCACAATAACTTGTTTCGATAATAATTTTCTAATTCGTTAAAATTAGCCACATCTGGAGCAAGTTCTATTTATGTCCAAACATAATTATTATGATGTATTATGTATTAATTAAGATCCTTAGAAGTGATCCGACAATCCGGGATGAAATGTAACCTATGTCCTTTACCGGGACTCAAAGTATCTTCATCAGCAAAATCAATTCAGCAGTTTGGGCGTGAAGAGGTAACAGATAGACACACAGACACACTTTCGCATTCATAATATTAGTATGAATTTCTGTTTAAATGAACTTGAACATTTTCAAATTATTTTTTACTTAACAACACTTGAATACTAGTTATGAACCAAAAAATCGATCATATAAGTGCCTCCTCAATCAATATGGTTTATTTTTAGTTATTATTCCACAGATTGGGCCTTGCGGTTTCATTAGATCAGCCTTCCGTGATGGAATTTCCTAATATTCTTTCATACGCTTTTTGTCTAACTCTAATATCTATGATGATTTACATGATATTATCTATTTAACTTAGTGACGTCCACTGCAGTCTTCCCCTAAAATTCCCAGTGCGAGCGACAGTAACCGCTATCCATCCTTCCTTTAACTTTAGGCAGCTAACCTAGGTCCTAGAGAGAGACCATTACGACTTATGCGCCTCCACTTCCAATTTTGATCCAGATAAGACTGTTCACTGTGTCTAACATAGATAACTGATTGAGTCCAACTTAGGTAATTTTCAACGACTCTTCCGCATGCTATGTGCTCGAAAAGGTAGGCAACATCTTAGTGGCTAAGGAATTTGCTGATCGTACCCGCGCGTCAGCATTCGAAAGCAAAACGAGCCTTTAAATGCCAAAGTTAAAATACCATTAGTCGCTGTCACCTTTATATGTGTACAAAAATTGGTAGTAATTTATTGGCGCGACCTTGACAATCGTGACATTCACTCGGATCCTCCGCACGAATCCGGATCGTCGTGTTGTTGTATCATGTCGCCGAGCGCCGCCCCCGCAACGGCGGTGCGATATGTTCGCGCCATCCTCCGGTAAAGCATGCTGAAAACACACTCTAGAGCAGCTGTTCCCAACTTTATTGGCGGCGGAACCCTTTTAAGAAGTGACAATTTTGATTAACCCGCAAAAATGAATGTTTTGTCTTCGAATGACCTCCATGCTGGTGTCTGAAGACATTTATAAAAAATATATAAATCGCTCACGGATACAAGGTCTTTGCGGAGCCCCAGGGCTCCGCGGAGCGTGCTTTGAGAATGGTTGATGTTGAGGATAGAGGCGATAATGATCTTTCCAATTGGTCATTCATTATTTATGGAAATTAATAAAATTCTTTTAAAAAGTTATTAGTATCTAATATAATTTTAAGTCAGCGGCTGAGCCTTATGTGTAACAAAACTAGCTAGCTAGTTTTGTTACACATAAGGCTCAGCCGCTGACTGCTAGCATTAACATAAAGTATAAACCAACCAAATATAAAACACCGCCAACTACTGTGGGGAAGTGCTGAATCAATACTGATGGGACAACTTATTACTGTACTAAATACCTACATAATGGTAAACATTTTTTACCACAATTATGGTGTCAAGCTGTCAATATCGTGTAGGTGTGGCCTTCAACTGCTGGCCCTAGTGTTGCGTGGTCACCTGCCGCCCGGGCCTTCACAAGAATGTTTCGAATTAATTTAAACTATTGCCAAACACTGGACCCCGGCAACTTGGTTCGTCATCGGCATAATTTGTTATTGCATAAAAATATCTATGATTCTAGTATCTAAACTTAGTCAAGATGAGGTCAGGTAGTCATAAATCTAACCTAAATTCAATGTCAAGTTTATAAATTATATAATAACACTTCATTTAAAATACAAGATCTTTCGAAGAATATTATGTTAATTTTTTTAATTACATTTGATTTAATTTAATTAATCTGTCATAACTATCTCCAATTTGACTAAGTACCTACGAATAATAAAAATTATTTATCATTCGTAGCTAAGTGCCCAGTTAATTGTTCCCAAGGCGCTATAAATTAATATTTAAGGAAAAGATTTCAAAAGTCTACAGTTAAACAACTCGCAATCGAATTTAGATCCCAGATCACGAAATACGGCGCGACCTTTAGCATTATCTTGTTACTACAATTTAATTAAAATCTTTGATTTAAATTATGTCAGACATCAACCAATTAAACCTAGCCCTCAAATTGTATAAAGTCACTTCATATTTTTAACTGGCCGTTGTCCGCCGCCGCGTCAACACAAAGATGTGAATTTTCCCTGTTTTTCCACATCTTCCACTGATTTGACGCTATTGCTGGTCACAGCGTGATGTTAGAAGAGAGAGAACTTTGAATGTGCATTTGTAAGGTGATACCTTGATTCTCAGCAAAGGATGGATAGTTTTGTTCCGAACAACCGTATGGTTTTGGCGCAACGAAGCTGTGGGCAACTATGGATATTTTTTTCTGACCTATCTATTAGATTACATATTGACCTCAAAGTTTTATTAAAAACAACCACTCTAATGCCGACCGTTGATGAGTGCTGAGTGACGACATTCTGAAGGTCTACATCTACATGTGGAACAGTGGAACCCACTGTATAGTTATAAAATGTTGCTAATGACAACGATTTAAGCTGTAGGTGCCCAAAATAAGCATCACCTGTATGTATAAGTATACAACTTGCATTACATAATTTCAATCGATACTAATATCATAAACGCGAAAGTGACTGAGTTCTGACTGTTGCCTCTTCACGCCCAAACCGCTGAACGCCGCGCCGATCAGGGAAGTTGATTCCTAGGCAGCTGGGGGCCTACGTAGTTTGGTCGCGTTACGTCAAACCCAGCCGACAGATCACAATTATTAAAGCCGGCCACATACATCTGTTGATGAATTTACTGCGTTCGGAGGACCGGGTTCGGAAAACGGATCAGGAAATCGAATCAGGAAAACTGATGTGTGGCCGCCCTAAATCGACATAATCCGACCAAATGACGTTGGTCTGTCAACTGCCTAGGAATCAATTTCCTCGGGATTGTACGGGATAAAAAGTATCTTATGATCTTTCTCGGAACTCAAAGTACGATTATTTTGAGTTCCGAGAAAGATCATAGGATACTTTTAATCCCGAAAGAATGTACGGTTTCCACGCGATTGTTGTTGTTATTGTTCAAGTTGCTGGCATCATCTAGCAACCAAATAAGAAATCAAAAATTAATTGAAAAATTCAATTCGTCCGGCTTTGGTACGTAGAGCTTTAAGCTGCGTTTCAGGCAGCGATCATATCCTGCGGTCTTGTAGTCTGTAAAATAGTAGTAGGATAGCTGATATGAAAATATATCAGCTATCCTACTACTATTTTATATTTTATGGCAATATTTAATTACCATGATTAATTTATTAAATATTAAATTAAAGCGGTAAATTACTAAATATTTCAGGCACTTTTCAAAATTATCTGGTAGTACATATTATACTAATTAGTAACTAATTTCCTGTTGAACACTAAGATTACCCCGTCATTTATCATCATCATCGCGCCCACTCACCTAAGCAGCATAACACCACGAAAGCCTTCATGACAACTGGCGCCAGGTGGTGGACTGGCCGGCACGGAATCTCGCGAGGCACTGGCGCGGACTCATCCTCATCGAACCCATCGTCTTGACCGCCAGTTTGGTACCTATTTGTAAATGTCAGGCGCCGAGAGAGAGGCCATTGAGAGATGTAGATTATTTTATATGCTTACCCAGCTCTTAAATATTGTGTTGAAATATGTGTGTCGTATATCAAAAGTAATGTTTGTTTACTAAAACTTTAAATCAGAAACTATTTAACTAGGAAGTATATAACGAAAATATATATTTTTTAATAATATTTTAATATTTTTAATTTTTTAAATATCTATGGACGCTTCACAACACGTCAGTCTGGCCCCGTGGTAAGTACCTGAAGGACTTGTGTTACGGGTTCCAGACAACGGAAATATATTTAATAGTTTTATACTAAACATATTATATTTAAGATTTGTATTATATGATATACATATTTAATACACATCCATGACCCCGGAACTTTGAAAACTTTTTGTTCCGTCGGCGGGATTCGAACCCGCGGACCCCCGGCTTGAGCTACCGACGCGCTCACCACTCAGCCACAGAGGTCGTCTAAAATAAAACATATCCAACGCCCGATTCTGTGATCCGGTAATCCAGTTTAACCATAAACAGCTAAAACACGATCAGATCCGGTCTGCGGTCTGGGATCCGAATTCGTTTAATTTATTTTTACTTTACATAATAACTATATGGCTTAGATCTAAACCCAAGTATTTTTTCAGTTTTATATTTTACGGAGATTTCAGAGTTTTCGCCGATCAAATAACGCCCAAAAATTGGTTTGAGAACGTCAATTATTCTGTTGTAGGTACTTAATCGAAATTCATAAATTAAAATTATTTCAGCAAAATTTCAAATGAATCTACGAGAATTTCAACCATATTTCAACTTCAAAGTCCCAAGAATGTCCGTTGGGCGTTGCTTCGTGCTCGTTGAAGTCTTTTTCAGGTATGGATATCATTGTCACGTTGATGACGTTAACGAGAACGTAGTTGGTAACATCGTCACTCGGGGCGCCGCGCTGCTTCAACCCTATACTAAGGCTGCGTTTCCACCAGAGATGTGTTGCGAGGAATGTGTTTTTGGGAACCAATAAAATCGCTTCATTGACGTAACCCGCTCAGCGCAGCGATTCTATTGGATCTTAAAAACATATTTCTCGCAACATATCTGGTGGAAACGCAGCCTAATTCAGCTTAACGTCTATTACGGCGAGAAACATATAAACACACAGTCAACTCAGAGATATCACTATTAGGTGGGCACTATAATAGAGATGGACTCCGGGCTGCGATCTATCATAAGATATAATAATAATAATAGCTCCCACACCGGTTTCGGTCACGGTGGCCGGTTTCATTGAAACCAGGCCAGCTACGCAGAAGTAATTTTATAGTGCCCAAGTGTGTGCGCAGTACACAAGAGCACTCTCTATTCCTTTACTCTCATAGCCCAGTGGGACAGATGACCGACACGACTGGCGAGAGATCAGGTGCAGGACCGACTTTTTACATGCCCATCCGACGCATGGATAATCTTACTTGTCAGACAATCAGGTGATCAGCCTGCATTGTCCTAACCAAACTTGGAAATAACATGTTTCCAACGCGGGAATCGAACCCACGACCTCCGAGCTCCACGAACCCAAGAGCCGCGCTCTATACCACTAGACCACGGAGGCGTCATAAGATAGCAGATAAGATAAGAGATAAGCAGCGTACGAAAGTCCTCCAGCGGGCAGGGCTTCGGCCTGACCCTTCGCACCTTTGGGGCTTCCACGAGCTGATATTTGCGCTCCGAGAACTAGACCTGATCGAGGTTAGACCAAATTTGTCGAATGCGTGACCTTTGATTTTCAAGATCGCCAATAGGTCAAGTTTAGTCTAGATTCTAGTTGGTCTTGTGTTAGATAATAGTACAAGCTAATAAATTACAAGATATTATATTAGTATGCAAATAAAAAAATATATGTTTTCACTAGATGACCGTGAATTTCGTTTCACGCTACGAATAATAAAAACGGTATCACATTAATTAATATTTGTCATATAAGAACAGTTTGTATGGGCAAATAAATAGTCGTTTTCAGTACCTATTTTACTCGAAGTTTTTCCCACATTTTTCACCGTACAAGTCTTCCCTAGACTTCCACAAATATTTGAATTTTGAAGACCAAAATTATCTATAATCACTGATTCCGAATTTTGACAGTGAAATGAACGATTAAGGGTTATCCTCACTTTGCCCCGTTTCAATGATCCTGCGCCTTTCACCAAAACGAGCAAATGATTCATCCGGCAAACAATATATAATAAAAAATAACCAAATATTCCTTCTTTACATTAGTAAAATATTATAGATAAACAATATTATAATATCGGCAGCCTATTACGGCTTTTGACTTCTCAATGTTATCGAAACTGACGAGGTCGTGTTGCGGTCGGCGCGATGGGAAATCAGTATCAGATCACTCTGTTTGTATAATTCGTGGAAACTTTTGGAGATTCTTAACACCTTCACTGCGGCAAGTAAAATCTTAAACCTTCGTCTGGTGCGGCGGCGGGCCAAAGTGTGCCCCCAATGATTTTTCCGCCAGTGCGGGGTAGGCCTTCCTCGACCCACCAGCACAAGGTTAGATTAAATTACTATAACTTTGCGAAAACATAATGTAGGTGTACAGTTTTTGGACTGTTGGGATAACCTTGAACCCAACTACTTTAGATTTGATTCGTCCCGGGATCTGCCAAACAGGAAATGAGAAATAAACCAGGGAAAGTGGCGGGCCGATATCGACCTGAACCGCACTAGAAAGTATTTTTAGTAGAGATGGGAAAGACAAAAATAAGAGGATATCGAAAATCTTTATTAATATATTTAAATTCCTGTCTTTAAAACACAAAGCTCGTTTTTGTTTGCACATTCTGCAGTATGTTTTATTTTTTTTTATTTCTTTTTTGATTCGACACTCCTCATGGTTTCTCCCAGTTTTTCATATCACCCTGCACAATTTCGCCGTTTAACGCTCATCTCAAAGACATGATCTTTTGTTTCCTGCTATCGTGCGTTGTTAATTTTATAAAATGAATAATTATTGTATTTTAAAAAGATAAAACCGACTTCAAAGTCTTACGTAATTGAGAATCAAAATTACTTATTTTAAACACTACTGAACCGATTTTGATGAACAGTATTCCCGAAGTTAAACAGTACCCAGTACAAAAAAAGAATTATTACTTTAATCGGACTAGTAGTTCCGAAGATGTGCGAACACAAACATAAAAACATACATGAATATGTATGTCACTTTAGAAATTTGTCACATTTGTTCAGATGCTGATAATATAGACTAAAACATATCAAAAATAGGCGGTTCTGAAAATAATACATACAATAAAAAGGTTGAATTGATAACCTTTTTTTGAAGTCGGTTAAAAAACGCGACGTACGTCAGCTACGACTTACGATAGATTGCACATCACTAACTGGCGAGGCGGACGCTCGGTGCGGTATCGGGTCGCCAACCGCCTGCTTGTACGGCGGGCCGCAATAGGCCAACTGCCGCACTGAGTTGATTTTTGACACCTCCAGTGCGTGGTAGGCCGATAACGACCTGCCATAACTTTTTTACAGGAAAGATCTATAATTTTGAACACAATCTCAAATATATATTTGCCTCTGTCGTACCTTTACAAACACCTGAGATAATCGTTCCGCACCGAGTGAGAGAACATAGTTTTCTTCGTCCGCACCAGCTGAAATTCCGCGGCAGGCCGATTTCGGCCTGCCCCGCAGTGAAGGTGTTAAGTTGGTTGTGATAGACACCGGTGCACGCGACAGGTCTTAATCAAATAGTACCATCGAAGAAACTGATTTATAGGCAGTTGACGGACCTACGTCATTTGGTCGGCTTATGTCTACCCAATGTTAGCTGTGATCGGCCGGATGTGCTTGATGTAACGCGTTACGCGACCAAATTACTTAGGTCCTCCATCTGCCTAGGAATCGACTTCTATATTTAGATAGTACTTCCAGGATCTAGCGTTTTTCGCTAAATTCAATAAGTCAAAACGAACTTAGCTAATCTAGTTCTCCGGATTCAAAGACTTAAAAGTACGTAAGTACTGTTGCAGTGCCGGATTTATATTTTTTACGTGTGTAGGCCACTTTTTTTCCACCGTCCCATTTACGAAATCTGCCGCCCCTTTAGGACGCTGCCAATACGGTCAATTTAGGTGTGTTCTAAAGCCTCTCTCAATAATTATTTTTGCAAAAATAAAAAAAATACCAATAAATTATATTATGTATCTTTCAGATTAAGCAATTTGATTTCAACTTGCAAAATATGTTATTGGCACGAGACGTCAATTTACCGAATTATTTGACCAAACGGCCTCGCGCGTATAAAATGTACCATCGAGGAAATTGATTCCTAGGCAGTTGAGTGTTGACAGACCAACGTCATTTGGTCGGAATTCGGATCATATCAATTCAATGTTAATTGTGATCTGTCGTTTGGGTTTCTGATAGTACATATTGCGAGTTGCTTTGCCATTGTTTGGGGCCCTACTTTAGCTACCTTTACCTAGCTACGCCACTGTCAACCGCTGATCTAGTTTATTGACATATAATAAGTATAATTAACTCATCTGATGTTGTCAAGAGAAAAGTACACTAATTATAGTTCCGCCACACTGACACGGTCGTACACAACACTGTATAATATTATGTATAAGACGACCGGTCCATCTGCGAGCAAGCGAAATGTTTATTAATTTAACGTAAATAAAATAGGAAATTCGTGTGAAATAGTTCATCTATTTTACTTCATAATATGTACAATTTCATATTTTATTTACATTGAATTAATTATTAAGGGGCGAATATTTTATGTATCACTAGCTGTCCCGGCAAACGTTGTTTTGCCATTTAAAGTATTTCTACTTTATCAGTTGATTCAAAATCTTACCCCCTCTTTTGTCCCCTAAGAGGGGTGGGGGGAAAAATTTTATACACCAGATGTTAAGTTGGAAAAACAGTTAATAATATGAAGTAAGTCCAATAATAGAAAAAAAGTTTGATACAAAATCTGAGCCCCTCTTTCGTCCCTTTAGAGGGGTGGGAGGAATTTTTTTGTTTACACCAGATGTTAAGTTGGAAGAAGACAAATATATCTGCGAAAACCGCATTCAAATCGGATCAGTAGTTTTCGTGTGATAGTGGAACAAACATACAGACAGACAGACAGACAAAAAAACTGACCACATTTTTGGCTTCTATAGCGTTGTAGTGACACCCTCCGCTTATTATTTTTTGAATACCTTTAATGTACAGAATCTTCATTTCCACAGTTTTATTATATGTATAGATAACGACCAGCGTCATTGAATTTCAGAGCTGCATCAATATCAGCTTTCTATTGGACTAGCCATTAGGAAAATGCTCGTTCTGCTTAAATTGAGGGCAAAAAATCTTTTAAAATTCTTTACTGCTAAGATCACCTTCAAGATTACACTACTTATATAAAGCATTAAAAGTACTAAAGTGAGGAGCCCCTAGTGAGCCAAACACTCTTGACATTTGAACCTAATGATAATATGTACGGCCACAAAACATCAGTTTACTTAATTGCCCGTTTGTTCGTCGAGTAACAATGATGGCACCACCGCCGGATGAGGAAAACGCTTGCGGAAGCCTACGGAGGCCTCACGGGCTCACAGGTAGCGGTCACCACCAAAGCCACCAATATGAGGCCTGCGTCTGCTTATCTAATGACTAATCGTTTTGTGTTTCACCCACTTAATCATAATAATAATTTGTGATACATCGTATTCGTTAAGTAATACGTCATATTGTTGCCCGCAATAATACTGAGTTTCGTTTATCGCGCGGGAAAAACTAAAAGTACTAAAACGTCTGTCTAAAAGGCTGTCTGTCAGTAAAAGTGTGCAGATGTCTTAACCTCTTCACGCTGCAGATAGTTTGAATCCCGAGAAAGGACATAGGATACTTTTCATCTCGGAAAAATGTACCGTTCCCGCGTGATAATGAATTTTGGAGCAACGGAGTTGCGGGCGTCATCCTATGTTCTTTCCCGGGTCTTGAAGTATCGCAAACCAAATTTTATCTAAATCAGCCCAGGCGGTTTAAGTGTGAACTGTGAAAAGATAACAAATAAAGAGACAGACTCTCGGCTTTCGCATTTATAATATTTAGTAGGATTAGCAAGGATATTCTTTAATTTGATAGTACTCAATATCAAAACAAAACCTTAAACTACTTAACATTAAAAATCACATTCACATTATGTTAATAGTAAAATACGTCTGAACTACGAGCACATTATAATGTTAACACCTGCTAAACAGTAGGTATATACTTAATTTTTAAAGCCTTTAAATATTTTATTTTATTATTAATTATTCAATTACATATTATATTATTGAGGATTTTGTGAAAATTGCATTTGTCTACCTGTGACCATTTATTGACCAAAAAAAAGCCAAAAAAAATCACGTGGCCCCATTAAATATTAATTTGATTTTGTTTTTAGTATTTGTTGTTATAGCGGCAACAGATATACACAATCTGTGAAAATTTCAGAAGTCTAGCTATAGCGGTTCTTGAGGTACAGCCTGGAGACAAACAGACAGACGGACAGAGAACGAAGTAATAGAGTCCCGTTTTTACCCTTTGATTACGGAACCCTAAATACATCTAACAAGATATGAGGTAACTATAATCCGTGCTAAAGTTACTACTCATTGTTTTGGGCTTTCTAACGAGGCAGCCGTACGAGCACGCACAAATCTGATGTACTTTTGAACTCTACTGCTATGGGAATAAGATCGAGAAGCGGTAGTCATTTTGCACACGCAGAGGTCAGGTCATTTTATGAAAGTCTTATTGATGATCGCATCTCTGTTGCAAAACAATCGAAAAATGCTTGTAGTTGTACTACGGAGGTCGCAGGTCAACATCGAATTTCATTACCACATTTGTACTATCAGAGACATGTTGATTCATAGGCAGATACATGTATCAATTTTTTCAATTCGAAGTTCCTAGCTTACGGCTCGGTATAAATTTAAATATCTACAGGGTGTAACCAAACAAAGTGATAATACTTTAGGGTGTGTATAATATTGTGTGATGTGTCACTTATAAGTTATAGAGTTCGCTGTACAGTAGCAGCGCTGAAGGATTTGTTTTGTGATTTGTTTTTTGTATGGGCAATTATTAGCGCCGAAGCGTCGTGAATTTGCCCCTACAAAAGTTAAAAAGAAGTTAATCTTTCAGCGCTGCTATTTTCACAGTGGACTCTATAAAAGGGACACAAACCTAATATGTACAATAATTATACACCCTAACTAATAGGTAAGTATATTATCACTTTGTTTTGTAACACCTTGTACCTATACCGTAGGTACTAATAATATTATAAAGCTGAAGACTGCAGATTTTCAAAAAAATATCCTTGATCATTGGATAAATTTATAAGTTTCTATATTTGCATGTTTCACACACAGAATCAGCCGCTATAAGGAAAAAAAAGGATCAAAATTCAAAATGTTTTATTCCAACTACCCCGGTATTGCTAGAGTCAATTTACTTTCTCACTTTGTGCCATCAGATTCTGGTAGACCTATAGTTTAGACCAGTAATAATTCTCAAAGTGGTCCAGTTGGACCCTCAGGGGTCAACGGGAGACGGGTATTATATTAGTTTTGCCTGACAAAACTGGGGGTCCGTTAAAAAGGTAAGCTGGGACTTGAGAGTAGTCAGTAGGTAGGTACATGAAAATGTAATTTTACTCCTATAGTGAAGAACAAAAATGTTCCATCGGATCCAGCTAAATTTTGATAGTGCTCTTTAAAACAAAAGAGTTTAGGAACCCGTGGTTTTTAGATCACTCCATCTTTAGCACTTAGGCTGGTATATATAGTCAGTACTCAAGAGTCAAGATGCATCTCGGTCTCAAGACTCAGTTCAGGCTCTGTGATTGGTTGGCTGTCAAAATTTGGACCAATCACCGAACCGAACCGCGTCTTGAGACCGGGTCGCATCTTAAGTACTGACTATTTATACCAGCCTGTGAGTTATGACTTAGTACCCTACTTACGTATTTAAATCTGTGCTAGTAGAGTCGAAAAACCCAACATTAAACAACAAGGTCAATCCTTTAAACAATTTTACCTTTGGAAGTTATGTAAATAAATAGGGAAATTATTAATTTGACAAGAGGCCGACGCCGCGGGGCGAAGCCCGGGGCTCAAAGTGAATTTAAATAATGATTCCGCGACCATTAGCGGTACTTTAAAATTTAAATAGTTTTCATATGTTTTACCAGTCGTACTTGCACCTTATGTTAAACTTGTTAGCCATAACACGGCCTCAGGCAATACATTAAATACGGTTCCGGATGGTCACTCAAAATGTAATGTAAATATGGTTTAATTAAAGTTAAATTAAGTCATTTTTAGAATGTGTTTTACTAACTCAAATCCTTTTAGTTAGTAAGCCACATTCTAGGTTGTGACGATCTCTGTGGCTCAGTGGTTGGAGCACGTGTTAGCTCGAGCCGGGAGACGCGGGTTCGAATCCCGACGACGCGACAGAACAAAAAGTTTTCAATGTTCCCGTGTCATGGATGTGTACGAAATTATGTGTGGATGAGCTGCAGTTAGCTGCTTGGGTACATGAAAATTGGCTTTTATTAATCTGACTGAAAAGATATTTTGTTTCCAACACTTCATTTTGCGCAGAGTAGGTAACACGTTTTTAACTCCCACTTGCCAGGGAAATTGAGGTTTATTTTATTTTCTCCCCCTGCCCCTACCTGGGTACGCACATGACCTATGTGTTGATCCAGGAATCCAGGATGTCAGCTACCTCCATAGGCTCCATGCCTAATTTTGTTGAAATCGCCCCAGACACAAACTCACAAACTTTCACCTTTTTATCATTAGTTTAAAGTTTAAAGTATGATAATATTATAATTCTGGGAGAAATAAATGCTTTCTTTAGGTTTGGGTATAAATCTTTTTGAGATTCGGTAACACTGCAAAATAATCAAAGTACAATATACAGTTTGCTATCATACAATGCATACAATATAAGATTACATAATTTTTTATTAGTAAAAATAAAATGATTATGTTAAAGTTTCAATATTAATAATTATTATGAGAGAGATTACAGTTTATCGTTTCAACTCAATTTAAAGTATACAATATACAATATCTAATACCTAATATTATGTACTATACAATGATACTCTTTATAATATTATTATTTTACAATTTAATTCATGAAGCCCCAAGCGGCCACATCCGGCCGCGATAACAATGAAAAAGCTATTGTGTCTCGTTTTGCCACGACTGATGGGTTAAAGGATATTTAACAGAATAATCATAATTACCATCAGAATCATTAAAAAGTTCTAGGGATTACTGTAAAATCTATCCAAAACTGTAAATGTATAATAGAAGTTGGAGCACATTGCTTAAGGTGTTTTTGTATTCAATATTCATTATTCATTGACATAACACTGTCTGGTCTGGTCAAAACACTGATGAAACAAAATTGTTGAAACATCCTATTTATGGAAATAGAAATCTCTCTCAACTTGAATACCTAATATCATAGAGAATAATATTAATATAATATCCTAGAAGTGTTCAGTCAGCTATCTCCTGTTGTTCCCCCGCTGGTGGCCCCGACCCCGCACATACGTTTTGTGCTGATGCTTGTTTCCGTGCTCCTGATTGTTTGGGGTGAATCTCTCGTTCTTCGGGGCTAAGGAGGGTCCGGTGGGGGGAGTCTGCGACTGGGAAAGATTCCGGGGCGGCTGGTGCGTCCCGTTGCTCCTGTCCTGCGGCGGGTTGGCGGGCGGCGGCGGCGTGGGCTGCGGCTCGCTCATGTTGACCTGCTCGTTGAACAACATGCAAAATTCCCCAACTTTCTGTATGTCCCCGGACTTGCCGGAGTACAGCGTGAGGGCGGAGCGCCAGAGGGATGCGTAGCCGCGCGTGAGGCGCACGATGTCGCCCGGCTGCAGCAGCGCGCCTGGCTCGTCCCACACCGACAGGTTCACGCACGCCGACGCGTCCGCCACCCGCAGCGTGCGCACCTCGCGCGCCTCCTTCGTCAGCGTCGGCGGCCCCACGTCCAGGACTATAAAAACGGCGTTGATGTTCTTCAGTCCGGGCTTCAGGTCCTTTATTTGAACATATTCCGTTGTATTCATTTTACACGCCGAACAGTTCAGTTTTTCAAAATTCAAGACTGATGAAGGTTTGGTTACTATTAAACATGAACATAAATTAATATAAAAGCTTTTGTAAAATAACAACTAGCAAAAGCCAGTATTTTTTGAGGCAATTTGTCCACAAACTTTAGAGAATGTTATCGCATAATTCAAAAATAAGTTGACAATCAGCTGATTTTGAGTTATTCTCTCAGACAGCAGACTACTAACTACGTATGTTATTCTTGTTTTTTTTTTATTAATGGCGCTGCGTCCTACGACTTGCAAAAGCGTCCTTTTCTTGTAAAGTGAATAAGATTAAGAGTGGATTGCACCAACTAACTTTGACTTTAACTTTAACCGGAAAAATTTGACAGATGTCGTATGTGTTTGGACGCCATATTTAACTTTAACCACGCCTCTGGTGCAACGCAACCTAATGGGTTTGAGCCAAAATAAATGTACCTTTTTCACATGACTCTTGTGAGAAACATTTCTCACGTTTCTCACAAAAATCAAAAACGTTTCTCACATTTCTCACAAAGATGCGTTCACATAGGTAACTTTTTACTGATGAACAAATAGGTACCTATGACATAAATTATGAATTATGATTTAGATGTACAGGAATAAACATAGGATTGAAATATGTAAATGATATTTTGTGTTTAGTCTAAATATCTTCCATATTTAGGCCAATATAATGTGTATACGTATACTCATATAGATATTATGTTGTTGTTGTACCCTAACTCCTAACTTCTTAGGAATTGGACCTTCCATCATCAGCTGAGCTCCATGACATGATAGCTATCAGACTTAAACACCAGAACAACTTAATTAAATACTTGAAAACACGGGGTGCGTGCCTATAAAATTTGAGGGTCGCCCTCGATATCTCTAGGTTTCCATCATCAGAGACTTGGTGACAACGGGACCATCTGTAAAATATATCTGTAGGTAAAACCTACATATTTCCTTTCAAACAAAAAAAGAATTTTTCAAATTGGTTCAGGCGTCTTCCAGTAATCGAGGAACATACTTTTAAAAATCCGACAAATTGAGAAACACCTCCTTTTTTGGAAGTCGGCTAAAAATAAAACCACCTTCAAAAAACAATCAACCTTTTGACTGACTTTTTGAACCTTCTTCGTTAAGTAACATACTTTTTTTAAAAACACATTAAAATCGGTTCAGCCTAAACGCGAGATAATCACAGCCAAACATACACACATACATACATACAAACTGAGAATCTCCTTTTTTTTTTAAGTCCGGAAAAAATATATCACATTCTGGTCATTTTTATGTAAGACAAAAAAGTACGTAAATAGGAATATAATTAAATACTTTGAGAAACGGTCATGTGAGAAATATGACCAGTATAAACGTGCCTTAGTTTTACATTTTTGTTCGACCGTTTCTCACAGGCATATGTAACATGATACCAACATGCAACTTTTAAATCACTTTATCTATATACTTATTATAAAACAAAGTCACTTTTTTTCCCTCATGTCCCTTTGTTCCCTTTAATCTTTAAAACTACGCAAAGGATTTTGATGATTCTTTCAGTGTTCGATAGGCCATTTATCGAGGATGGTCATAGGCTATATTTTATCACGTTAAGACTAATAGGAGCGAAGAAATAGAGGAAAATGTGGAAAAAACGGGGAAAATTATTTGAAAGGGCTAACTTGAACGCGCTAATCTCAGGAACCACTGGTCCGGTTTGAAAAATTCTTTCAGTGTTAGATAGCCCATTTATTGCGGAAGGCTATAGGATAGGCTACAATATTTTATCACGCTAAGACTAATAGGAGAATGTGGGAAAAACGGGGGAAATTATTTGAAAGGGCTTATCTCGCGAACTACTGGAGCAATTTTTATGTTATTTGGCACAGATAAGAAGTAAACCACGTGAAGGATCATAGGCTATCGATTTTAATCATTTTTTCAGTGGCTGTAATATATTTTATACCCGTGCGACGCCGGGGCGGGTCGCTAGTTTGATTATATAAGCTAAAAATCGGATGCTACGAAAGCGTGACCCTGTTGTATCGGGATCACTTTACTATCAAAATGCTTTGCACTAATAATAAACAAAAATATTAATTATTTTCTTGATGTTAAGTGCGTTTCTCACAGGAATTTTTCACAAAAAACATGGACGACCAAAATAAAATCAACAACACAACAAGACACAGAGGGAAACTGACACTTTTTCTTTTTAATAAATGATGTCACATGTTGTTAGCTTTAAAAAATGTAGAGAAGTGGTAGTTTCTATAATTCTACAGGGGTGTAAATAGCGTTTCTCACAAATTGTTTCTCACAGGGCGAAATCGAGGATGCTCTCATAAACAATTTTTATTTTTATTATTTGATAAGCTAGGCAGTAAAATATCAACAAAAGAGAAGGCCAGGTACTACACGAACCTTTTATAAAATTCTAATTCTAAGCTTCCTAAGAAATTTTGGAAATGTTGAGCTATTATCGTAACGAGGTAGTGAAATGGACATGTTTCATTTGTATGGACAAAAAAATTAAAAATAATATAAATTACTATATAAAAAAAACTATGCATGTTGGTGTAAAAAGGACATCTAATTTTTAATATACATGGTCCAGTGTAATTAAAAAATAAAAATAAACATGTTTAATGCAATAAACATAGCCACAATTATGGGTTGAAGGCGGTGGACACGATATTTTTTACTAAGGTACATTTATTTTGGCTCAAACCCTAATATCGTTTTCGGCATCTGCACTGCCCCGGGGCAGGGTGGGCTGACAGGATACGGAAATAAGCGAAGTTTTAAATAAAGAACATAATCTATGTATAGGTATAGTACTAGGTCCACGTGCTTCGTGGATCATCAATCATCATAGTGCAATACGTAGTTTATGTTCTTAATTCCGGCTGTTTCCGTATCCTGTCGACCCACCCTGCCCCGGGGCAGTGCAGATGCCGAAAACGATACACTCACACACAGATAAGTTATAGTAAACTAAAGAGTAGGGTCTCATGAGTCATGACTTATATTGACTGCACCATTGAGATGGACTGCACTGACGATTTATACTTTTGACTCGGCGATTTTGTAAAACGATGTTGAAATATAATTTGTACGAGAATTTTGATTAATCGACTTGTATTCAGCCTCAGTGATATTTAAAATTTAAAAAAAAATTGTTGTCAACTGTCAATGTCAGTGTTGTGCCAGTGTCAACTGTCAAATTATCAGTCATTCTGTACGTGCAGTGCGGCATTTGAAAATTTTTGTTGTTGCTTGTTACTTCTTAAAATAACGATTTAAAATCATATTTTAGTTTAGAAACTTGAATTTAAAAAGCTTTGCTGTTGCATTGCTCGCGTCATAGAACGTATATATTATATTTTAGTAATTCCAAAACAGTTGCAAGCCGCTAACCGTGTTTGGTTTATGTTTTCACTTTTCACCTTTCCAACTATTATCTTTACAGTCAGGGAAAGTAAAGATCAAAGGAAATGTTTAATCAAATCGGTGCCGCGGGCGGCAACCCGAACAAGGACCTGGAAGTGGCCTCACCACCTGAAGACACAGTTTCGGCTCTGGAGTTCTCGCCGCCTTCTGTGCCACAGACCTTCCTCATAGCCGGGAGCTGGGACTGCCGGGTAATTCAACAACTTATTCCTTGTCATCAGTCTTCTGAGGAAATACTACTACTACAGTAGCAGGCGTGGATCCAGCCAGGGCCCGCACTACCATATGTGCAATGCACACGGACGCCATCCTCTAGGGGCGCCAAATCGCCATCTTTAGGGGCGCCAAAACCAAGGACCCAAAAAATTTGCCTAAAGGGGCATCAAAATCCTTTTTTTGCACACAGTAGCCCTTACAGGGGCCCTGGATCCAGCCTCAAATTTTGGGGCAGGGATCACATGATATAGTAGTAGCCACTTTACTTCTTAAATCAATATATACATAGGAAGTACCTAGTATTGGGGGGATGTCCTCTAGGATCATTCATGCTTTGTATATTGTTTTATGTTAACTGTGTGACTAATATTGCTACTGTGCAGTCTCAAGTAAACTGTGCAGTTTTGAGTTCACTATATATTATGTATTTGAACTGTGCAGTGAAATGTACAGACAAGGTAACACCAAGGTGTTTTAGTTCACATTCTCTCATGTCCCCGGACTGTACAGTGAAGTGTACAGTTTTACTAGTATTTTGCTAAATTCAACTTCCAAAAAAGAAGGAAATTATGTTCTGGATATTTATTTTTATGAGCTTAGGTAGTTTATTTTTACATCTTTTAATTTTGTACATCTCAACAAGAATGATTTTTTTAGGTAAGATGTTGGGAGGTGGAAGCTTCCGGGAAGACGGTGCCAAAAGCAGCTCAGGGCATGAACGGACCAATTCTAGATGTTGCGTGGCATGATGTAAGAGTTTTTTGTAATTCAATATAATATCATTAGTCATTACATATTTTAGGCTGCTCCTTTGATGAGCAGCGCCCTTCAAAATTTTATCAATAACTAAAAAAATATAAGAAATGTTAAAAGTAATATGTGATGTTTGTCTAGGACGGGTCCAAGGTATTCATGGCCTCGACAGACAAGAGCGTCAAGTGCTGGGACCTGGCTGCTAATCAGACTATGCAGGTGAGAGGAACTCATGGACCCATTGTTGAGGTTCAGCTGTTCCTGTTATTGGTCAATGCTAAGTAGTAAGCATTTATTGATTGTTAAAGTTTTTGAATTCAATTTGAATATTTAATTATTTTATACAAATATTTATTACAATTCATTTTTTTGGTCCCTCAATGTTGTTTCTATTTATGACGCCGCACGCCACTTAATGCACATATAAGTGGTTTCTTTTAACCCATCAAGCCCCATAAGGACACCGGTGACCGTGACAACAATAGAATAACAATAGATTTCCAAGAATCCGCGATCGAAGGATTAAACAAGGTATCATGGTGATGTAATGAAAAGTGAATTTGTTTGAATTTGTTTTTGTAATTTTTCAGGTGGCTGCACATGATGCTCCTGTAAAAACGTGCCATTGGATCAAAGCACCGAACTACACCTGCCTCATGACAGCATCCTGGGATAAAACACTCAAGGTAAATCATAGATCTCTCTCTGGACATATTTTATTGCATAGGGGTTGTAATTTAAGCATTAAACTTTTAAAAAATGATAACTCCAGACATAATATTATGCTAAACCTTGTGGCTGTAATGTCTGAACAGTCACGTATTATAGACTAAGATCCAAGGTCACAATGATGTTGTTTCATCAAGTTGAGATGACATTCCTTGTCTCTTAGCCATTTTGTTTGAATCGAACTGCCTACTTCTTATTTTAACTATAATAATGTTGTTGCAGTTCTGGGACACTCGGAGTGCTGTACCAATAATGACAATGAATCTGTCTGAGAGGTGTTACTGTGCAGATGTTGTAAGTATTATTTTAGATTTTGTAAATTTTGTTATTGCTGTAAAGTCAACAATGTAAATGATTTTTCATGGTGTGCTGCAGGAGCACATTTGCATCAGTATCTCATTATGATCCTAGTAGCCTACGAGGCTATAAGAGGTGTTTATTGCACACTACGAATAATAAAACCAGGAAACGTAACTCCCATACTAATACAGTTTTAAATTTGGTTCCATTCGAACTGTCATGTAACGTCAGCCTTTGTACCGCTCAAGGTCACCTAAATATTGCAAATGTATGAAATGTATGAAAAGTGAACCAAAATACTTGTCAAAAAAGTGAAGGTTCACTTTTTTGACAAGTATTTTGGAGCATGTTTTTTGACGGAGTTACTCTTCCTCCAATGTTTTAAGTTGAGACTAATGTGGTTGGCTGTACAAAGAAAAATTATTATTTTTAATTAGATTTTCTTCTTCTTCTGTATGAGATGTTGATTGATCCTTGATAATAAATAATAAGTAAAAAATAAAAAATATTTTGAAAAACACAGAGTAAGCACAAAGAACCTTTGTTGTTATTATTGTTTTTCAAATACCAGTATTACTAAAGTGTAAAATTTCGAAACTTTCACTATTCATCAAGCTGATAGGTCTTGTTAAATATGCCATGAAAAAATCAGATGGTAACATTTGAAGTTTGAGGTAACTTGAATCTGGTTAGTTGACATTTTTATCTATTCCAGGACTACCCAATGGCAGTAGTGGGCACAGCGGACCGCGGCATATGCCTCTACACGCTGGAGGGCAAGCCCACGGAGTACAAGCGGGTGGAGTCCCCACTCAAGTACCAGCACCGCTGCATCACCATCTTCAAGGACAAGAAGACGAAGCAGCCGACGGGGTACGCGCTGGGCAGCGTGGAGGGCAGGGTGGCCATACAGTACGTCAACCCCACCAACCCCAAGGACAACTTCACCTTCAAGTGCCACAGGTCCGCCGGCACTCCTGGTGGATATCAGGTACACCATGTTACTACATGACGCCCGCGACTCCGTTGCGCCAAAATTCGTTTATCGCGCGGGTACCGTACATTTTCCGGGGATAAAAGTATCCTATGTCCTTTCGCGGGACTCAAAGTATCTAAGGAGATACTTTGAGTCCCGCAATTTTAAAATTTCTGCTGCAATTTTGTAAGGACAAAATTGCAGCAGAAATTTAAAAATCGGTTCAGCTGTTTGGGCGTGAGGTAACAAACAGACAAGAGACACTTTCGCATTTATAATATTCGTATGGATTGAGAAACTGAACATTTACAACTGCAATGAGCGAAATTTAAAATCGGCGGCAAAAACATTTGCATTGTTGCTTGGTACTTACGGCACAATTTCTTCGAGAATTTTCGATGTGAAACTGGCTTTGACTGCTCTGTGAAGGTATTCTTTTAATTTTCAGGATATTTACGCAGTCAACGACATAGCATTCCACCCGGTACATGGCACGCTGGCGACTGTCGGCTCAGACGGCTCGTTCTCATTCTGGGACAAGGATGCGCGCACCAAGCTCAAATCCTCCGAGCTGCTGGACCAGCCGCTGACCAAGTGCGCTTTCAACCACAGTGGACAGATCTTTGCATATGCTGCCGGATACGACTGGTCCAAGGTAAGTTTTCTATCTCCTTTACCCTAATCCCTCAAGCCCCGTAAGGCCCATATGGGCCGTGACAACAAAAGATTTCCTGGAATTGGTGATCGAGGGATTATTCTTCATGAAGTATGATTTAACTTATTATTGTTTTGATTTTTGCTGAGTAACAGTTTGTAGCTTGAGAGACACAGTATTAAATTTCAATTTGATAATCATACTTCTAATAAAAAATAGTGAAAGCTTTTGCCCAGCAGTGATTCACAAACAGCTAGTAATAATAATCATACTTCAAAAGTAGTAATTGCCAATCTTTTGCATGATTCAACAATTGTCACAATTTCAAAAAATTCAACAATATTGTCTAAAGGCGCATTTTCATTAGTCGTTGACTCGTATGGTATACGTGGTTTTAAATAAGTAGATATTATATATTTGGTACCTCAAATCCAAAAAGTTTTAGAAATTCACCCTACCAATAAATTATCTTGTTTACAGGGTCACGAGCACTGTAATCCTGCCAAAAAGAACTTCATCTACCTGAGGCCATGCTACGACGACTGCAAGCCCAGAACTACATAGCATTACAACACCCTTTTTTATCAAGCTTAATCTTTCAGGCCCCGCGCGAGCACCGGTGATCGCGAGAACAAAAGAATACAATGGGAATTCCTAGAACCTCCGATCGAAGGATTAATAAATATATTTTTTAAATGAAATGTTGACTTTGTTCTACCTACACTTTTTCTTTTTAGGTCTAAAAACTGTGGTGTATTTAAGTTTACTTTGATCTAAATGTTTACCACACACAAATTACCTACACTGTTTAGATAAAATCAAGCAGTTTTGGCTGTGCTAAACAAGCTCAAGTTTCTCAAATAGAAAAACTCAAATCATGGTAAAATTATTATTATTAAATTATTGAAAACAAGTACTATAATATTAACAAACTATATTTATAACTTAAATGGTTTAGTGGCCCTCATGTCCATGTCCATGATGATCGTCACCGGACAACTTGCCGAGGGCTACTGTGGCTATGGCCAGACCCAGCCCCAAGGGGAAGCCGCGGAAGAACAGCTTACGAGCTCGCATCCATTTTGTTCCAAATGCTGGGCTGTACCGCCAGGCTTCGTTTCTGTAATATTTATATTATTATTGTCTACTGATCAATAACATGATAAACTTAACCCTTTCTTTCTTTCTTTCTTTCTTAAAAATGGTTAACTTTAATTATTGTGGTCTGTTCAATGGATAAGAAAAGTCAGAAACAATGATCTATTTACAATAACATAGAATAGAAGAAAGAAGTACGTATAATATGACACTGTATACATGAAAGCAGCCGAGCTTTACCCGTTTTATACAAAATACGATAGTATTTACCTGATCCATGGGTCTTTTAAGCCTTTGCGAGCGAGGGCTTTTTCTAGCTCTTCCAGCTCCCATATTCCTTTAATTGAGTAATCGCTGGCTTTGGTAACAACATACGGAGGTCCGTGCCCGTGCCCATGCCCACCCATCTAAAACAAATCATTTACAGGCAATTTTAACAACATTAAGGTTACATAACCACAAAATGGTTTTGTCTGCGAATATTTAGCAAAATGGTTTTTGTAGTAAAGGACTCCTACTACTTAAATTATAATTCCATATTTTAGTAATTTACAAACCGTTTCCTTTAAATCTATCAGAAAAAGAATAGGTTGCAATCAATTTATTTACAAAAATTTTCTGATGCAAGTGACAACAATGTGACATTGACAGGATATTGGGTGTATTCTGAATTCTGAAACCAGCTTGATTAATCGGTCAAAGTATGGCAAGGACGATATTTTATTGGCAGCCACGAGTCAGATAGCAGAGGTAAGCACATTGCTTGAGTTTAGGAACACTCTTTCTTACTACTTTTTTTTTTTTTAATTTTTACTTACTAGTGTGATGTATCAACTTATCGAGTATCGACTATCGGTACTCGGTAATTCTCGAGTACAATTTTATTTGACCGCGATTGACAACATCAGCTGGAGTTTTGGCGGGCATGTGAAAGAGTGCTGTTGTGTTTTTGTATTATTTTCCTAAAATTGTGTTAGCTGGGTTTTTAATGTGTAATATTGGTAGAATATTAACCATTAGATATTCGTGTTCATGCACAAGTGTAGGAAAGTGATGTAATATCCAGAAACGTGCTATTTTGTGTTCCCTCCAAAACTCCATCGAAAGTTTCAGTTCAGCGTCTACCACTTTACTGAATCGACCGACTTGACTCCTGTGACTGTATTGACTTTTACTTAGACTTTGACTAGACTTTAGACCTGACGATACATGAAAACGATGATGAAAGTTATAATAGGAGGAATATGGTTTTCCCGCCATATTCCTTACCTTTTTACCTTGTCTGTGGCACAACATACACATCCTTTGTGTCAAGTTGCCAAAAAAGAAGAAAAAAAAAAAACATCAGCTGTCAAGTGTAAAAAACCATTTGAGTGTCTAACGTTTTAACCTCTGATATGCCGGATCGTAGATCTACGCTCGAAAATAAGTTACAGTAGCCTGCCGGAGCGTAGATCTACGCTCTTACGACGGCAATAAAAAAGTAACTTTTTGTTGCTGTAATAAAGTCTAAATCAGCTTAACACGTGTTCAATGATTGAGCTAGTGAATGGATGAATGAAAAGAAGTCGTTCAATCAACGAATGGATGCAAAATAGTCATTCAAATTTACTTTTTCTCTGCGACCAGTTTGCAGCGGTTAGAACCAACGACCTCCGTGTTTTTCAAAGTGTTTTTGTGTTAAATACTGTGGTAAAAGTAAGTATTTGTTTGTTTTTTTATGTGTTATTACATATTTTCAATAGTAAAAGTCCAATAAACTATATGGCATAAGTGTTTTGCAAAAAAATCTAAGAAAAAAAATTCGTTACATAGTATAATGCCAATTGAGTTGAGTTTAACCCTCAATTTATTGCGATTATCATGTAATTTATTATAAAACACAACTAGGGATAGAAATACTGAAATAATAATAGTAAATACATGTATAAACTTGTTTTTTGATTGATTTGAAATTCCCTTATAAAATAATCTCATATAGGATGTTCAAATTTTTTTTTGCCGTGTGGAGTGCCGGAGCGTAGATCTACGTTTGAACAGATTTCAAAAGTGAAGTGTTTGTGAAAAGTTATATAGCCAACAATGATTTATTGTTTTCATTATTTGAGAGCTTTTGTGCTATTGAAATGATACGTAGCTTATTATTTTGTTGTAGGATCATGGTCGTCATAATGGACGTTGACAAATATTTACATTATAATGACTACAATTTATGTGCACACGAATGCAAATGGCCGTGGAACATAACTCATTTTATTAAGCGAAATAAATGTTTCATATGCAATATGCAGACAAATTTAAGTGCACCACCACATTTTATTCTTCATACCGATACGAATCAATTTATACGAGAGTTGTTGCGAACAAGTTATTTTTGGTGTAAATATTGCAATTTTGCAGTATATGAGCACTACATAAGTGATGAATGCAAATTTTGCCTATAATTTATGATTAAGTACCTAATTAGAAAGGTTGATTGCAACAAATTTCTTAAATATTTTTTATTTCATTCGACATTTGGGTTTTTATAATGAATTACGGGGATGAGAAGTAATTACTTAATTTACATGGTAGGTATTATCTGAAATCTATAATAATGTAACTCACAGTTTCTAAAAAATATATTGCTGATTACATTGTTGTAGATGGAGCCAACAGAAGATAATTTTGAAAATAATCCATCATGTTCACAAGGTCAGCCTTTGATTGCGGCACTGATGGTGGACAGATCGCCAAGTGGGAAAATAAAAATAATTTCGGATAAAAGAGTTATTTTAAAAAAGTCACACTCGGGTCATATATATCCTGTTAAAGTAAGAGACTTAGAGGACATTTCAGAAGCTGAAATGATGAGAGATGAAAAGAAAAAAGATGAACCTCCAAATAAGAAGCAAAAATTACAACATATTGATAACATTTGTCAACCTACTGTAGTACGTATTTGAATTCACTTTCAGGAATTGGTTTGAATACTGGTTAGCATTGGGCTCTATTAAAAAAGTATGTAAATGTGTTTTAGGCTGATTCCGTTTTCCCCTCTAATCTCGCCGAGGCGTTAGCAGTCGACTCAGGCAGCAAAGACAGTGACGATGAAGAAGCTGAAATGATGACAGATGAGAAGAAAAATGATGAACCTCCGAATAAGAAGCAAAAATTACAACATATTGATGACATTTGTCAACCTACTGTAGTACGTATTTGAATTCACTTTCAGGAATTGGTTTGAATACTGGTTAGCACTGGGCTGATTTGAGCTGTATTAAAAACAGTATGTAAATGTGTTTTAGGCTGATCCCGTTTTCCCCCCTAATCTCGCCGAGGCGTTGGCAGTCGACTCAGGCAGCGAAGAAAGTGACGATGAAGATTATTCTGAGGATATTCTAAGACAAATTTTGGAGTCTGAAGTAGAAGAAGAAGAAGAAACTTCACCACCTGCCGAACGGTCAGAGTTGTCAGCATCATGTAGTTGGTCAGCGGATTTTGAAACTTTTACTGGTGTGCAAGAAACTTACAATGAGCAACCAGGACCTACAATATCGTCTACTGATCCTTTTGAATTATTCTCTACTGTCTGGGATCGTAATATTATGGAATGTATTGTACGTGAGACTAACGAATATGCCTGGCAGATTATTTCTCGTCTTGACGAAATTGATGGGATAAAACCAGAATCTAGATTGAAGGACTGGGTAGAAATATCTGTTGAGGAACTTTATAAATTCTTTTCTATTATGATTTACATGGTTTATGTCACAGAGGACGTATAGATGAATATTGGACGACAGGCGTACTAGAAATTCCTCAATTTCGTAAAATAATGTCCAAAAACCGCTTCATTTTAATATTACGATTTCTACATTTTGTTAATAATGATGACTTAGATTTTAACCTACATGGTCAACAACGTAAAATTTATAAAATAGCACCTATTATTGATCACTGCAACAGTAAATTTCGGGAAATGTATATACCTCAACAGCATTTGAGTCTTGACGAATCGTTGCTGCTTTGGAAGGGAAGACTGAATTGGATTCAGTGTATCCGTTCCAAAGCAGCTCGATTTGGTATAAAAACGTACGAGCTGTGCGAGGCTGTGACAGGTTACTTGTTGAAAATGGTCATTTATTCGGGGAAAAATAATTCACAACCTGTACAGGCAGTACACGGATTTACAGGAGCCACAAGTAAAATAGTAATACAGTTGATGAATGACTATTTTCATAAGGGACACTGTCTAGTCATGGACAATTTTTATAATAGTGTAGCTCTAACTCGATTTCTAAAGGAGCAGCAAGGTACTGATGTACTTGGTTCACTAAATCGGCGGCGAACAGATACTCCCCCAGATATAAAAGCCCTAGTTGACCGACGTATGCAGAGAGGTGAAATAGTCGCACGGCATTGCAAGAATATTACTGTGTTATCATGGAAAGATGTCAAACTGGTCACCATGATCTCCACGTATCATAATTCTGATACGGCACCAGGACAGCGAGCAGGACAAGAGTGCATTAAGCCGCTCGTAGTTCACAGCTACAATAAGTACATGGGTGGGGTCGACCTTAAAGACCAAAAACTATCCATGTACTTATTGGAGCGAAAAAGAGGGCTAAAATGGTATGTCAAGGTATTCAGGAGGCTGTTAAATATTAGCGTTTTGAATACCTTTATAATTTATCGCGCAAACTCTGATAGTAATAGCAGTCGTTCGCGCAAACTGACACACCGGGAATATCGCTATGCTTTAGCTAAAAGTTTATCGGAGCAACATTTAACCAGACAGCGCATAAGATCTGGAGCTTTATCCCATCCGAGAGAGACAAGGTTAGATGGAACTGAACACTTCCCAGAGCATGAAGAAAGTGATAATCGTGTTCAGAAAGGACGGGTGCGTTATAAAAGGGGGCGATGTGCGCGGTGCCTAGCTCTGACGAATAAAAAACGGACTGAAAGCAATGTAAAGTGCTCAAAATGCCGCGTATATTTGTGTATAGGTACATGCTGGCGTGATTATCACACGAAGGAAGTACTGTCTAAGTGATTGATTTAACATAATATTGTATTTAACATAATATTTTCTATTGTAAGTTTCGAATAAGCATTATTCTATAAGGGAAAAATAATGATTGAGTTTGAAATCCATCTAAGAATTTCATGTCTTTGTAAATAAATTTCTGGACTGCCTACAGAACACATTTAGATCTCAATTCTTTTTTCGGCAAAGTCGACGGTTGAACTTGGCTCCCATTTTTACATTTATGTTTTTGGTGGGATCTTTATATAAGTACAACTTGTTGATGAAATAACGCAAAACCTCTCAGGTAACTCAGCCCAAGAAACTGAACAACTTTTGTTCTACAATTTTCCCAAAATCCCAAAAAAATTTTCGGATTTTCATATAAATTGACTCGATCAGGTGATCAGTTTGTATGAAAATCCGAAATACTTTTTTATTGGGATTTCGGGAAAGTTGTAGAACAAAAGTTGTTCAATTTCATGGGCTGAGTTACCACCTGAGAGGTTTTGCGTTATTTCAATAACACGTTGTATTTATTTATTTGGTTGAAAAAATAAAATAAAATAAAAAGTAAAAAAATGAAAAAAATGAAAGTAAATAAATGTTATTAACCTGTCAAGACTTTATTATGCACCTTAATTTGTATTTAATAACAAATCAACATTTTTCATGTAAAATGGTTTTTAATCTTTAACCTGTTTTCTGTTAAAATTATGCTACAAAAATAATATTGTCGGCACAAAATGGAGCATCCTGTAGGTGTTGCGCCGGAACGTATATCTACGCTCACATTGCTGCGCCGGAACGTATATCTACGCTCATTATTAAAGATTTTCAAATTTGATTTTAGATCACTTTTAGCTTAGAAATCGTATATTTTCAAAGTTCTTAACAATATTTATATTGTTAAAAGGAAATAAAACTGAGAAAAAAAAATGTAAATAGTTTTTATTCAACAATTTTCTTGAGCGTAAAAGATGTGCTTGTATAAAAGAAATAACTTATTATTCAGTGACGTAAAATACAGTAAATAATGCCCAAGTATCTATCTAAACCTAGAAATATAAAAAAGATTGTATAGACTAGGTATCAAGATTGAAAATGAGAAACAAAATAATTACGCAATTGCGGCATTTCACGCGGCAGTTGGCACATTTTGTGTGCGGCGCGGCCCGGCATTTCAGAGGTTAAAACAATACCTACAGTTTAATCCACAGATTAAGGATAGAGTAGATGGATTCTTAGCCCGCCAGCGCGTGGCCATTTTATGCTTGTGTGCATTGCCGTAGTGTGCGTGTAGGGATGGGCGTATATCATGCTTGTATATCGATAAAAATTCAAAATAAAATTAGACTATCGACCAAGAGTAGACCATTTTCATATTTTAGATTTCTTACTAAGCGACATAAAAAGGAGGTTATAAATGCGACCCAATTGTTCAATATAGGATATAGGTAGGTATTATGCTCATTAAATAATAAGTCGCTTTCTTATTTTATTTATATAAGTATTTTTATAAATGACACAAATACCTAGTTAAAAATATACATACATATATGTACTCCATAAGTCACGACTCACGAAGGCTTGTCCGGAGTGTAATATCAATAAAATCAAATTTTTTTTTTAATTAAAACAACAGAAGAACAAAATATATACTTTATTATGCTTGACTATTAACAGTAAAAATATATTACAATTTTTATTTAATAAATATTATTATTAACAAGAAGTATTTATAGAATTAATCTCAGTCCTACTCATTTAAGTAATTTCAAAAAAGCTTAGGTGCATTATTTTATTTTACCTATTAAAATATGTGTATTAAAAGTTATATAGAAATGAAATGAAAAATATTTAAACATTTAAGGTTTTATTGAATATTATGATCTTAGTTGCAGCTTTTGAAGTAAATATAATATTAACCTCCATAAAAGTGTGCAATCGTCGTCATCATCACATTGACCTTTTATAAAAATATTTTGTTTAGTTATCAATACTCTAACTCAAGTTCTCAACTCTAACTCAAAAGAATTTATTGCATTTTTATCACATAACAAGGTCATGTCAAGATTTAAATGAAAAAAATATGAAATTAGCAATTTTTAAATATGGTTCACGGGGAACCATATTTAAAAATTGCTATGTATCATACTACAAAAAATTACATATTGAGATATGAATGCAGTCATGTTCTTTAGATTATTTAAAACGGCATCCATAACTTAAAAAAATGTGGGTTGATCCACAATGAATGCTTAACTGCGAGTATACGAGTATTGAATACCGTACTTAAATTCATATTATAAAAATATGAAGTTTAGCTAACCTTAGTATGCCTCGAAAACACTGAAAACAGTCGACAACCATCTCCTTAAAGGGGGGTCTCCTGAAGGTGGGAGTGATAAAGGGGGATTTTCCTCACTTATACCATCCCTCCTCACTCCATCTCACCACCAGAATTCTCGGTTTTAATCTAAACTTAAAAATAATACAATATTATCTTCATTATAGGTCTCTCCGTCACCACCATATTGAACTGTTCTTCAGGAGCATTCCAATAACCTAAAAAAATAGTTAGTTTAGTGTCATTAATTAATGTACTTAACACTATAAAATATATTGTATGTACATATTATATTATATACGGATTACGGGGCAATATGCTATATGTAACTTTTTCATGCTTAACCCATCAAGCCCCAAGCGGAACCCAGGTGCCGCATAAAAACTGAATATCTATGTTCGAGGTATTAAATTTATTTTATTAAATGATTGATTTTAGCCTTATTTAACATTTTACTTGTTAAAAAAGAGTAATGCCAGGATAAAATTTCAAAAAGTAGATCTAAGTAACGAATTGAGTACTTACAGGGGGGAGGTGTGAGAGCTGTAATTGATCATGCAATTATTTTGCTCTCCGTTGGAACTTTTTTTATTTCAATAAAATCATTGTTTCAAACTTACGTTTCAAATGATAATCCCAATATTGTGATGCCTTCATGAGGGAGTAAGGATTAAAAACTTGCATGAAACTTGCGTCTAAATATTTCTGTTCGTCGTCTATTTTGAAGCATTTTCTAATCCTGAAAAAAAAAACATTTACTCTATGACAATATTTTTATCGATTTTCGATAAACTATAGGTACAAAAGTAAAGTGCATCCCTAAAGTACACGTAAAAAGCAATGCAATATTTGAAGCCAAATTATTACTTGATGTGACATTTTTATCACTAATGCCATAAATAGCATGATTATGGGATTATTAAACTTATACATTTTCTTTTTAGCTTACAAAAATACCGATTGATAAGCCCAAAAAACGATGTTGAAAACTTATGCATGTTATGTTAAATCCACGTGTTTGAGGCATTCCTTGGCCGTTTTTATGGTTTATTATATAGCGGAACCACAAAACACAACAAGAAATTGCATTTAACGTTCACTAAACACTTTTATTAGCACTTTTTAAACATGAAATATTGCAGACCGACTCCTTTGTTATGTCCAATTAGGTAGGACCTCAGACTACTAAGGGGATACTACGTATGGTAGGACATAACATTACTAACTTTTGACGTTTATACACCGATATGAGCTTTCTCTTTCACTCAACTTACTGAATCGTTAGTTAAAAAGAGTAACATTATCAACTGTCAAAATATAAGGCTACCTCCATTAATGTACCTCATTAGTTTAATCCCAAAGTTATAAATTTCTGTAATTAATTTGGATTAATAATAATAAACACTGGAAGAATTGCAAAAATTATCCTTATTAGACTGTGTTGAAAATGTTCAGTGAGCTGTCAAAAATGCGGCTGATAGTATACTGGATTGCGTTCCGTTTTAAATAGTAACCAGTATACCAACAGTATACTAACAATAAAGGAACGGCTTCGCAGTATACTAAAATGACGTCACACTCTGCAGTGTTCGCAGTAGATTAGGAACAGAGCCTTAGGCTGTGTTCCTAATATGTACTGCGACCACTGCACAGTGCTATCACTGTAGAAAAATCGTTCCGTAATGGAGTTGCAGTACACTGCCGCAGTACCCTAGTGAAATATATGACGTCAGCAATCGTCGCCATATTGTACAGTGAGTACTGGCGTTTTCGAGGTAAGGCACTCGCAGTACTTTGATCACGTGATCAGTCAACTGTCAAAAGTCAACTGTCAAGTGTCAAAACCACTCGAGTGTCTAACGTTTTATAACAATACCTACAGTTTAATCCCAAAGTTATAAATTACTGTCATTAATTTGGATTAATAATAATAAAACACTGGAAGAATTGCAAAAATTAACCTTATTAGACTGTGTTGAAAATGTTCAATACGAGCTGTCAAAAATGCGGCTGATAGTATACTGGATTGCGTTCCGTTTTAAATAGTAACCAGTATACCGACAGTATACTAACTGTAAAGGAACGGCTTCGCAGTATACTAAAATGACGTCACACTCTGCAGTGGTCGCAGTACATTTAGGAACATAGCCGTTTTGTTACATTCTGTATAATTTGGCTAAATTGTACAAAATTCAATATATACTATATACGCAGAAATGATTTTTATTAATAACTAGATATTCGTTTTTTGCAACATAATTGTTATTAGATTAGCTTAATCTTCATTTTAATAACAGCTGAGCTGTACTAGTTATTTTGTAAGTACTCAGTTTTCTCCAAACATGATAATGTTTAAAGTCTTTTTGTCATAATTCCCAGTGATATGTCTAATCTAGACCAGTGATTTTCAACCTTTTGACGTGATAACGTCTTATAATTCGATATGGGGTGCGCGCCCGAAAAACATGACAGTTCATGCGGCGTTACCTCTTTGACAGCTCTGAGGCGTTCCATTTACACTCTCAAGTCTCTCAACAACCGTAAGGCCCACCTGGGCCGCGCTCTTTGTTTCGTTTATATTACGTATTTCGATGACTTAGAGAATACTTTTGTATGAAGAAGTTTGGTTAGTTATGACCTTTGATACATTGACCACACTCTGAATGAAAAATAAATAATCTGTGAGCTATTAGTATTATTTCGGCTATTCAAAATTGTGCTCTATTTCCTACGTATCAAGGTATGACTTAATATATGAAGAATAAAGTATTCGTTTATTTCTTCAGAACAAGTCACTAATTATAGTTTCGAAAGTTTATAATTGAGAAACTAATATCACATCGGACTAAATACTATTTTATGATGGCTTGATAGATAGAAAATTTAACATATATTATAATGTAGTTCACACAAACATAAAATATGGATTGTATGTAAGGATATTACATTAATTTTACAAAGAGGGTAGGCCGGGCGCCATTTTTTTGCACATTGACCTGCCAACTTTTTTGCATAGATTTTTCCCGGAACTGAGGGGTTAAGGCGTTAACGTTGTCACGTTCAACTATCGTCAGTAAACCGATTTTACAGACAACCGATTTTTTTATAAAGACCACGGTAAACACGTTTTGATCTTGGTGTCATGGTCATCAATCATTAAGGTTTTAAAAAATTATTTTTAAAATTTTACGCGACGACTTTGCTCTATTTTGCCAGTGGTCGTGAATTTCAAAATGGTTTAATTTCATGCGAGCCACTGATAAAGTCTCGGTGGGCCCCAGGTTGACTAAAGCTGGTCTAGCTCTTCAGTCAAGAGTCTTGTGGGATATGCGTGGTGGCCAAAAAGGAAGATCTTCCGACCGAGCGAGGTGTTATGCTCGGTCAGGCCGAAGCCCTCGTGATTCAGCATAATATATTGTACCAGGGGTCGGCAGACTTACCAATCAGATGAGCCAAAATATATCAAGTTTGTAGATTTTCTCATGTCTTCAAAGAGCCGCTACATAAATTTTATAAGTCTAATAATAATAATTAGAGTCTAATTTGCTTCACACTACAAAGCTCCATTTACAGTTTTAAAAAATGTGAGAAATTAAAAATAAATTAATTACTGAAAGCTACGAATAGACTGAAAGATATAATTATATTTTATTAAGGCGGGATTATAGGCAACTGACATTTTAGAATTTGCGGAAAACAAGCTCAATAGATGGCGCTCGATAGGTACATATTTAGTTTTCAAGCCGTCGTTGATTTCAATAATTTTCAGAAATAATGTGATCACGTGGTAAACTCGACATACAGACTAATGATTAACAGAGAGGCCATGTTCACAACTTAATAAAAAAACCCCCACCAAAAAACTTTAAAAAGTAATGAAATAATATTTACTGACTTTATGTCTAAATAATTCCTAAGTGTAAAGTAATATTTTAGTCCATAATTATTGTCACGGTGTGTCGGGGGACCGCCAAGTAAACTACGACAACAGCGACTTTTGCTTTTGTATCGCCAAGTGCCCAAGTCGCTGATTGTCTCGATTTGGTTCGCGGTGACCTGACCCTTAAACTATAATGTTAAGTAAGTGAAATCAAACATGTACATTAGCGGTCCCCCGACACACCTTGACAACAATTATGGACTAAAATATTACTTTACACTTAGGAATTATTTAGACTTAAAGTCAGTAAATATTATTTCATTACTTTTTAAAGTTTTTTAGTGGGGGTTTTTTTAATTTATTAATTTAATTTTATTTCATGCTTTTTAAACTTTTGTTGGTTATAGTGCAGAATAATATGCAAAGAATACCGTCTATGAATGTCCTCTTGGATGAGCCCGTCAATATGAGCCCAAACATGAAACCTCCACTTTGGGTTCATACGGAGCTTGGCTCTTATAGAATCCAGGTGATGCTGCAGCAGTAGCATGCAAATATTTACTGTTTATCTACGTCTTACTGATTGTCGCAATTAAAATGAGCCCAAACACGAAACCTCTGCTCTAAGTTGATGAGGAGTTGGGTATCCTATTGATTACCAGGTGATGCTGCAGCACCAGGTCAACTTACCATTAATGTTTAATATGTTATTCATAAATATCACGAACCAGAATGCAAAATATAATACTCATCAAACGACTGCAAGTTGCTAACGGCGTTTCACGAACCAGATAAACCGCGATTTTCCAGCACTGAGCAGGCTGATGATGATGAACTATAGCTAAGAACACTCTCGATTGAGTCAGCTTTCAAACAAAAAAACTAGATTAAAATCGGTACACCCGTTTGGATGCTACGATGCCATGGACAGATACACACACAGACAGACAGACACGTCAAACTTATAACACCCCTCTTTTTTGTCGGGGGTTAATAAACGAAATATTTAATGAATTTTGTATTACAATAAAATTATGTATTATTGACGTGATAACGTCTTATAATTCGATTCGCTGCGCGCCCGAAAAACATGACAGTTCATGCGGCGTTACCTCGCTGACAGCTCTGAGGCGTTCCATTTACACTTTCAAGTCTCTCAACAACCGTAAGGCCCACCTGGGCCGCGCTCTTTGTTTCGATTATATTACGTATTTCGATGACTTAGAGAATACTTTTGTATGAAGAAGTTTGGTTAGTTATGACCTTTAATACATTGACCACACTCTGAATGAAAAATAAATAAGCAATCTGTGAGCTATTAGTATTATTTCGGCTATTCAAAATTGTGCTCTATTTCCTACGTGTCAAGGTATGACTTAATATATGAAGAATAAAGTATTCGTTTATTTCTTCTGAACAAGTCACTAATTATAGTTTCGAAAGTTTATAATTGAGAAACTAATATCACATCGGACTAAATACTATATTATGATGGCTTGATAGATAGAAAATTTAACATATATTATAATCTAGTTCACACAAACATAAAATATTGATTATATGTAAGGATATTTCATATTACATTAATTTTCCAAAGAGGGTAGGCCAGGCGCCATTTTTTTTTGCACATTGACCTGCCAACTTTTTTGCATAGATTTTTCCCGGAACTGAGGGGTTAAGGCTATGACGTTGTCACGTTCAACTATCGTCAGTAAACCGACTTTACAGACAACCGATTTTTTTAATATGTTTGTTCTGTACTCACGATCATGAAAAAAAAGTATTTCCCCAATAATACATGATATAATTGATTATACAATGTATAACAAAATAAAGTATTACTCATATGCATTGCATATACTTATGCATGGAAAAATATAGCTATCTTAGGTACAATAATTCATCATCGTCAGCTTCTCACTGCTGAGGTTATTTTATGACTTTATAATATGGTTCAAATATTTTTGTGCTTGGGTTTATTGCAATACCTTTAATAAATAGGATGTAGACCCATGACGATTACTTGTACCTGACGCTGCAGCATCCTCTGGAATCTATATAACACCCTCCACAAGTTAAAAAACGATAACTCTTGCAATACGAGTACAGGTAACGTTTTTGACCCGCTTGACAAGTTTTTAATGAATAGTAGATTATAATATTCATTATTGTTATGCAGATCATATTCATATTTTCTTTGTCGTTTTTAAGGAATCTGTTCCCAAAAGAGACCCTTGGCCCAGTAAGTCTTAGCTTCGCTGTCTATCCGTCTGTTTGTCTCCAGGCTGTAATATATCAAGTAACGCAGTAGCTAGAGAGCTCAAATTTTCAATTATGTATTTATGTTGTCACCATAACAACAAATAGAAACAAAATAAAATAAATATGTTAAGAGGTAAAATAAAATAAAAGGTTGAAATATTCAAAACAAAAACGCCGTTTTTAGGCCTTTTCTGTTTGACATCAATAATGGCAACCGGTGTTTGAAATATTTACGAAATACCTCATTATAATATTTAAACTTTAACAATACTAATACTTATTAGAATAGCCTGTCTGTCATTTCATGCTTAAACTACTGAACCATTTTTTATAAAATTTGGTGAAGAAAGGACAAAGGATAATTTTTATCCTGAAAAAATTAACGGTTCCCACGCCATGAACGATTTTTTGAAGAATTTGCATCGAGATAGTGGCTATCAATTTGTTATAGTAGCTGTTTGACACATTTGACACGAAAGACCCTGCGGCTACATGGCGTCAAACATTTAATAAAGAATTTGAAAGATAAAATATATGGGGTTTATGCCAAAATCTTCATTTATGATACATTGAAGTTATAAATGTTCATCTCTGAGTACGGCAGTTACAATATTATTTTTCTCCTGTTTATTTTTGCTATGGCTCCCAACAAAATTAGAATGAAAAATGGTAGTGAACAAGACTTATATTATGCCAACTTTCCAATAAACCAGTACATTACACCAGATTGTCGTGAGTAAAATATTAATAATTGCATAAAATGTAATTTCTTTGCTCTCTACTATTAAGTGTCGTGATTTTTATTCACAAAATATTATGTTTTTGATAAAATCAAATAAGGTTTAAAGGTTTTTCATTTCGATCAATATTATTTTTTGTATAAAGAATGGAATTCACATGTTCGATAAAATTGTAGTTTAACAATTAACATAATATCGTATCAAAATCATGGTGTATCTATGAATTTGGATCTATCCGCTTGATAATATTATTTTTACTATTTTAATCCAGTGCTAATAGTCAGGGAGCCCTAGAACAATTTTTTTTTTGATTACTAACAAGCTAATTTTTGTGAGTAGCTTCATTTTGATAAGACAAACAACTTTTTTATCTGCGAAAAATCTTCCGATTTAGGGTACCGTAGTCAACCAAGTTTTGTTGATTACAGAACCCTAAAACGGAACCCTAACCAGCTGTTTTTTTGTATATTTGTAGGTTAATAGTTATATAATTTAAGAGTAACATTGTTCTACAAATTGAACAATCCATATTTTAGGACCATCAAATCAAAGTATGAAATCCTTTCTATCTCTGTTAGCTACCACCTTCAAGATTTTTTCGCAGATAAAAAAGTTGTTTGTCTTATCAAAATAAAGTTACTCACAAAAAATTTGCTTGTTAGTAATAAAAAAAATGTTCTAGGGCTCCCTGACTATAAGATGTTATATCTTTCCATTGCTATGGATTGGACATGTTCGATAAAATTGTTGTTTAACATAATAATATCATTATCATTTTACAATGTTTTATGGTTTTAACACATCCCTCAAAATGCGTTTCTGTGTTGAGGCACTCTGTTCATGCTCTGTTCATTAATATCCGACTTAGCTGTGATATTTGCATTTATGACTTTCAAACCTACCAAAAACGTATAAATGATCGTTTGGCGAATGTAAATTATCAAATATATATCAATAAGATACCTAATAAGGTAGTCTCTCACCAAATATTAGGTTACAAAACAATATTATAATATTTGTAAACCAAACATATTGCCTATGTTCTGAAATAAAACCCAGTTTACTTACCAGTGATCAAGACGTCATCTTACGACGCCGCACTGTATTGTACTGGTATTCCACTAGTAAGACAAGGTTAACGTATTATAATCACATCACAATAAACATATTTAAGTATACGATAATGCCCTGGCAAATATTTCGAAACAAATCAACAGTATGGGACCACGGCGATTCTAGGTCTAAAAAGCTCTGGCCAGTATACTGGGATATATTTGTGAACATACTCTAGGTTTTCTGTAATAGACAATCAGTCACTGAAAGACAGATTTGACTGATGTCATTTAATTACTATCCATCAAAACGCCTGTGGAATTGTTATGGCAAATATTAAAAACAAGGCGTTGCATTCGAAAATCAATAAATTGTTCGAATTTGTGATCAAAACGATTTATCTTTATTATTGTTATTATATATCAAAAACGAAGCTGACCCTTACCTTCGAAATCATAATTTAAACATTTTTCTATAAAAATATTTTTTCCTGCGTTTATTTTCGCTGAATTCTAGTCGAAATAAAATTTTGAAAGTAGCATTCTTTATTACTCTTTTTTTAGTGGTTAATTCTAAGCTGACTGGGACCTTGGTAAGGTGTAGTGTGCGGCTCACCTCCCTGCTATTAGCTATATAAGATAATGTAATTAGTTTTTAAGTCAGTAATTAAACATCTTTCGCGGACAACTCATCTTTCATTTAGTCTCCCAAGCCTGCAATATTGCATGGCGACCCTGCCAGTGCTGCCTTGTGGCAGAGCTGCGTAGACGGTACAGGGGATAATGAATTAATAAAATTAATTTAAATAAATGGACTATAGTTATATTTTACGATAAGACAGTTGCTAAGTGAAAAGTGAATTTTAATGTTTAACATTGACTCATAGATGTGTGTGAAATGTGAATATATGAACTGATAAAAATTAACGGCCGTTAGTTAGTTAAATAATAAATAATGTAGGATTAAAAATATTACTAAATAGTAAATAGTATAGAGGCTAAAATAAATACAAATCTGTTAAAAGTTAAAAATAAAAATAATAACTCAGTGAAAAAAAAATGAAAATGTTTAAATCAGAACTTTAACTAAACAAAAAGAGTTGCAAGAATAATATCTATTAAAACCAAAAAAAAAAGGTATAGTTGCTGAAAAATCAAAATTTTGGTGTGGAGATGCAAAGCTGGCAGCCGGGAGTTGATGGTGTCAGATGAGTGGAATATGCAGGCAGCCGGGAGATGTTGGAGTCGGATGAGAGGAATGTAGAGCAGGCGGCCGGGAGATGTTCGTGTCGGAAGTGGATGCAGCCGGGAGAATAGAGAGATGAGGATAGAAAAATGCGATTACACGTCTTGTTAATTTGTATTAATTTTTATGTAAAAAATAAATAACATGTCGTATTAGTAACTATAGCGGTATATATAAAATTAGTAATTATATAATTATGTTATAAGTTTTCCCAAACTTAAATTTTATGTTGATATAAAAATATCATAGCAAGTTCCGTTTAAATTATAATAGAATTTGAGTAAAGTAACAAAAGGTACTTAATTGTTCAGTACTTACCTAAAAGATACAAAATACAATTTCAGTTTAGTAATAATATGGCAATTTCATATAATTTTGGATAAAAGTAATTAAACGGAAATAAAGCATTCGATAAAAGAAAGTAACCAAAGTGAAAAATTAAAAGTTTATTAATACTTAAATAATTGGTAAAAAGTCAGATTGCTTTATAAAATTAATAAGTTTTCGCGAAATTTATAGTTAATATTGGTAACATTTTAATATATTATTATATTTTACAATATTTTACATTGCAAAGGAACGTAATAAACCTACAAAAAATGTTTAAATGCTTATAATTACTTCTGGTCAAAGTTCTAGCGAAAATAAAAACATGAAATTTCACTAGTCCTCGTTGTATACGGCCTTAAATTAACACTTACGAGTATCATTTAACATTCCAATTAGTTGGAACGGTGTCCTTGCATTGCTTTTGAAAGCTTGCCTATGTCTGGCAAGTAATTACTCGTTTTTAGTAATTTAAGGCACGACTGTAAATTGTCGTCGGTACTCGGTAGGCAGTGAGTGAGTGTAAGAAGAGCCATATTAATCCTATTGAAGAGCCGCATGCGGCTTGCGAGCCGCGGTCTGCCGACCCCTGTATTATACCGACGCGCTCAGAAAACTTCGATAGCGCGCCGCCACATCACTCCCCCCTGAAGACCGGAGGTCGAATCTTGAAGTCTTGTCGCTTGAGTCGCCAGTGCCAGAGAGTTCCAGTGAGTCGGAACTGTTGCAGTGAGTCCCAGTGAGTCGGAACTGTGAAGCTGCTGCACGGGATTCAGTGAGTCGGATAGCTGCCGTGCGGGGTCGATGCTACGTGCTGACCAGGAAAGATGTGCTCTGCTTGCTGACCGGTCGGTGTAGTGAGAAAGCCAGATGATGCCGATGCGGAGTCGCCCGCCGCGGTACATTGCGGCTAGTGGACGATGTATCCGATGAGGCGATGCTAGCTGGCGCGGTGCGGAGGGGCGGGGAGAGATGACGAAGAAAGGGGGCGTGTCCTGTCGAAGGTCACCAATGTGGGATATGCGTGGTGGCCACAAAGGAAGATCTTCCGACCAAGCGAGGTGTTATGCTCCTTCAAGCCGAAGCCCTCGTGATACATTTCACCATAAAGTATACCGACACGCTCAGAAAACTTCAATAGCGCGCCGCCACAGTCTCTTTACATTATAATATAACAATAGGATAGGTATATTGCTGCAATCTTTTCATTACGGAATATTGTATATATACCGTGCTTTTCACGCTATACGGCAGCACCAGTACAGACAGTAAACTCAAAGTTTTGTATCTGTCAATATTCTCATAATATAACGCATCATGTGCGCAGTGCGACATATTATATTTTGGTTGGATTATTTACTGTATGTGCTAGCAGCTGTAGTATAAGTCGTGTTCGTTTGCTTTTTAAACTGCGCATGCGCGGCTTTTTTGTGTGTCAGTGTCATCAGTGTGCGTGTCATATTCTAAAATACCGATCAATTTCTGTCAAATTTTAGAAAATCTGACAGGTATTTTAGAACATGACAAGCATATGACAAGGTATTTTAGAATATGACACTTACACTGACACACAAAAAAGCCGCGCATGCGCAGCTTAAAAAGCAAACGAACACGACTATAGAGTATAGACTGTAGATTCAAAAATTAAAAAAAAAAATCAAAAATTGTTTACACTTTAATAGGCTTAATGAGTAATGACAATTTTTTTTTTCTTATTGGTAATTGAAAGACCCTTAAAAAATAGAAACATCGCAGAAAGAATTACTCTAATCATAAAATAGACCCGCCCGAAACGCTCCATACAAAGTGCTACGAAAGACTGACTTACTCTTTCGTAGTTTGTACGGATCGGGAGAGAATTTTGTTCGATAGGTATATTAAATATTGCGTTTATGAAAGTGGTTTAATAACAAAAGTTGCTTTTAATTGCATAAGTTATCGAATGGTATACAAATATTAAGAAATTTAATTGAAAAAGAAAGACGGGTTGCACTCCAGGAGAGCCGGCAGAAGTGAAAACTTGATTATTAACGTTGTGCATTATTTTTTTAACCCATTTTTTATGAAAATCGATTTAAAAAAATAATAAAAAAGACGATCGTTTTAATTAATTAATCGAAACCCTTACAATCGATTAAAAAATATCGACAATCGAAAAAAAAGCTGCTGTCAGACAAACTGTCAGACACTTCTCGCGACAGTTGTCTTGCAGGTGGAAACACGGCCTTAATCAGCGCGTCTGCTAAAGAACTCATTTCCCGACTGTACATTTCTGTTAAACAACTCATTTCCCCGACTGTACATTTCTGCTTAGCACAATTTTCCCCGACTGTACATTTCTGCTAAACAACTCATTTCCCCGACTGTACATTTATGCTTAGCACAATTTTCCCCGACTGTACATTTCTGCTAAACAGCTCATTTCCCCGACTGTACACTTCTGCTAAACAACTCATTTTCCCGACTGTACATTTCTGCTTAGCACAATTTTCCCCGACTGTACATTTCTGCTAAGCAGCTCATTTCCCCGACTGTACATTTCTGCTTAGCACAATTTTCCCCGACTGTACATTTCTGCTAAACAATTCATTTCCCCGACTGTACATTTCGTTCGAGTTCGACACAAAACACTACTCTCCAACCGTCTTACGCGTTTTCTATGGTTTTTCGATCAACACGAAAATCTGACGCGAGTTTCACAGTTTTTACCCATCCCACAAAAGTGCTCAACGCCGCTAAAGAAGTTTTCACTTAATTTTTGCATCAAAGATGTCAGTGATTTATTAGAATCTAGCCTCTCAATCGGAAAAAAAATGGATGCCTAGATTCTAGGCATCCTAGACCTGTTTTTTAAAAAAATGGCGCCCGGCCTACCCTATTTGTACAAATAATATAATAACTTTACAACCTTACTATATTTCATGTTTTTGTAAAGAATTTTATAATATCTAATAAATTTTCTATCTATCAAGCCATCATAATATAGTATTTAGTCTGATATAATATTCTTTTCAGAAGTATATATTTTGAAAAATATTTTTCTGACTATTTCACATGAAATAAATCAATATTTTGTTTTATTCTTATCGAAGGAACCCTGATTTTAAGCTCTTACATAAACGATCATCGTTACTACTCGAGATGTTTATAAAAAAGGTCATAAATCTTACCCGAAAAAATGAGTTTCGTATTACCCACAAGCAAACTTCGTCATTATGGCTTTACAAATAAAGTTCAAAATGGCCGCGGCCGGCAGAATATGGCGGTTACCTGCGAACTTTTAGCTCTTTGTTTTAGAAACGTAAGAAATACTATCGATATATATGTATAGTCTTATAGACCTTTTGTTATAACTTCTTTAAGCGTTTTATGTAATTAATTTACAAATATATGAAGCAAATTTGTGTTAAAATCACTTTTAACACACACAACTATTTTCTCAACTTTCACAAATTATTACGATGTATTTCTTGCAAATGAGTATCTAAAATAACTTATTGTTACTAAAGTAAACTATTTTACTACTTACATTCGTTAAATCCATCAATTATTTCACAAAAAACACACAAAATGACGAAACACACACGAAAAAATTCACGATTTTCTAATGACTGAAAAATATTCGTCGACCACAGATTGTCATAATATTTTGCATTCAGAATGTGGCAAATGTATCATAGATCGTAACTAACCAAACTTCTTCATACAAAAATATTCTCTAAGTCGGCCAAATACGGTATATAAAGCCCGATAACAGCCCGAGCACCGGTGCTCGCGCGGGGTTTGACGGAATTACGATGTGTCACGTGACCCCGAGCACCGGTGCTCGGCCGGGGATTGAGAGGCTAGTGGTAGTAATTGAAATTATGTTTTAAGTGTAGATAATTTTAGGGGTGCAATAGGCAAAATGCGAAATTCTAATAGACAGTTTAATTTTAAATGTTTTAAAGGGATTGTTAATGCTTACTAATGTCTAACGCTTCATGCAAAAGAATGTTCTCACAAATCAATACAAAAACTCGGAACCGTTTTTAGGGTTCCGTACCCAAAGGGTAAAAACGGGACCCTATTCATGAGACTTCGATGTCTGTCTGTCCGTCTGTCTGTCCGTCTGTCTGTCTGTCTGTCTGTGTCCAGGCTGTATCTCAAGAACCGCTATAGCTAGAATTCTGAAATTTTCACAGATTGTGTATTTCCGGTGCCCCTAAACCAAGCAACCGGAACAACAAATACTAAAATCAAAATAAAATTAATATTCAAGGGGGGCTCCCATACAACAAACGTGATTTTTTTGCTCGTAATCTATAATGGCAACAGCTAAACGCCTTAAAATTTCACAAAATCCTTAATTATATGTATTTGTAATTTAATAAATATTTAATCCCATAAAAAAACACAATTTTTTGCCTACTTCCTTATTTCTCTCTGTAATGCTCGGGCCACACTAACGAGAAACGCCGTTAATTATCGCGTTAATTCTAAAACATGTTATAGCATTATCGCCTTTACATGTCACTAATTAAAGGCGATAATGTTATAACAAGTTTTAGCATTATCGCGATAATTAACGGCATTTCTCGTTAGTGTGGCCCGAGCATAACGGTACGGAACCCTTCGTGAGAGAGCCCGACTCGCACTTGGCTGATTTTATAAACAAACATGTTGCATCTATGTTGCATGTTAAAGCAAGGCATTGGTAAGCATAGTGATTGCAAATTTTCCTTCAAACCTACAAAATAAATTTTGAATCGCATGAACAAATCTATGTACATATAAAGATGAAGAAATGGAAGAAGACGATGCGAATATTTAATCTTATAAAAAATGCAATATATTATATTATGTGTATTTTTACTTTTCTTACTTTAAAACAACAGTAAATAAAGATGGCAGTATTTGGGCATTTTTTACTACAGGCCTTGGCAGGATTTGGCAGTTTTTTGACCAAAGTAAGGCAGGATCTGTAATTTAAATATGGACACCCTGAGTGGCAACACTGGCTAGTTCATGGGTAGGACATTTCCATACAATGGCAAATTTAGGTAGCATAATCTGTGAATTTAGGTTTTAATCTGTAGTTTTTAATCGACATCTGTGATCGTATGCAGAAATTAGTTGCCAACTAGTTAGTTGCTTTGTGGTATCACAGATGGCATCGTAACATTCTAGACCACAGATTAAGTATTGTCGTAGACTATACATCCTCTTTTTTTTAAATAAGATTTTATGGCCTAGTAACAAAACCTTTAAGCCATGTCTTTTTTATACCGCATGCCGCAATGTTGTCTCAACCCAACGATTGTACAACTGAACAAGAGAACCAAAGAGACGAGCGACTACAACGCATTTGTATCGCTGTATCTGCACGTATACGCGCAGTAGAGGCGCGTTTCACGATCGCCCCGTGTGCTTAAGTTACAAAGTTGCGATCGAATCTCGTTTGAATCGCGTATACGTGCGTAATCTGCGCGTCTTCTGCGCATTTAAAATACGAAGTGTACTATGGGTCTTAATACGGTATTAAAGGGTTTGTATAATACATCCTCTTTGGTAATGTCCAAAGAGTATTTATCATGAATATTTAAATCAATGTTTTGTCATAATATTTTCAGAAATATTTGACAAATATGGCAAATGTCCTCGTTTGTGCTTGTTAATTATTGTAGTTTTGTTTCTAAAAACGGATTTTGTAATGATTTTTGTGAAATTAATCCGCTGATCCACGTTGAGTTGAGTGCAGTGTACGAATTTTTGGAAGATATATTCTAATATATTATCATTAGGATTTCGTTGTTTTCTATAATTCCATACAATAATAATTGTCAACATTCTGTGTTCATGTAATAAGTAAGTAAGCATATTATGTACCGTTTAATTACTTATGAATAAATAAACTATGTAGCAGTACCTACAAAGTACCTACACGTTCGTTCGTCGATTGAAACAAAATAACAACACGCTCCAAAAGAAGAGCCCGCCGTCTTTGTATACGTTCGTCGTGGAAGATTGAAACACAGAAGAAAATCGTTCTGGAAAGAACGTACGTTCGAAATGACGAGAGAAACCGTCCGTGTATATTAAGTGCATTTGCACCGGACACGAAACAGCCCTGAAAAGGACTTTTTCTAATAAGAATTCTTCGCAACACAACACTACGCATCACGATATTCGCAGCATAGCTACGATCTTCATGGCGTTTGCAGAGCTTCACAAAATGGCGGCACAACTACTCGCGACGGCGCGGCAGCGAGCGACCGGGAGACGACGTCGGTATGCCGAGCGCGGGCTCACTGAAATCGCGGACCGCGGGAGCCCATATTTATACTCGCACGATACCAGCGCCACGAACCGCGGTACGGTCATTCTCTCGCGCCGATAATTTCTCAATCTTGTAAATATTTCTTATTCAATTTTTTTCTCGTTCTTGCTTTGTAAATATTTTGTATCCCTTTCTGTACGTCCTTTTCTAATGTTGTCAACCAATCAAAATTAATCTTTTAACTTTCTGTACAGTTTCTAGTAATAATAATTATGATATTTTTTTGTATATAAGCAGCACAAATCTCTCAATAAACCACTTCAGTTCACCACAATCGAGTTTTACTCTTTACTCCTCCGACCTCTAGTGAACTCTTAGAGAGACCAACCGGTCCTCTAAACTGGTGACCCCGTGAACAACAAGCAACCTGGAAGAAGAAACTCTGCTGGAAGAAACTCTGCAAAAAAGAATCTCTGCTCGACGAAGTTCTGCTCGACGACGCTGCACCACGAAACGCTGCCCGACGGAATTCTGCAAAAATCTCTTCATCTCCACAATGGAATCCAGAGGCGAATCCCTGCCCGAAACCTCGGCACTCACCAGCAACCCGGCGACATCACCGTCATCGCAGGAAATCGCCGGCATTGCCCTATAAATGCGAATTCCACCTTTCTGGAGGGACAAACCCAGGCTCTGGTTTGTCACATTCGAAGCAGCCACTAGCAGTCTACAGAAAAACCAAAGCCAGCTGTCCCAGATGGTCATCGCTCGTCTGGAAAAGGAGGACATCGAACAAATCGCCGACCTGCTGTACAACCCGCCAGAAACCAACGAATATCAAGCTCTCAAGGACCGGCTCATCTCCGCATACGAGGAGTCTGACAGCCGGCAATTTCAACAGCTGCTATCAGACATGGAATTGGGAGACCAGAAACCATCACAGTTACTCCGACATATGCGAAACCTGGCTCGCAACAAGGTCCCCGATTCCACCCTACAGCTCATGTGGGCAAAGCTCCTCCCGGCAAACATTCGCTCCGTCCTGGCCGTCAGCGAAACATTCCAGTCAAAGACCACACTCGACGAACAATCAGCGCTAGCCGACAAGATCATCGAGCAGTCAACTGTAAATAATGTACATAGCAGCGGCGTGCACAAGATTTTGACACTGGTAATGCAGCGATATCGGTTCAGTAGTTTTGGTGTGAAAGCAAAACAGACAGACAAACGGACAAAAAGAGATATTTTCGCATAAATTATAATAATAGTGTGGATATTAATTAAAAACTATGTTTTCTAAACTATTAGTATAATTACGTTCTGTTATGAAGAAATAAAACAAACGCCATCTGTTGTCACACGTTGGAACTACAATGAGAGTTTCTTTCATCGAAACCCATGGAAATATACCAATTACCATACAACATAATATTGTGCGCTAAAATAAATAAAAACGCCATCTATTGTTACGTATTAGAAATACAATGTGAATTTATTTTCATCGATATTACCATGGAAATTAGATACTATATTTTTTCCTCATCAAAATGTAGCCTATGGCTCTCTCAGGCTCTAGACTAACTGTGTACAAAATTTTATTACAATCGGTTCATTAGTTTTGGCATGAAACAAAACAAAACAAAAACTTTTTCTTTTACAACTTTTTCATTTTTATATCTAGTATATTTTAAGTACTCACCTAATCAGCTTAACTTTTGTCTTTTCACATAATCAAGGTTCCGGTTACTTGAGATCCGATCCATAATCCGATGTAAATAAATGCAAAATTTTGGCCACCACAAATTATTATCTTATCCAAGTGAGTGATAGTTATGAATGTACGCAATTATTAATGTTAAACTGTTAAATATTATACAAACTTTCAAATATTAAAATCTAAAATATTTTTAGAAAACTCTAAAACCAAAAATAATAATATAATATAGTACTAACAGTGCTCGATCACATGAAAAAAGCAAATGGCCTCCCAAAACACAAAAAATTTCAGCTATGTAAAATGTAAACAAATATTATAAACCTCACAAAACAAAAATGCATAATGTACATATTATACGTAATTAGTTAGATTTGCGTCTATTCATTTTACTCGGATTATATCCGATTGCTCACGACTATTCACGAGTAGTTCCGATCGCCGTCGGCATGGATGGCGCGGGCGCCCGCGCCGGCGGCGGCGCCAGTGATGCCATTGAATTTCAACCAGAACTCCCCAACTATTATTTAAATTGTATTATTTATTACTTGGGGTACTTTCCACTGAGAGATCAAAACGCTGAAAATACTACTTCAGCCGACCGCAATAATTATTGTTTGCGGCAAAAACATCACTCATGATGTCATTATTTATATAAAAACAGTAATAAAAACCAAATAAATATACATTTTTGCTTAAAAAATTTCACGCCCATGAATATAATATAATATTTTTACTCCCTAAAATACGCACTATATATTTAATTTTTCCCTACTAAAAGTGGGATATCCCCATAGTTGGCAACACTGCTGGGGTCTTCGGCAGAGCTTGCAGTACAATAATCACATTCGATATTCATGGTTGTGTGCGTTTTCGGCTGTGCACGGACACACTCACACATACGCGCAAGGCAGGCACCTCAACACTGAGCCTATCTTGACCTCTCGTGAACCCGTTCGCGCGTGTACCTGATTACATGTTGCTATTTTATAAATTGAGGCGTTTTAAATGTGTATTATTTATTTTTTTACTATATTTTTTACTATTATTATTAAAAAATTAACGTCATGAGTCATTTAAAAAGTACGAAAGTTAAATTAAAATATCTGTTATCTGTGAATGGCAAGCACTGCCTTTTTGCCTATAAAGACTGCACGCGCATGGTACATAGCATCGCATCCAGTCATCGTATAAATAGCTCCGCATCACCATCATCGAACATCGAGTGCCTACTTATAGAAGAAATTAGAAAACTCTCCCTAGAGGTCGCCGAACTGAAAAAACAACAATACAACAACAATAATTATAGAAGAGAAAATTACTATCAACGGTCAAGGTCAAGACATGAATCATCGTCAAGATTCCGGCAACGTTCAACATCACGGCCACGATCTTCATCACCATCGCCATTCTCTTACTACCACAACAGATTCGGCAAAGAAGCGCGAAAATGTACGCAACCGTGTACATTCAACAACCCGGAAAACTAGACAGAACGTTGGCAGCGGCGGAATCCGGCGTTCACAACAAACAATACCGCCTATTCGTCACGGACAAGACTACGAATCTCACTTTTTTGCTAGACACGGGTGCCAATATATCCGTCATACCAAAAAAGAAAGGCATCCATCTCCAGCCGCTACCTTTTCAACTGTACGCCGCCAACAACACCGTCATACCTACATACGGCGAGAAAACACTAGAACTTAACCTTGGACTTCGCCGACCGTACAAATGGAAGTTTATCGTCGCAGCTGTATCAAAACCAATCCTCGGTGCCGACTTTCTTCAACATCATGAACTCATAGTCGACTTGAAGAACAGAAGAATCATCGACGGGAGAACCAGTCTACATATCAACGCACCTGGACGCTACACGGACGTACCTACAGTCCGTAGTGTCGACAGCACGCAGTCATATCACGACATCCTGGCTGACTTCCCCGGCATCACGAGATTGACAGCGATGAATATCACGCCGAAACACAGCGTTGAACACTTCATCGAGACGTCTGGGCCACCACTACACTGTCGCGCCCGACCACTACAACCGCATCGCTACAACCAAGTGAAAAAAGAATTCGAGAATATGATGCAGCAAGGTCTCTGTCGTCCCAGCAAGAGCGCCTGGTCTTCTCCGCTTCACGTCGTACCAAAGAAGAACGGCGACATAAGGGTGTGCGGCGACTACCGACGACTCAATTCAGTAACGAAGCCCGACCGCTACCCCGTACCACGACTTCGAGATTTCACTTCCCAACTCGCCGGAAAAACTATCTTCTCGACGATCGACTTGAACCGAGCCTTCCAACAATTACCAGTCCATAAAGAAGATATAGAGAAGACAGCAATCATCACACCATTCGGATTATTCGAGTTCCCGAGAATGTGTCCCGGCCTTAGAAACGCAGGCCAGACATTTCAACGTTTCATACACGAAATACTGCAAGGATACGATTTCGTGTTTTCCTTCATCGACGATTTGTTAATCGCATCCAGCAGCGAAGAAGAACATCGCCAACGTCTACGGTGTGTTTTTCAACGCCTAGAAGAAAACGGAATCACAATCAACCCAGCTAAATGTGTACTCGGCAAGCAAGAAGTCAAATTCCTCGGCTTCAGCGTAAACAGCAACGGAATCAAGCCGCCACAAGATAAATTACAAGCCATAGAAGAATTCCCGCTACCGAAGAATATAGAAGAACTACGTCGTTTTCTCGGCATGCTAAACTTCTACCGAGACAGCATTCCGAACGCCGCTACAATTCAAGCCCCGCTACACGCATACCTACATAATGCGAAAAAGCGAGACAAGACACCGATCGAGTGGAACGAGACATCAAAAGAAGCATTCACGGCTTGCAAAAATAGCATCAAAAACGCTGTTTTGCTTGCCCACCCGAATCACAAAGCACCGATCGCTATTTTCTCCGACGCCTCGGACACCGCAGCGGGAGCTGTAATACAACAATACTACAATAACAAATGGCAACCACTCGGCTACTTCTCGAAGAAATTTACTACAGCGCAAACGAAGTACAGCGAGAACTCGACAACTACTTTTCATCTCCGAGTTCACGCACGACATTCGTCATATCAGCGGAAAAGATAATATCGTCGCAGACACATTCAGCCGCATAGAAGCAATCAACACGCCGTCAGCTGTAAACTACGAAGAGTTAGCTCGCGCGCAAGAGCGAGATTTCAACATACGCACATCGACATAATCGGACCGCTAAGTACAACAGCGAGTAGTCATAGATACCTACTTACTGTGATCTATCGCTCGACAAAATGGCCCGAAGCTGTACCGCTCACCGAGATCACCGCCGAAACCGTCGCAATAACATTCTACGAACAATGGATAGCAAGATTCGGGTGTCCTACTACAATAACAACCGATCAAGGACGCCAGTTCGAGAGTCAGCTGTTCGTCAACTTAACACGTTGTATGGGAATAGAAAAAACCCGTACAACGCCGTATCACCCGCAATCTAACGGCATGATTGAACGCTGGCATCGAAGTCTCAAGAATTCACTAAAAACAAGACTCATCAATAATAATACATCGTGGATCGACGAGCTACCTACAGTGTTACACGGACTACGCGCCGCAATACGAGAGGACACCGAAGTCAGCGCCGCCGAATTAACCTACGGCCGTAACCTACGTTTACCGGCCGACTTCTTCGAAACAACATCATCATCGAGCCTAGATCATACCTACATCGAGCAACTCAGAAAAAACATCGATTCTCTCAAGCCGAAAAACAATGTACATCGCCACGGTAATCAACGCAACATCTTCATACATCGTGATCTACTTACGTGCAAATACGTATTTCTACGAATAGACGCCGTTCGAAAACCACTTCAAAGTCCGTATGATGGGCCGTACAAAGTTCTTCGACGAGAAGAAAAATACTACGTGATACAACTACCCGATCGCACAGCAACAGTATCCATCGATCGTTTAAAACCCGCCTACATACTAAGTGAAGATTACCTCGGCGAGTCAACGAGCAATGTACAACAGTCACCGGTAATTACCAACTTACCTAATACCAAGGTACCTGTTACCTTACCTTCACATACCAATAATTTACCTCAAAATACCTCATTACCTTTACCCGTTACCTCATTACCTTTACCTATTACCTCAAAACCATTACCAAGTGCATCACCGATCAAGCAGAAGACACCAGCAAGTCCAGCACAGAAGACAACAAGAACGGGCCCTGCCGTCAGACTGCCGGTGCGCTTCGCTTGAGGGGGAGCACTGTAGCAGTACCTACAAAGTACCTACACGTTCGTTCGTCGATTGAAACAAAGAAAACAACACGCTCCAAAAGAAGCGCCCGCCGTCTTTGTATACGTTCGTCGTGGAAGATTGAAACACAGAAGAAAATCGTTCTGCAAAGAACGTACGTTCGAAATGACGAGAGAAACCGTCCGTGTATATTAAGTGCATTTGCACCGGACACGAAACAGCCCTGAAAAGGACTTTTTCTAATAAGAATTCTTCGCAACACAACACTACGCATCACGATATTCGCAGCATAGCTACGATCTTCATGGCGTTTGCAGAGCTTCACAAAATGGCGGCACAACTACTCGCGACGGCGCGGCAGCGAGCGACCGGGAGACGACGTCGGTATGCCGAGCGCGGGCTCACTGAAATCGCGGACCGCGGGAGCCCATATTTATACTCGCACGATACCAGCGCCACGAACCGCGGTACGGTCATTCTCTCGCGCCGATAATTTCTCAATCTTGTAAATATTTCTTATTCAATTTTTTTCTCGTTCTTGCTTTGTAAATATTTTGTATCCCTTTCTGTACGTCCTTTTCTAATGTTGTCAACCAATCAAAATTAATCTTTTAACTTTCTGTACAGTTTCTAGTAATAATAATTATGATATTTTTTTTGTATATAAGCAGCACAAATCTCTCAATAAACCACTTCAGTTCACCACAATCGAGTTTTACTCTTTACTCCTCCGACCTCTAGTGAACTCTTAGAGAGACTAACCGGATCTCTAAAACTGTAAACTGAAATTTGTTTTAATTTATGTGTGTTTCATTATAAAACTTTCTGACTTCATGCTTCCTTACTCCTAATTTACAATTCTGTTCAAGTTGATAAAGTTATTAATAGAGTTACTTATAAAATTTCAGCTACTTACTATTTTTCTTGTATTCAAGTTGATAAGTCAACGATTTGTAAACTTTATCAACTTTAATACAAGTAAAATAGTAAGAAGCTGAAACTGCATAAGTATATATATATTTATATATATTTATATATCTAAAAGTTTGCGGAAGTTAATATCAGATGGCGCAATGTAGCCATCAATTTACATTAGAGTTTTGACAAAATTCTGCGAGCGGGCTCTCTATGCCCCGTGTATTATTTTCCTCTATGGGTTAGTTTTTTGCTCGGCGTGGGCGACGCAAGACGCGGCTGCCCAAGAATAATATTTTTGGTGCAAATTATTAAAATTAAGCTTTTCGGGTTTATATTTACTGTGTTCACTTTAAATATGCGCTACGGCTTCACTTATTTCACTCTGGACTAATAGTGTAAAAGCCTTTAATTGAAAATAAAAACATTAATTATTTCTCAAAGCTCCCGACTGCGCGCCGGCTTACTGAAGCGCTTTGTTACAAATATACTCGGCGCAATAACTGTGTTTAATTGTGGAGTGAGCCGGGGAAGATGTGGATGTGGTCTGAATAGAGGACAGCATGCGGTCGCCCGTGGTCTCCGCGGCCCTGGGGCTGCTGCTGGTCGCCGCAGCCCTCGGGGACAATTTCAACATCAAGCTCGGTAAGTTCCGGCCTTCGAGTCGATAATTCCAGGTTCTTCATTTACCGAAACCGTCCACACTCTTCGAGATAAGATTTTGAAAAGGATTCCGTTGTTTACTCTCGACAAATAAGAAGAATAATATTATTACCGAGGAAATATTAATAATAATTTATTTTCTTAATAATCGAAGTCAGGACACCTGGCTTTGAGGTTTTGAATTACAATTTACAAGCTGACAGGGCAAAAACTTGGCCATTGTTCAACATGGGATATCAGCTGTCTTGTCATAATAAACACAAAGCTCAAAGGTCTGTTAAAGTAGTACACAAGTTTTTTTGTTAATCATGATAGATAAATTCTGCTAAATACTGGTCAGGTCTTATTTATCTACTGTATTTTAATCCTTCAATCGCGGATTCTTGGAAATGTATTGTTCTCGCGGCCACATGTGGCTGCATGGGAGTTGAAGCGTTTATATACATTATTATCATATGAGCCTGAACTTAGCAGACAGCAGACAAAAAAAATAATTGGATAGGGATATCTGCGAGCCCACGTAAGTTTTTAGAGTTAACTAAAGTGATAATTGTGTGTTGTCAAATTATCTAAACATGATAATAAATATTTTTTTTACAGCATTTTTTTTGTTTAAAATTTTTTCGTAAATTTGCTGTAAAAAAAAAGTGTGCCAGCTCCGACGCACAACTGGAGTTTACTCCTTAAGTACGAGTATCTAACCATACGCGAAAAGAGTTTATTCAACTGAAAAAAGATTAATATCATATGAAATCAGATGTTCCGGCAATATTATCTACACCCCTTTCTGCCATAGTTATTTCAAAATACTTTTAGTTCACTTTAGCCAGTATAATGACAAAAATTATAACTTCACAATAACAATATTAATTATTGATATTTATAACAAAAATAGCAATATAAATACATCGACACTGATAGAAACAAACAAGCCCAATAATATATAGTATATAGGTATAGTCGCCTATACAGCATACCATATGTACGTCTTAATCATAAAGTTAATATACCTATCGGAATATAATATTATATAAAATAATATAATAAAATTATATAATTATATTATTTTATATATTATTATATTCCGATAGGTATATTACCTTTATGGTCTTAATACACTCACAGCCAAATTAGAAAGTTGCGCACTAAAGGTGCGCACCAAAAACGTGACACATTTTCGTTACTTGTTAGTAGGTTTTACCCGTCGGATTTGTCTCATACCGGGCGCCTTATATATGAAAATCGATTCTTAAGGAGTAAACTCCAAAAATATTTATTATCATGTTTAGATAATTTGACAACACACAATTATCACTTTAGTTAACTCTAAAAACTTACGTGGGCTCGCAGATATCCCTATCCAATTATTTTTTTGTCTGCTGTCTGCTAAGTTCAGGCTCATTATTATCATACTTGATTTGATAACTGGATGTGTACTAAAAGTGCCTATTTCTTGTACATTGCTTTCTAAACAAGAGACAGAAGTTCTTCTTCTTATAAATATAGCACAGTATAACTTTAACCCATCAAGACCCGTTAAAGCTCACCGGTGAGCGAGACACATTAGAATAACAATAGATTTCCAAGAATCCAAAATCGAAGGATTAAATCTGAATCCCCAACACAAAGACATTTATTCATTTAAGGGTTTTGATTTTTTTAAATTTAAGTTGGTAGTTGGTACATTTAGAGAGTTTGGGGCAAGATGGGATACCTAAGGGCCTGATTACAGCTGAAAAGTAGAGTGGAGAGGCAGCACTCTCGGCTGAGCACTTGGTATGTTTATTATGGATGTGCTCCGCTGAGGGCACTGTCCTTGCCTCTCTACAGTAGGTGAAATCAGGCCCTAAGGTTCCCAGTATAGTTACACCAAACTCATCTTGACAAGATCACAAGTTTTTTTTTTTTTTCCAATTTTATCTGCAATCAGTTTGTAAAACTATAAGCAGGTGAGATGTAGGTTTTAGCAGGTAGAGTGCTTCCACCACCGTGGACAGCTTACTCATTATTCATATTAAGGAACATTAAAGAATGTCCTTCCTTTTCAGGCGTTTAGTATAGCTTCGACTAGAAAGAGAGGATGCCAAGATATTCGGGTGGACCTCCAGTCGTTTTTTGTACTTCTCTGTGTTTGCGTGAATTTCTTCCTTTATTGTAGGTATATTTAGATTGTTATGAATCTCAGTGTTTGTGACAAGCCATGGGGATTTAGCGATTGTTCTGAGTATCATGTTTTGCATTCTTTGGAGTGTTAAGATGTTTGAGTTACTTTCCCCCAAAGTTGTATGCCGTACATCCATATTAGTTTCAGAATTGATTTATAGATTATCAGTTTATTTTCAAGATTCAAGATCACAAGTTATGCTCAGAACTTTAGGTGCCCTATATCTAAATGGCAGTGGTGTAATAGTAATGTCGCCTTTTGCATGACATCAAGACTCAGTTCCATCAGAAGTGCTTCAAATAATAAGAGGTCAATAAACTCTTACTGAGCTGCAGGAAACACTCAAAAATAAATGTGCACAAATTGATGTGTATAACTTACCACTTAATAACTAAATAAAAAAATCATCATCACCTGCAATTCCTTCATCCAGCGGGAACCATACATAATTGAAGATGTGAGTGGAAGAATCGAACAAGTAACATTTCGTAACATTCGGACAATAACTAATTTTTTCCCTAATTATTTTATTAAAACTTGTAACTTATCTTCTTCATAACCTAGGTAATGTATCTGGCAACACATATAATCCATAGTTTTTCTATTTCAAATATTTTTTCTGGCCCTAAAGCCTCCATTTAAGCAAAAAACGGGAAGTTTTTGCATGTTACTTACCTTATTCTTCCACTAACGTCTTGAATTCCGATATAAACACTATGTCATCTCCTGACTCAAAGTACCTCTATACAAAAATTCATTTAATTCGATATGCGGTTTTCCACGTATGTTAATTACTGCACAGAAAATGTTAAAGAGTAATAAAATTACTACACGCGTTCCAAAATTCGCCGTGATTTTTAGGGGACTTATGTCCCTGGGGTCGTGACTCGTGCAGCTCCAGACTAAGCCCTCTCCCCACGCTAAAAACAATTTTGTTGACAGTATACAATTTAAATACATCTTAACACAGTTGTTTAAAAGAAATGTACAGCAATCAAGGTAGTTTTTAGTGTACCCACAGGGTAAAAATGGGACTCTATTACTAAGACTTTGCTGTCCTTACGTCCATTTGCCTATCACAAGGCAACAGCTAGAAAGTTGAAAATTTAATGTAATGTGTTCAACATATACTAAAAACACCATTTTCGATACTCGACGACTCGCACTTGACCGGTTTATAATTAATCTTTATAATAAAAAAATCTAACTGTCCTTCCTATCTCTAGGTATAAAGTAGTAAACTATAAAGATAGGAAAGTCCGACTTTTTTTTTGTATATTTTGTCTACGGAATGGCGCAGCTATAATTGCGGCCCGCGGGAAAACCGGCGGAACCAGCTTTAATGAGTTTACTTTTTGTAAACGGTTCACTATAAAAAAAGGCAAAAAAGTAGAAATGTTGGCTTGCCAAAGTAATTAATATGTACCTGTTAATTATGTACTCAAAACTTTTAACTTAATCCATACTAATATTATAAATCCGAAAGTGTGACTGTCTGTTACTTCTTCACGCCCAAACCGCTGTACTGATTTTGCTGAAATTTGGTCTTTGAGGCCCGGGAAAGGACACTGGAGAAAGGACCCGGGAAATGTACGGTTTCCTCGCGATAAACGTATTTTCGCGGAACGGAGCTGTGGGCGACATCAAGTTAAAAAAATAATGTTTGATTCTGTGCAAACGAAACAAGTTGCTAACTGCACTATCGGACTTTTTGTTTGTAAACCGAATATCGAGCTGTAAACTCGTTCGTTTGCGGTCTGCACAGGGGGTTGGGGGGATGGGGCCGAACCGCAGGCAAACAGAGTTTGTACTTTACTAACGAGCTATATTGAACCTCCACTGGTTTACGGTTCGGAACGCACAACAAACTTTACCGCCGAGCCAATTTTCCTGGATTTTTTGCACGAAAAAGTTCCGGTATTTCGACGTATGGTACTTCAAAGTTTTTAGGCGCAGGGCTCGCGATCGGTAATCAAAGGGGCACGAATTCGCAAGGGAGAAGGGTTGATTACTAGAAGCCTACGAAAGAATCGACGAGGGTGGCTGTTGGGCTGGAATATTGTTTGGAGTACGGAAGGAAAAGAATGAAGGCAGGAGTAATATGAAATTGAGAAACGTAAGATTTTTCGACGCGATAATTTTACACACTTTTGGCGCCAGACGACGCGGCTGGGACGAAAAAATATAATAATATGATGTACTATCAGAGAAATTGATATTTGATTCATAGATAGATGAGGACCTAGGTAACTTGGTCGTTGTCAAGCTTCAGCCAACTACATCTCGTTGACTTGACGACCAAATTACGCAGGTCCGCCATCAGCCCATCATTCTCCCATCTCGCCCTTGTCAATTAAATAAAGAAAGATTAACAAGGGGCAAACGAGCAAACGGGTCACCTGATAAGAAAGCAACCACCGTCGCTCTCAAATCAGGGGCTATACCATCAAAAGTCGCATTCAAATATTCGGCTTATATACCGATACGTAACCGAAAGTTCGTTCATCACTTTAAGCGCATCACACACGGTGAAGATAATATAATATTTTATCTTAAGATGCCCAAATATAAAATATTATAGTATCTTAAGCTATCACACACGGCTAAGATACGATAATATTAAAAATCTGTTCATTTCCTTACGAGTCTGCGTTGGTGCCACACGTATTCCTTGTTAGAGTTCTATATACAGGGTGATTGACTATGAGTGATAACTGATACTGCCTTACTTCTTGATTTGTTAGACAACTCCTCAGACGATGATTCTAATATAGAATGTGAAATGCAGATTGCAGTAGCACATTCCAAAAGGAGAAACATTTGGATAGAGCCTCACATAAAAAAGAGAAAAACCTGCGGCGAATTTAACCTATATTCTGTCAACGAAGAAGTTTCAGGAGTATTTCAGAAATTCAAGAGAAACATTCATTTCGATTCATGAGCTTTTTAAGCTAGCAATAAATTATAAGTCAATTTTATTTAAAATTATCCGAAATGTTACTTTTTCCCTCAAAATGTTACTTTTCGAATGAGACTTGAGAGTAGGTATGTAACTTTCTAACATACAGCACTAGCAACACTGCATCCCCTAGTGCGTCTGATCACCGATGAGCCCGCTGCCCGACACAAAAACACCCTGTATTCATAAAGATGTATATATTTCGCATCTTAAGATAACATATTAAGATACGAAATATATATTTCGTATCTTAAGATAACATCTTAAGATACGAAATATATATTTCCATATCGCTCGGTATCGGATACAAAATATAAAATATAAATTAACTTCGTCGTGTGTGATGGTTCATAGGATTTGTATGGTGAGCGATATTCTAAAATATGCTCTAAGATAATATATATTTTATATTATCTTCACCGTCTGTGATGCGCTTTACCACGAAGTTACTTCGGAATTTGGAAACATCTATCGGGGTCACGCTGGAGTCACGTGTCAATCTTCGGGAACGAACGATTAGTGAGGAAAAAGTGCGCTTGATTTACATTCGTTCTTGTTGGAAATACATTGTTGTATTTTAAAAGATTTGGCCTTTTATCAAACGTTAAATATTAAGAATAACATTCTAAATGGATTGTGAACGGTTTTAAAGTAATAAATCATTTAAATCTTTTATTATTTCGATAAAACTTATTTAATTTAGGCTGTATACTCCTATGTCTGTGCCTATGACTGCAAAAAAAAAATTGACATGTAAAGAATTTGACATTTTGACGTAATGTAGCTAGCTGACATTGACTTTTTCTTATTCATTGAGCTAGCTAACTAGATCTAGTGTGTTGTAAACAAACAAAGTTGCGAAAAAGTTGAAAAGTCTAGATTAGTTTATTATTTCGTAGAAAAAGTTTAATTGTTTTATAATAATGAATGTGGAAGTCATACGTTAGCTGTTAAAGTGGACTTTTGCAAGTTTCCTGCCTTCTAAATCCTATCAAACTATTCGATGAGCCGCTTGTCCCAAAGCGTTGAAGATTTCTTGAGATTAATTCTAAGTACCTACCACCGTATGATTGACGACTGCGAGCGTGGAATATAGGTTTACACCTTGGGGAGGAATATGCACCCGTTATACTTTGGAAGTTTTACTAAAACTGTGCCACAATGGCAAAGGGTAAGTTTTGCACTAAATGACAATCAACAACAATTACAATAATTATAAAGTGATCATCAGCCAATATAATTATCGTAAAGCAATATTTAAGATGTGTAAATAATATCTACACAGATTGACATCTAACATGATCTTATTTTTATAATAAAACTAAATGACCCGGTGAACTTTGTATCACTTCTGAAAAAAATGACGTTTTTGTTTATTTTACTCACAATTTTTCATAATTTCTTACCACACAAACCTTCCCTGGACTTCAAAAAATATTTCAAGACTAAAGTTTGGGAAATTGGTTCAGCTATTCTCAAGTTCAGCTCGAGAGACTAACAAAATTGGAAGTTAATTTTGATCATAATATAGATTATAATCATAATATGCATATCAAATAAAATGGTTACACCACATTTAATAATGTTAATTTACAAATTAACTCATTTTTATACATATATTAATTATAAAACTATTAGGGAGTGCCTCCGCTGCCGGCGCCGGTTGCCAAAATTGCTGCCGGCGCCGGTTGTTGAATGGCTGCCGGCGCCATTTCCGAACTCCAAAGTTTGCCGAAGTCACGCGATGTTTGCACTTCACACAACATCGCTTGTCAAATGACAGAATAATGATCAAAAACATCAGTCTTGAGCTAAAGGACTATGAAAAGTACAAATAATAAGGCCATAAATTGTCATATTGTAAGGATGCATATTTGAATCCTTCGATCGGGGATTCTTAGAAATGCTATTGTATTCTATTGTTGTCTTGTATGGGGCTTGAATCTTGATGGGTTAATGGTGGTGATGATGATGCTGATAAAATATGTGATCTGCATAGAAGCTTATTACAATATCTTTGCTTCTTTAAACAACGCTGAAACTCTCTAACATGTACCTATAGGAATCTGAAGTTCTGTTCATTACCTTCGGAAGTATACCACGGGCTTTATAACTGTAGCTGTGGTGCAAAATCTTACTTTTTGGTAGCTGAAAAAAGGTAGCTAAGGTTAAAAGCTAAGCTAAGAAAATGCATCACAAAAAACTAAAATATCCACAGCCAAACAAATAGGTACCTAACCTTCACCTTTTGAAGTCGGTAAAGTCGAAATATTTCAGATTATAATTATTTCTTTTTACGCATTGTCACCGGCTCCCATTTTGAGTGCCAGCGCCGGCAGCCGTTGTTTTAAATCTCGGCTGCCGGCAGTATACACCGCCGGTTCCCATCTATACTAATATTATAAAGAGGTAAACTTTGTTTGTTTGTTTGTTTAATTGTAATGAATAGGCTCAAAAACTGCTGGACCGATTTAAAAGTTCTTTCACCGTTCGAAAGCTACATTATTTACGAGTAACAGGCTACTTTTTATTTTGGAAAATATAGGGTTCCGTAAGATATTTGGGTTTTTCTGACACAAGGTGAAAAAAATCAACCAGAAAAGTTACTTATTTTGCGTACGCTGCCCAAACTATAAAAGATAGAACCATACAATGTTCTAAGTAAATGTAGATCTTATAAATATCTACAAAAATGTCCGCGACACACTATACCTATCTATGGCAAGTGAGGCACAACAACCACTTTTTTATTTAAAAATCTTGATTTTTTTTTGGGCTACATTTAAACGCATTTATTTTACTCATGCTGATAATCCTTATCAAAATAAATTATTTCATCACTAAGTACAGTTTGTGTAGATAATATTTGGTATTTGAATGATTGAAATTGGACGTTTAGTTTAGAAGTTATGGCGAAATTAAAAATTGCGTTACGCCCGTTTCGAAGTGGGCGCTACCAAGGCGGGGGTGCGTAGTAGCGAAGATTATGACCGGCCCTGCAGCTGGTGAATTAGCTCATATACCCGTTGCATATACCAAGAATACCAATGATCCCTACAGCTGATTTGCCTATACCCTGCAAAAGGCTCCAATTCCCTATGAGACGTAGCTTTTGCGGCGGTACCGACCAATGCGGGCCACGGGTAGTAATAATGAATACAAGTCAAAACTGCCGAATCGATTTTAATCATTTTTTCTGTAGCTATACATTTTATACCCGTGCGAAGCCGGGGCGGGTCGCTAGTTACTGATATTTTTGGTAGCCGGCGCCGGCAGCGGAGGCACTCCCAAACTATTATTTTAGAACCTCTGCACTCCAGTTGGTGGACGGCTACAACAGCTCATATGCAACAACTCTACTCAACACTGTAAGTACACAATATTAAGAGCTTACATTATTATGTAATTACCAAGATATCAACTGAAATATGTTATAATCATTGGATTTTTTTGCTTAGTTTGATCCAAAAAGTATTATTATATTTTCATTCAACATTAATTGAAGTCAAAGTTCCTTCCTCCTATTATAATAATTAATATTCTGTCTTAAGTCTGACTGTTGATGAATGTACTTACCTTTAACTACTTTAAAACTATTAAGAAAGTAATTGAACAAAAGGTGTAAGTATATTAAAGTGCTTGTAAATAAAATGTTTTTTCTTTTTGTTTTCAGGCACACATTCCAGTAAGGAAAGGAGAATGAGGATTTTTACAGAAAATTTTCTATACTTATTCAGAAGTATAATTATTAATACCTCGATCGTGGAAAAACCAGACACAATAGCTTATCTATTGTTATCGCGGCGGCATGTAGCCGCTTGGGAGTTGAAGCATTAATCCACCTGGAAGAGGACATGTAGCAAAAAGAAGTGCATTGTAGCAGACAGTTTGCGGGCATAAAGGAGAACTTGATAAATTAAATATTTAATATTTTGGAAATGTGTGTTGTGGAAGTGTTGCTGCAAATTTGCCGCAACACCACTTATATTTTATAATAATATTGTGGCAAGATTTAAATAATTATTATTAATAACCTTTTATTGAAAAATCATCAGTCCAAAATGAATGTTATAAAATCTACTGTTGCATAGCTATACATTATTAAATACTGATAGATAATAAAATATATTACTTCTGTTGCCTTTATTTATTTAGTTATTTCCAGTCCAGAATAACCAATTATGGTTATCAATGAAGAGTTAAGTGTTTTTGTTACTTTTTATATTAATTAGTAATTACATATTATTTCAAAGTAATGATCTCAATAATTAATAAAGTTTTTCTTTCATATTCATATTCTTTATTTGCTTTTGATGTTACACTTATAATCTTTCTTATGATCAACACTTTTAACTAATATTATAAAAGCATACAAATTCATTGGTGTTAACAATTTAGTCTTGATAGAGATACATTCTTATTTCATTATTGGTCTACAAGATAAAATGTTCAGTACTTTTATACCTAACTATAGCATAAAGTAAATAATTCAATACAATATTCATGTCATAATTTTACTAGCTAATACATTTCAAAATATCCATTAAAAAATTCATATTATAATAGGTAATTACAAAATATTTTATACATTGAGGAATTCTGTTAATAACATTTGTGAATACTTAATATTTTTTAGTTTCAGCCATTTAATCATTTCCTTTCTGAACTTATTACAAGGTAGAAATTTGATAATTATTGTAGTAGCATTGTAAGCTTTTATAGATGTCACAGTATGATAGATATTATAGCCGTAATATAGTCATATTCCTTGGGATATAACTATACATACCGTTACATAGTTAAATGCAAGCTATTCATTACTATGTAGTATGTTCCTAGAAACATAATATTATGATACGGTTGAATTTACATAAGTTTAGTTATATTATAATCATATTACTGGATTAAGTTTAGTGAAATGATTGTAACAGTGTGGAGGCTGGGGTTTTGATGCGTTTGACTGCATTATGGCATATAAGTATATCCCTAGGGATTACGGCTATATCTATCATACTGCGACATAGACATTGCATAATATTGTTTTTGATAAACATTCTTCTGGGTATGACATCTATCTTTTAGCACATATTATAAGCAATACTTTATAAAGTACTATACTGGTATTTTACCTAAAATGAAAAATATTTCAAAAGTATAAATATGTAATGATACTTGAATAAGTATATTATTGAATAAGTACAGTCACAAAAGTTGTAGGATAATAATTTTATGCTTTTTACCTGCAGTAGCTGACTAGGTTAATTACTGTGCATTTTGCAGAATTATTCTTGCCTGTGCCTTTTGAGTTTTGACTAAGTTGCATTGCTTTAGTGAAAGACTGCCAGTCTGCATAGCAACTTGCCTGCTGGCTTCCTCTATTAACTTGTATTCATTTTGGGGCGCTAAAAAGTCACGATCTTCTCACAGAGTGCGCGAAATAATTCCTGGCTGAGTTTATTCTCGGCTACACACTTTTTGTATTAGAAAGTATTGCCTATTGGGATCTTCTGCACTCCAAGTGGTATTCCATATCTTTAATAAGTATGTAATTACAATTTCATCATTCTACACTAAAAATAATCTTAAGGTATCGTAAATATAGTTTTATATAAGTAAAATCACATGATAATATAATATTAATATCATACCTTAATCACTGGTTTTAACACTTTTAATGCTTCCGATAATCAAAAGGTAACTCTTTAGCTGCCGTAGATTTTGACAGTAAACACCCGAGAAATCGGCTGTCAAATTCAAATCTTCGGACGTCTAAAAAGCATTCGTGGTAAGGGCCCTCGCGCATTAGGCGGCCAGGTCGTGCGGCCAGGTCGCTGCGACCACCCCGCGCACTTTGCGGCCACGTCTACGACCACACTCGTATGAGTAGTGATTTGATGAGTAAACTTTGACTTTTGTTTTCTGTATACAAAAGACGTGTGGCCGCGGCTACCAGTGCGCGCACACTGAGTAATTTCATACAAATTCCCGTATCTCGTTGGCCGCGGCGGCCAAGTGGCCGCGTGTTTCGCGATGTTTTTCGTTGGCCGCGCGAGCAGAGCGTAACAGCTGGCCGCTGGTCGCGTAATGCGCGCACCTACATATATCGTAGAATAATTAGTTGGCCGCAGCGACCTGGCCGCCTATTGCGCGGGGGGTCTAAGGGTTTGATGCAAGAAACGTCACTTAATGTTCGGTCGGTCGGAACTTCCGAACGAAAGTACTTCATGGTTAGAAACGGCCCGATTAAACGGCCGAAACATTGAAATTTCATCCTCATGGTAGACGCCCAGAAGAGTTGCAGGAGCGTTGCCGGCCCTTTAAGAGGGAATACGCTTTTTCTTGAAGGTTTTATCTTGCCGAATGCAGACTGCCCATGACGAGCGAACTAGATGTTGTCTAGCAGAACTAATGTAACTGTACCGATATATGTTGAACTAGAGAGGTTCTCTGAAGAAATAAAAAACGAGCAGCGGGCGAAACTTGTATGCGGTTTTATCGCCCAGTAGGGCTGACACACACAGCTGTCTCGTATTTGTTACACAAAGCGTTCTCCTAGCAGCTTGTATCATGTACAATTAATTTGGTGATGGTTATTGGTCATATTATAGCACCTTAGTTTCGGCAAGACAAAGGCACAAAAGTGGTTAACATTTTTGTCATCTGTGCCCTTGTCTTACCGATAACCGAAGGTATGCTATTATGTATAATGATATCTAGAGAGATAACTTTACTTACTACACAGTTGTGTTCATACTTATTATCTTAATTTTAAAATGGTTATCACTTAAATCAGTCTCAAGCATTACTATTCGTTACGTCTGAGATTCGTTTGAGGTATAAAATATGTGTCGTCGGCTACTGTTAGTAATACTCTAAGGTCGTCGGCATAAGAGCCCCCGCAGTCTACAGACCTTTAGTCGGACCTTTAGTTTGACCAAATTAGGGTCTTAAACCCTAAATAAACGAATTTCGGCGCAACGGAGTTGCAGGTGTCATCTAGTATTATGAATTATGATATTGTTACATCTGAGGTATAAATTTGTTTTGCATAAAATGTTACGGGGGACATTAGAAAGTACCGCTAGATAGTTTGAGTGTTCCTAATTAATCCTGTGGAAAGTTTTAGTGTGTTGGCTGCCCTGGGTGTTTTTTCTCGCCAAACCGGTCGTCCTGCGGCGTGCGCCGGCGCACAGTGGATCGAAAATCGAGTTTCATGGACATAGGAACTTGAGTTTCCAGATGTCATTTTTTTGGACTGAAATATGTTCTCCTAGTTGTTATTACATAACAAAATGTAAAAAGACTCAGCTACGCGTCATAATAAGGGAGTTATATTTTTTTTAAGAAATTTTTGTATGGAGCCAACAGGAAAAATGAGCATATCTCTGGAATCGCATGGTTGGCCGTTATATCCTCACACACTATTATAGTACTAATTATTACTCACATTTTGGCATATTTTGTATTACGGCACCATTTGCGATTTTTTTTCTAAAATTCATCGAAATTAAAAATATTTATTCTATTTGTATTTGTTGCAAATGTGATTTAATGAGGTCTCTTTCATAATATTTTACTACCATAGGATCACATAATTGGCCAAGTGCGAGTCGGACTCGCGCACGAAGGGTTCCGTACCAGTATAAAGCAAAATTAGGCCATAAATTGTGTATTTTCTATGAGAGTCCCACTTAATTTTATATTTTAGTGTAAAATTATAATTAAATATTAAAGTACACATTTATCTAAGGATTGTGTAAAAAATTCAAGAACCTATCTGTTGCCATTATTGATATCTAAGAGCGAAAAAGCCCAAAAAATCACGTTTGTTGTATGGGAGCCTCCCTTAAATATTAATTTTATTTTGTTTTTAGGGGTCCGAAGTCAACAAGGAACCCTTATAGTTTCAGTCTGTCCGTCCGTCTGTCTGTCCGTCTGTCTATCCGTCTGTTTGTCTTTCTGCCCGCGGTTTAGCTCAGAGACTATAGGACCTACAAAGCTGTAATGGGGGCGACCGTTTTTTTAGTTACCGCTAAGTATAGTATTCAAGTCGACTTTATATTAATCTAGAATCCCATTTATTGATTTAATAACATTTAAATAATATCTCCTTTACTTTTGCAATTTTTTTTAATAACCGAATATTTTTTATAAGATTATTATTTCTTTTCTTAATTTTACCCTCAAATCATTCACATTGATCACTAAATAATACTTTTTGGGATAATTTTACGAAGGAGATCGCTTTTCAGGAGGTAAATTGCATAAAATATAATAATTTATGTCACGAAAACCGCTAAAACTAGTACAAAATAGACGTTTTTGGACCTCGCGTGACACTAGCGCCTTTAGCGGAAATTTCACACGCGATATTCATGCCATTTGGCATGAATGCATATATATTAATGATGCCTACAAAATGGTACATGAAATCTTAAAAAAATATTTTTTATGGTACCTTCTCTACACATCAAGCGGGGATGATTTTTTTTCGCGTCCACTCCATCGTGTGGAGTGTCGATGGATAGTTTTTTAAAAAATATAATGAATATTCATAGATCATTTTCCGGTTTACGGATCCGTTTGTGAAACATTAAGTTTTAAAGTAGAAAAAAACGTTAGAGAATTGAACTGAATTTAAAAGGAAAACTATCACGGCTAAAAATACTTCATAAGTTATTGAGTAATAGTCGATCAACTTAAAAAAAGGTATTCGGCGAAGTATAAAATATGAACTTTTCGTTCAAATTCCTTTGAAAGTAACTGAGATGATGATGTTAGTAGTGTAAAACACGTTTAATAAAATAATGTACGTTCATTGACAATACAAAAATTTACAAAAACTAGCGGTACTACGGAACCCTATATTGCGCGTGGCCCGACACGCACTTGGCCGGTTTTTTAGTATATTTTGTTGTTGTAACGGAAATAGATATTACATAATCTGCGTCCTGCGATAGCTAGATAGTTGAAATTTTCGCAGGACGCAGATTATGTAATATCTATTTCCGCTACAACAACAAATGTGAGTGGTTAACCAAAAAGGGACCTGAAGGTAAATAATTTGATTTTGAGTAAAATGCGTTTGAAGTTTCGTGTTTCGACTCGTGCGCGGTTCACACAAAAATTCATTAAAAAAACTACGGCACCTTAAAAGATTCTGGTTAGACCAAAAGAAAGCTAAAAGACCACGGATTAAAAAATAAAAAAATAAAAGAAGGTAAGAAAATAATTTGATTTTGAGTAAATCGCGTTTAAAGTTTCGTATAGAAACAAGTTACGACTCGTGCGCGGTTCACAAAAAAAATCATAAAAAAAAAACTACGGCACCTTAAAATATTCTGGTTAGACCAAAACAAAGCTAAAAGACCACGGATTTAAAAAATAAAAAAATAAAAAAAAAAGTTTCCAATCCTTCAGGTCCCTTTTTGGTCAACCACTCACAAATACTAAAAACAAAATAAAATTAATGGGAGGCTCCCATACTACAAACGTGATTTTTTGGGCTTTTTTGCTCTTAGATATCAATAATGGCAACAGATAGGTTCTTGAATTTTTTACACAATCCTTAGATAAATGTGTACTTTAATATTTAATTATAATATTACACTAAAATATAAAATTAAGTGGGACTCTCATAGAAAATACACCATTTATGGCCTAATTTTGCTTTATACTGGTACGGAACCCTTCGTGCGCGAGTCCGACTCGCACTTGGCCAATTATGTGATCCTATGGTATTAAAATATTATGAAAGAGACCTCATTTAATCACATTTGCAACAAATACAAATAGAATAAATATTTTTAATTTTGATGAATTTTAGAAAAAAAATCGCAAATGGTGCCGTAATACAAAATATGCCAAAATGTGAGTAATAATTAGTACTATAATAGTGTGTGAGGATATAACGGCCAACCATGCGATTCCAGAGATATGCTAATTTTTCCTGTCGGCTCCACACAAAAATTTCTTAAAAAATTATAACTCCCTTATTATGGCACGTAGCTGAGTCTTTTTACATTTTGTTATGTAATAACAACTAGGAGAACATATTTCAGCTCAAAAAAATGACATCTGGAAACTCAAGTTCCTATGTCCATGAAACTCGATTTTCGATCCACTGTGCGGCGCAGCGCCCGCGGAGCGCCCGTGCGACTCGTAACACCGGTCATTTGGCCCTACTATGTTGTTACATAGAGCCTACGCCTTTTGAAAGGTCGTCAACGCCTTTGGACGCTAATGCAGCAAGTGTCCTAGAGCGGCTGTACGCGTTGCAGTTGGGCATCCACATTGTCATGTCATTGGCCGTGGAAGCCATATCGCAGTACTGATTAGTCAAGGATATCTCGCTCTGATATCAATCATTTCCTATTCTTTTGTTTTCTTTTTCCATTGGGAGGAGTTGCTAAAACACTCCTAGATCCGACTAAAATATCATAAAACAAACAGTATGAGGATGATAGAGACAAGAGAATATTAAGGCGGGCATAAACCCCAATTTGTTATTCCGTGACTCCCGGTTTACCTAGTTCCAATATAATAACGAAATGTAAAAAAATATGACATATAAAGCACAATATTTAAAAGACTTTAAACCATAAACATTTTTATAAAACGTAATACTTTGGCTGTAATTAATTTACAAACTCACCTCCGAAAAAAATCTAATTCATCAAAATATAAGTATTAACAAGGATAATTAAAGACATGAGTGGAAGAATCAAACAAGTAACACATTTCGAATTTCGAGTAAATCGCGATCAAAGTTTTGAAAAAACTTTTTATGATTTTTCATCACAAATCAAGTAATGGCTTTTGTTAATTGTATCAGGAGGTGTAAATATCTTCCGTTTTTAATATTATGTTAAAAAATATATAAAAAATTCTCCATTCTAGGATAAATTAAGAAAAATGTGAAGTTATTCGGTTCCACACTTTTATATGCAACAAAATCTGTAAATCATGCATGAATAACGTGACCATACGTCCCACTTTGGGCGGGACAGTCCCGCTTTCAGGCAGTCTGTCCCGCTGTCCCCTGCGAGGCCGAAATTGTCCTGCTTTTGCAAACAGACCAAACGATAATAATTATTGAAAATTAGGTGTATATTTTTATGTTTGAAATGCCTGAAAGTAACGCATAACATACAACAAACGAGATTATTCTGCCATTATATTTTGCTCGATATCAATAACAAGACGTTCAGCGCGGCTTCGTCCGCGTAAATTAGGAATTTCACAGACAAATTAGCCCACAAAAAGAACCTATAATCCTTCACATGGTCTACTTTTTATTTGTGCCAAATAACATAGTTGTTCATGAGATAAGCTCTTTCAAATATTTCCCGTATTTTCACATTTTCCTCCGTTTCTTCGCTTCTATTAGTCTTGGCGTGATAAAATATATTTTAATCCTTCAAGCCCCATAATGTAACAATAGATTTCCAAGAATCCGCGATCGAAGGATTAAACCTTCCTCGATAATTATTATAGTCGAATCGATCCAGTAGTTAGCGCGTGTTTGGGGGGGGGGGATTCTGTATTTGTCCCGCTCTTACAAAAAAAATAAATGGTCACGTTATGCATGAAGTAAACAATAAACATAAATCACTTTTTTTATTGAGATGAAACAAAACTCACGGCCAAACAGACAGGCCAAAAAGAAATTTGGATTATACTTTGGAAATTTAATTGGTATCCATTACTCAGTAAAAGATTAATGTGTAATGTGTGGTCCTCCATTACACATTAAAAAAACTAATGAGTAATGTGAATATTCACATTACTCATTACAAAAAAAAATTGTAATGGAGTATCTTACATTGCCATTTTACAAAATAATGAGCCATTATCGGACCTTCATTGTCCATTAAATGCAAAGAATGAGTAATGTAAAATTTGTCCATTACATTACTATTAAAAGTATTGTAAGTATAGTGGAAGACATCTAATTAGGTTAATAAAAAAATTATTAGGATGGTATAGTTAAGGACTTTTTTTTTAATTTTGATGAGTATACAAACTATTACCGAGTAATAAGGGCGACAATTATTTTCATATTCAGGAGAACAGCGAGTGTACCGCACAAGTACCTTCGGGCAAGCAAACTTTCAAGACTTCACCAACATTACTCTCGTGAAACTTGCCCCCTCCCCCCCCCCCCCCTGGAAGAAAACCCCACGGCTCATAACCCTGGTCCTGGACCCCCCGAGTGAGGGCTCATTTTGATCAGGACGATGAGATCTACAACTTGGCCCCAACATAATTCCCGAATTCCCAATTCACGACCAGGGAAGAAGGAATTTTCCGAAAAAAATTCTCAATTTTGAGGCCAGGATCGTATAGAGGGGACAAATCCAGGAAGAACAAGCCGAAGAACCCTACATCCAGGACAAACAGTTGCCAAGTTATAAGCACTCAAACTTTGACATTGAGCATCTCGGCAACTGTCAAACGTCGAACAAAAGCGGCCATAACTCCGCTTCCAATAGGCCTAGAGGAACGGGGTTTCTTCTAACATCAAAGGCAACACCTCGGCTACCCCCTCCCTGAATTTGAACTAAATCAGAGACATCAATTTTTTTTCTCAATTCTAAGGCCAGAATTGAATAGAGGAGAAAAATCCAGGAAGATCAAGCCGAAGAAAAACCCATATCCAGGACAAATAGTTGCAGAGTTACAAGCATTCACACTTTGACATTGACAGCTCGGCAACTGTCAAACGTCTTACTAAAGTAGCCATAACTCCGCTCCCAATAGGCCTAGAGGAACGGGGTTTCTTCTAACATCAAAGGCAACACCTCGGCTACCCCTTCCCCGAATTTGAACTAATCTACTACTCTACTACTTTTTTATCTGAATAATGTGTACATTCTATATGTGTACCTAATATTTACCCGGGAATACCCACTCTTTAAACTTTAAAGGATTGTGCATTCAAATCTTGTCTGAATAATGTGTACATCTATCTATAAATATATATAAAACTCAAAGGTGACTGACTGACATCGTGATCTATCAACGCACAGCCCAAACCACTGGACGGATCGGGCTGAAATTTGGCATGCAGGTAGATGTTATGACGTAGGCATCCGCTTAGAAAGGATTTTGATCAATTTTACCTCCAAGGGGTTAAATACGGGATCAAAGTTTGTATATAATAATATTAATAATACATTTTAACGCGAGCGAAGCCGCGGGCAAAAGCTCGTTCTATATAATATATATGCCTTTGACCACCTTTGACCAATAGAATAAAAAAAAAAGTCGACATATTGCTTAAAAAAGTAAAATATTCAAGCGATCTCCCGTAATACAACACATATAATGGCTGTTACCCGCTTCTTGCATAGTCATTTGGACGAACCTTGTAACTTACCTGCTTCATCATCTGGCTAACTTTGTAAGTATCCGTAAAATTCAATTTTTTTTATTGCAAATCGTTTTCCAAGTCCTAAAAGCTACATTTATGCAAAAAAACGTAAATTTTCAAAAATGTTACTTAACTCATTCTTCCACTCACCTCTTCAATTATACATTTTATTTGAATAAATTGTTAGTAAATCTATATTAAAATATCCTTAACCGAACAATTTTGTTTCTTAATATTTATTTCCAAAGATATTTAAAAAAAACATGAAAAATAGAGAAGATCCGCCCCCTAGTAACTACAGTTTTATGCTAAGCTAAAATGAATCTTATTGCGATGCGTATACGCTTGGTCTTTGGTTGTGTGCAAGGTTATCGTTTTGGATTGAGATTGATCCCTGCCTTAAGGAACTATGTATATTGTGTTAAGGCGCTGAAAACTGCCAATGACCTTGATCTCGCATCACTCTCGCACTACTGTCGATTTTCATGCCAGAGAGACAGAGATGTGAAGTGTTCACTCGGTAGCGTGGATACATTTTTCGTTTGTTAGAGGAAAAAATAAATATTATGGGAAATCTAGATATCAGAACCGAAAATTAAATCGGGCAATCTTTGGATTTTTGTAAAAGGTATCAAATAAACAAATTTTTAAAGCATAGATTGTATTATTACTTTAGTTAGAACTGTTCAAAGTTCCTGAAAGATGTGACTTTGGTAATTTTTTTTCATCCAGTAGGAGTACATTATTTTATTATTTAAATTAGACAAGCTTTTCCAAATATAATCAAAAATCACATATATTTTTTTTTGTGCCATTCAATGAAATACATACGTCTAGAAAACTGCACAAAGATGTCGAATTGGCAGCTGTCTTCGCCTTAAGAAGGGTGTTTAGCACAACTTCGCGCCAAGTAGAATCTTGCGAATATCGTACATTTTCCCTGATAAAAAGGATAAAGAGCCTATGTCCTTTCCATGGTCTTCTCTACATACAGCTGTGACAAATTTTATCGAAATCGGTCCAGTAGTATCGTAACCTCTTCGATGCTAACAAACAAACAATAAGATCTTTTCTCTACATTATTAGGAGAGGTGTAGGTGTAGGTGAAGGGCTTAAAAATAATGGCCAGATGTCACTTGCAGCTAGGTGGAATTCTCTGAAACATGTTTGTAACATTAAACCTTCCTGCCCCGACAATAATGGATTGTAATTACCACTGGTGCGGCAAAAACTAAATGCTACTTCATTTACATAATATTATTCTCGTTCTTTGTTCAACTTTTAATGAATTGTACCCAAAATTATTTGTGGCATTTGCGTCCTGAAGATATAAATAACTAGATGACGCTCGCAAGTCGCAACTCTGTACATTTTTCCGGAATAAAAAGTATCCTATGTCCTTTCCCGGGACTCAAAGTATATCCATACTTCAGCAAAATCGGTTTAACTGTTTGGGCGTGAAGAGGTAACAGACAGACAGACGCGCTTTCGTATTCGAACAGTAGATAAGCAACAAAGTTGTAGTATTCTGCGTTCTATTGTCGTCTTTCTCTACATTCGAGCTGAACGATAAAATTTCGTTGATCCAGTGAACGAATTATCTTAAGACTAGACACAAGATAATAGCCTATAAATCCAGATTCTAGCGTGCACGTATTACGTAATCTAGATCAGGGGTTCCCAATCTTTTTCAGCCTGCGGCGCACTTACAAGTCAATATTTTGTCACGGCGCCCTACTCTACCTAGCTATTACAAAAAGATACATAAATAAACACCTTTAATGATTATAGTTAGGTTAAGCAAGTAAATAATAATAAACAAATATTTAAACATCTGTCTGCTTTGTATAATTCATACTATAATTTTATTTTATAATATTTGTGGTTTTGGAAAATGATGGAGGATCGACTCACGGCGCCCCTCTTGCCTTTCCACGGCGCCCCTCTTGCCTTTCCACGGCGCCCCTCTTGCCTTTCCACGGCGCACCAGGACGCCGCGGCGCGGCGCACAGTTTGGGAACCCCTGATCTAGATGACACCCGCAGGCCGCAACCCCGTTGTACAGAAATTCGTTTATAGCGCGAGAAACGTATATTTTTCCGGAATTAAAAGTACTTATCCTATGACCTTTCCCGGGTATCAAACTATCTCCATTCCATCCAATCGATAAAATCGATTCAAAGCGGGACAGACACACTTTCGCATGGATTTGTATTGTAAGGGGCTCGACTGGTCGGCTCCTGAAAGCAGTGGGGACGTTCCAGCTCGTAATAGAGCGATCGAACGATGTATCCGTTGACCCGGGGATCACGGTGCGTGATATTAATGTGATTGGACGCGATTGGCTCAATGCGGGCCCGCAGGATGCACAAACGAACTCAAGTGGCGTGCGCGCGCGCAGCGCTTGCGACCGCCAGGCGCCGACGTGCCTACTAATTGGCGTAAACAGATACCATTCACTAGCTCTAGTTGTCGGTAGTTAATGTGATACAGGAGCTCGTGTCCATAGCTATCATGCATCTGTGTGTCATAAGATCATCTGTACGGCTAGTGTTATACTAGCCGTACAGATGATCTCCATAAACCTAGAATGATGTCAAGGAAAATTTTGTAGAACATACCAAGATTAAAGGATCCTCAAATTGTAGAGATTGTTGCCACTTAAAAATAATTGTATTTTCGCGAACCTAACCGCTATCGCTTCAAAGAAACGGCCAATTTGGTGTGGAGTTAGCGCCTATTATCCAATCTCGGCCCAAGACGGCTCCCCTCGCAGCCTCGACATTGCGCCGGCGCCGGGGTCACGGCTAACACGCCTTGCAAAACGCATCTTTGCTCTCCAGCTTAAGTTTATACCTCCAAATGATGTTGCAAAACATATTTGTTAAAATTTTAATATGCTGGCTTTGGGAAGAGAAGTGTGATTACTGCTGCTGCTTTTGGCATAGACTGAAAACTTTTTTACGGTAGAAAAAGCTACTTGTGCCTTACTTGTTTTATAGTTTTATGCTTTGTACAACCGAGGCGTTCTTTTAACCAGCAACCTTGGTTGTTTTCTTGGAAGAAAGTGGTCGACGATCAAAACAAAGAGCTGCCCGTAAAGGCCACCTTTGCCCCGCGATAAGATACGTCTCCGGGACGAGCGGCTGCCCTCGCGATGCCCGCGATAACGATGAGTGGTCTGTTCACGTTAAGATATATGCATCAGCATATATCAATATGCCTATTGCCCATGGGCGTAGCCAGCCTTGGGCTCAGGGTGGGGCAGCAGTTAACCTAACCCCCCGGTCTGTTTTTTTTTGTAACTTGAGCCGTTTAAGCTCTGCGCCTATGCCAATAATTTGTGAATCTGTTTCAGGTACAGAAAATAAACAATTATACACAGGATAGATAATATTATAGTTTAATAATATGAATTTAGTCGGTGTTATGAATTACGCGTTTTAATAAAATGTAATACTTATTCATTTATTCTACGGTAATACGGCTCGCTTCCAAAAGACAGCCGCACTGCGATGTGCGCGACCGTGCGCGCTTTTTGTTTTGATCGCACCTTTTTTTCACGTCGACAATTTTTTTTGGGTAACTTTCATACGGATTATGATTGTTGATAGTTGAAAAAAAAATTTTTTTTGTTTTGTTAGGCCTTAGAAGTCAGACCTTATAAGTTATAGGTCAGAGCCAGGGTGGGGCAAGCGCCCCAGCTTGCCCCAGTGTGGCTACGCCCATGCTATTGCCCACCTCAATATTGTTTTCAATTATGTGATTGTGTTTAATTATTGGCCTAATAAAAAAGAAGGGCTGGAACTGCCAGGAATGAAACAGCTCAAGATGTTTACAGCGCCCGCGTTTGCCACGTTAGCGAAGAATGGATCCACTCTGGGTCTAAAAGAGACACAAAAATTTCGAATAAAACTGTTTGCCTTATAAATCCTTTTGTCTTTATGCATTGTTTTTAAGGAAGCAATTGCAACCAGAACTAATCTATGGCCTATGCAGTCTCCCTGTCCCTCCGCTGCTCTCATTCAACTGACTGGTGATTTTCTCATCAATTCCAATCTAATACATTACAACAGAACAGTCGTAGATGAATTATAATTGGGTTTGTTTATATGTATGGCCTGCGCGGTGCGCGGCGTGAAGGGCGGGCGTGCATGTGATTATACTATTTACAGCTGGAGTGCCTCCGACATGGTGTTATGGTATTGCTACTGGGGTTCTTTAATCGCTTCGCGTTCTATGCTTCTTGACAAAGACTGACTTATTGATAAACGAAGATTAAGACAGGACGTGTTACTTTGTCTTGTATGTTGGAAAATACATTTTGGATTTAGTTGTAGGGGAAACCTTATACTGTTAAATCTTAATCACCCTTACATGGAATCAATTATTTATTTATGCGGACGAAATGCTGATGGAAAATAATCAATAAACATTCTCCTCACAAAAAGAGGATGCGATGCAACGGCCTATGTTCTTCGTCGCAAGTTACGAAAAACATAGGCCGTGCCCTAACCAAGTTTTTATTTTATTTATTTTATTTTATTTTATTCGGAAAACTTAGAGCATATAATTACAATGGTAATGATACAAATTAAATAACGATATGCCAATAACAAGTTTTCGCTGGTAAAAAATAAATTGAAGCTAAAATTAACATAATATTTTTTTGCTACATATATAATAACATGTTAATAAAATTTTTTGCTAATTCTATTCTTATCTGTCCATTTATTATCACTGAACAACAGTAGCCTCCAAAATAATCAACGTCAACGACATTTGTCATTTCCCTGATGTTGTAAATTTTTTGTTGCTAATTTTTGTGGCTTGTTCCTTTGTTGTTGATTCTGAACGGATTTGTGTTACAGGCGGGGTGCCGGGCGAGGAGTGGTCAGGCGGGGGCGTGTCGCATTGCGAGGAGGGGCAATGGCGCTGCGCTGACGGCTCGCGGTGCGTGCCCGTCGCCTGGCGCTGCGACGCGCGCCCGCACTGCCCCGACGCCTCGGACGAGCTCAACTGCGGTCAGTAGTCGTCTATATTACGCCTCCGTGGTCTAGTGGTATAGAGCGCGGCTTTTGGCTCGGAGGTCGTGGGTTCGATTCCCACGTTGGAAACATGATATTTCCAAGTTTGGTTAGGACAATGCAGGCTGATCACCTGATTGTCTGACAAGTAAGATGATCCATGCGTCGGATGGGCATGTAAAAAGTCGGTCCTGCGCCTGATCTCTCGCCGGTCGTGCCGTCCCACTGGGTTATGAGAGTAAAGGAATAGAGTGTGCTCTTGTGCACTGCGCACACACTTGGGCACTATAAAATTACACCTGCGTAGCTGGCCTGGTTTCAATGAAACAGGCCACCGTCACCGAAACCGGCGTGGGAGATATTATTAGTAGTAGAGTCTGACGGGAACTGGAGTAGGTACTAAATGTCTTACTTATGTCGCAAGCTGCTGAAAGTGCTTAGCTAGAGCCTAGAGCATATAGGCGAAACCAATTTCGTTGTAAACTTTATTGATAATTTAGTGTTTTTTTCATGGTGTTGACTGTTGATAAAGCTACCATTGTTGAAGGCCATCAATTAGAAATGTTAATTAGTAGGCGATTGATCTTTTAGGCCCACTGTGCACATTGGGCCAACGTGTACAGCGGGCAAAATTCACATTCTATACTCTACATGTTGGCCCAATGCGCTGGCTCAATGCGTTGGCCCAATTTGCTGTTGGCCGTTTCTACACGTTGGCGTTTCTACACGTTAGTCGTTAGGCCAATGCGTTGCCCCAATGTGCCGTTGGTCATCTCTACACGTTGGCGTCTCTACACGTTGGCGTCTCTACACGTTGGCGTCTCAACACGTTGGCGTCTCTACATGTTAGCCCAATGCGCTGACTCAATACGTTGTTCCTATGTTTTTATTTGCAAAAATCATAATTTAGGTGTGGGTACCTAAGTAATGTTTCATGTTTGTTTTGCAGTGTGGAACACGACGTGCGGCGCGGGGCAGTTTAAGTGCGCGCGCAGCGGCGTGTGCATCGCGGCCGCGTGGCGCTGCGACGGCGACGCTGACTGCGGCCCGCACGACGCCTCCGACGAGGACCCCTACATGTGTACGTCGGCCCTTATACACTCTAATAATAAAGAAAAGTTTGACAAAATAGTGGGAGTGTGGAAACATGGCGGTAGCTGTCATTGGCCTTTTTAGTCTAGGCGCTAAATGAAAAATGCTTGCACTGTATTTAGAATATTTAACAATAAAATTGACCTCTTATAAAGACACCGATTATTACAGATTCATCAGAAAACATCTTGGTAACGGTAACTTTTAGAATGATAATCTCCAATTTTTTATGTGTTCGCAGTGATATTCTAATCCTATGTTTTGCAAGACCTAGGTCTTGCCGTGCCGTGAGCGCTTGTTCTATGTTACATTCGCTTCCGCAAGCTCATAGGAAGTGCGCGAATTACGCAATTACGCTGCGGACGGCGGACCACACGCGCGGTAACGGGATCCGCGTGTAAACTGTTACAGTAAACCCCGGTGCGGTTTCCGCGGCATAGCGGATCCTGTTACGCATTCCTTTCGTTTATATTCATCGATACATAAATATTAAATTGTAGCCTTTTTCAAAGATTGTAGGAAGCTCCTGTAAAGCGTCCGATCTGATGAATATAATTATCTAGTTATCACGGTTCTTGAGTTACAGCCTGGTGACAGACAGACGGACAAAGTACAGACAGCGTAGTTTTAGTAATAGGGGTTTTACCCCTGAGTGTAACTGTTTTTTAGGGTTCCGTACCCTAAGGTAAAAAACAGCTGCACTCACGAGTGTTGACAGAATACATTTTCGCCGCACTGAAGAAAGAGAGGGAGGTAATTCTTACGCTATAGCATTGTATTCTTGTACATATTAAAAATATACCTCGTCAATAAACTTCGGTTTGGCGAAATAATATAGATTCTTTTAAGTAAATAAATTGAATAAAACATATTTTTTCATGTTTCATTACCAGGCGAGAAGTACTTCAAGTGCTGGGGCGGCATGGCGCGGTGCGCGACGCCGGAGGACGGGCAGTTCGCGTGCGTGCCCGTCGCGCGCTTCTGCGACGGCGTGCGACACTGTCTCGACGGCAGCGACGAGTGGGACATCTGCGACAACTGTAAGCACACCACCCTTATAGCTGGGGCGGCATGGCGCGGTGCGCGACGCCGGAGGACGGGCAGTTCGCGTGCGTGCCCGTCGCGCGCTTCTGCGACGGCGTGCGACACTGTCTCGACGGCAGCGACGAGTGGGACATCTGCGACAACTGTAAGCACACCACCCTTATAGCTGGGGCGGCATGGCGCGGTGCGCGACGCCGGAGGACGTGCAGTTCGCGTGCGTGCCCGTCGCGCGCTTCTGCGACGGCGTGCGACACTGTCTCGACGGCAGCGACGAGTGGGACATCTGCGACAACTGTAAGCACACCACCCTTATAGCTGGGGCGGCATGGCGCGGTGCGCGACGCCGGAGGACGGGCAGTTCGCGTGCGTGCCCGTCGCGCGCTTCTGCGACGGCGTGCGACACTGTCTCGACGGCAGTGACGAGTGGGACATCTGCGACAACTGTAAGCACACTCCCCTAACTTTTAAATACTTTTTAAGAGCCTATATGCTGTCTCACTGCTGGACAAAAGCCTTCCACAAGGTTCAGCTTTGGAGGAGGCCCATTATGTTACTACCGACGAGTTCATTAAGACCTACGTTGACATTAATTGAGTCTGTGAAATATTTTACTTGCTTTCCCTAGTTTTGTATTTTTCTAATAAGAATGAAAACCCTTGACATACCTTCTAATCGACTATGTTTATTCCTTAGTGTAATTTGATAATTTTAAATGTGTTTGTAACAGTTACAGAGAAGCAGTGCCCGGAGCATGGCTGCGACGCGTGCCGGCCGACGCACGAGGGCATCGCCTGCTACTGCCAACAGGGATACGAGTATAAGAACGGGACTTGTGTTGGTCAGAATTAATATCAATTATATTATGACGTAAAACACTTGTGCTGATACAGTATCTTACTAATGGCCAACCTAAAATTTGAACGGGGATGTTAAAACATTGCTGAAGGGAAGGGATCACGAATAGTAAGGGAGATCGCACACGTCACACTTTATGTGTGATCGAGTCTGCGGCGCACAAAAGGCGCACAAATGTCGTTCGCGGATTTTTCACAGACTTAACGCACACGACGCACATCTTCGATCATTCTGTCCGCTGAACTGTAGGGACGTAGACGCTATGGAAGTCGTGCAAAGATCGCGAAGTATTATTTTGTACTTGAAGTACAGAAAAAGAAGAAAAAATAGTAAATTTTGGATACATCCTATAATTTCGGACAGATTATTGAAGGGACAGTTCCATATTAAACATTCAATTCTGCATTATTCTGCCTTAGAGGTCAGAGGCGGTGCAAGGCGTGGACGGTGTGGGCGACCGCCCACGGCCTCGCGGTCCTAGGGGCCTCGCGCCCCTTGGACCACTAGGTTTTTTTAAAGGTTTTACGAGTTGTACGTGATACTTAAATATTCATAAATAAAAAGTTTTATAAATAAAACTTTAAGTACTTATCAAAAAATTATTTCTCTCAATAAATCCGTTCTATAGCGTCATCCATCAGGGGGGCCTCGCATAATATATTTTAGGGGGCCTCGCAAGATATGTATTTTCCACATAAAATTTAGGTCTTGCCCCGCCACTGTTAGAGGTATCATAAATTACTGGTCTGTTTTGTATTTCGTGAGTTAACATCGTTACATCGATATCTGGCGCCATGTTAATTAAATAGATCGCGTACGTTACGTCACTACAAATGCAGATTGTAGACTAAAAGTATGCGCCGTCTGCGTTAGCGCGTGTTGAAGCAAACGTTCTATTTTTTAGCACACTTTTTGTGCGGCGCGGCGCGAATCGGCGCGACGCGGTCTGCCAGAATTATACGATTTTTTTGTGCGTCGGACTTATTGCGCGTCATGTGCGTTACTGCATATAATTGCATAGGTTCTATTTCCACAGAATAAAAAGTGCGTCACGGATAGTCTGTCGTCTGCGATCTCCCTAATAGGCACATAATACGTAAAAATGAGATTAAAGACTACAGTACTTAATTGCGCTTTTTTGGGTCTTATGTCCTCCGGACCTCTAGGACTATGGGATTCAGTGTGTGATTAGCTCCGCAGCGCTATGCCAATTTTTTTATGCAAGGCACATGCACTTGAGGTGTGACTTACTAACTTGGAGGTTTACTCTCTTCAGACAGCGACGAGTGTACGTGGGAGGGGGCGTGCTCGCAGCGCTGCGAGAACTCGGCCGGCTCGTACCGGTGCGGGTGCGCGGCGGGCTACACGCTGGCGGCGGACGGGCACGCGTGCGCCGCGGTCAATGACCCTGTGGGCGCGCCCGCGTCGCTGCTGGCGGTGACGCAGGCGAGCGTGCAGCGCCTGTGGCCCGACTCCCGCCCCCCGCCCGGCAACCACTCCCTGCCCGCGCTCAACGTGCGCGCCATCGACTTTCATTATACTAACAGGTACATACATCACGCTTGGTATAACAAGAATGCTATAGTCATGTTTTTCGCAACTGCCAACGAAATAATTGTTGCTGAAGTTGGCTAAGAAACCTTCCATACGAAACCCAATAATTGTCCTGTGACGTATGCGAAAATTGTGTCGCCCAATCTTGTACCACTCTACTTAACGACTTTGGCTACTACTACTAATGTCGTCTGCGTTTTAAGAGTACAAACTAATGTGCGAGTTCGTTAGTTTACTACGATTTGTATGGCGTCGAAACAGTGTCTGGTGACACACATAACTTTTCTCACGATAAACACCCATTCAGCGCAATGTCTTAATGCTATATAGCCCCTCGTAACGACTAATTCACGTTATATTGCGGCAGGACGGTGTGCTATATCCACCACAACATGAGCCGCGCGGGTCTGGTGTGCGTGCAGGCGGACGACTTCTCGCGCCGCACACTGCTACCGATGCCCAACCTCTTCCCGGACCTCGACTGTGAGTAACGAGCTATTTTGTTTCTCTATGAAAATGATAAACGAACGCTGAGCGTCAATAATAAATTGGTCGAAATAACGTTTGGTTTATTGTCATATTTTAAAAGGTCTGAGAGCTATATTTTGGTGCACGAATGAAAGATATAATTGGCATTGAGCCAATGATGAGAATGAGAAAGAATTAGGCAAGACTATAAAACGGAATATGGACTTTTAAGACTTGCAAACCTATAAGAAAAGTGCGTACCCCTAAAAGGTCGACAACGCACTTGCAACAACTTTGATGATGCGTGTCACCAAAATAATCATTTACATCTGCTGATCTATGCTTGTTTGTCGCCTAATCAGATCTAATTTAAATGTTTGTGTGTAGCGGTGTCGCACCTGGCCGTGGACTGGATTGCGAACAACTGGTATTTCGGCGACGAGGCGCGCGAGGTGGTGTACGCGTGCGATGTGACGCTGCACAACTGCCGCATGCTCGTCGACGAGGGGCTCAGCAAGCTGCGCGGGTTCGCCATCGACCCTATTGCCGGGTAAGTGGCATCAGACTTAAAACTCTACAGTCGGATGCGGCTAATAGCCGCGATTTATACGGTATCTAGGTAATTAATGTTGTGTGGGCTCTGCAGTATACTATTAGCCAAATCGTGGACACAACATTGGGGTGTAGAGCGTTCTTACGTCCGATGAAAAGCTACCAATACACAAGAACTGTGATTACTCAGTCAGCCGCGTCGGATAGTTTATTTATAGTTTCACGCGTTTCTTGTAAATTAGAGCCATATTAAAAGTAAAGGAGTTAGTCAGAAAAATAAATATCTTATTCAAAGAAAAACTTGGCTCCAATGGTTCTGTTATCGAATTTTGTGTCCTAATTAGTTTTTCTTGTATGTAGATTGATGTTCTGGTCGGCGTGGGGCGGGGCGGCGGCGGGCGTGTGGGCGGGGCGTCTGCGCGGCGGCGGCGCGGTGTCGCTGGCGGGCGCGCGGCTCGTGTACCCCGGCGCGCTGGCGACAGACCCGGCAGCGCGTGTGCTCTACTGGGCCGACGCCTACCTCGAGTGTATAGAGCGGGTCAACTACGACGGCACCAATCGACACACCGTGCGACGCGCTTACTCGGTAACTACAATATCAGTATATATTGTGCTACAGGTTTTATTGCGTTGCTGCTTGCACACCGACGCCATAAACAGCTAAAAAGATGCCTATAAATCTACGCTTTTACACTCAAACGGCAATGAACGCCATAAACATCTAAAAGCTGCTTATAAATCTACGCTTTTACACTTATTAGCGGTAATGCGGTAACATACCGCATCACATTTTGGTGGTTTTTGGCATACACTAACGCCGGCGCCGGCTAACGGTAAGAAATATTAGGTAATATTTGAAGTTTTTTTAAAAATGGCTTATTTTTGACCGGAAACTATAACTCCTAACATATTATTGCAAAAATATCAGTGCGTATACCTAACCGACATCTGCCATTCCAGACACAAAAACTGCAGCACATATCGCTGCTAGAGGATACGCTGTACCTGCCGGTGTGGGCGAACCGCAGCGTGTCGGCCGTGTCGCGCTTCAGCCGTCAGCGGTCGCGCCGCACGCTGCACCTCGACGCCCGACCGACCTCAGTGCTCGTATACCATCGACAGCGGCAGCCTATAGGTATAACATTTGATGTATACCCAGTTCAGAACAAGAAATCTGTCAGCAAAACGATTTTACCTGGGAGTGGGAATCTTTAAAGTTTAAATTGCAAACCGATTCGGCATGTATATTTCTTTATTGCTCAATTCTTTGATCGTCCTTAAACCGCTGTGGTAATGCTGCTGTATAAGGCCGGGCGCGCACTAGCGGCCAAGCCGCAGCGGCCAGGCTGCGGCGGCCATCGAGATAGCTACCTTAGTATGAAATCGCCATAGACCACGCGCACCTGGCCGCACGGCGGCCAGCGGCCACACCATACTTTCGATGGCCGCCGCGACCTGGCCGCTAGTGCGCGCTTGGGCTAAAGGTTTTAATGTAAATTCCAGTTTGTATTTTAGTCTGCACACTAGCTGTTCTTACTTCGAAGGTGTTTGACGTAAACACATTGTTTCAGTGTCTCACCCGTGCAGCGTGCACAAGGGCGGGTGCGCGCACCTGTGTCTGACGGACTACCGCGACGGCGCGCCGCACGCGCACTGCGCCTGCCGACACGGGTACCGCCTCGTCGGACATGGCGATTGCGAGCGTGAGTATACATCTATTTTAACTGGATTTTAAAAAGTTTCGGATACATAATTAATTAATTATTATTTTTTAGGTATAGATGAACAGCATTTAAATAGCCATTAAAAAAATAAGAGACTATATATTACTATGGGCGGTCAAATTCATTTTGAGAGACTTAATAGATGTTCATGATATTTAATTTTGAGTCAAATAAATTTTTTTGTAAAGTTATAGAAAACATTAACAATACTAATACACCGTACTTACATAGTGGTGTCGGAGGACGTGTACTTGGCGTTGGCGCGCGGTACGCCGCCGCTGGTGGCGGGCGTGTCGCTGCAGCGCACGCACGAGCCGTTCGCGCCCGCCGCGCACGCCGCTCGCCCCGCCGCCGCTGACGTCGACGTGCGCGGGCAGATGCTCTACTACTGCGACGTGCATAGGTTAGCCTCGATCGTGGGAATCCCAGACACAATAGATATACAATTGTTATGCGGCACCCGGGTGCCGCTTGGGAGTTGATGGGCTAAAACTAAAAACTCGACTGTAGATATGATAATTTAAAACATACTAACTAAACTAAAGACTGGCCTCGAACCATGAAAATGTTTTGAGACTCTAAACAATCGGACGAGAATGCCGCGTCCTACTCTAACAAACGTGAAATGACGTTGTTAGAGCAGGACGCGGCATTCTCGTCCGATTATTTGAGTCTCAAAACGTTTTCGTAGTAGGCCTACAGGCTACAGATTTGATAATAGAATATACATTGTTAATATTGCGACTAAAAAAAATGTTTACAGGGTGAACATGACTAGTGGTTGGACAAAGCACAAAAACACTATATTTATTAAGTTTGCTTTAAAAACTATCTGTTTTCCTTTAAAATCAGGCGTTCTATTACTTTAAAAAACAGGCAGTTTTTAAAGCAACCGTAATAAATATTGTGTTTTTGTGCTTCGTCAAATGACTGGTACTGTCCAATCACTAGTCATTTACTACATCGCAGGCTCTCATGCTATAAGCTCTAAAGTACTCTGAAGTGTCAAGCGTTCGAACACATACACTCGAATAACATAATAATCGGCTTAAATATGAATACAACATATTATGAAACATATCAAGTGCTAGACAAGAAGTGCCAGATTAATTATACACATTCAAATATTTGTTACAGATACGAAATAGTCCGCCAGAAGCTGGACGGGTCGGGGCGGGAGGTGTTCATCGGCGACGACGTCGACAACTGCGAGGGGCTGGCGATCGACTGGATGGGTAACATACTGTTTGCTTTGGCTACGACACGAATGAATAAAAATAACTCTATAGTTTCGTCTCATGAGTGAAGTTAAAAACGTATAAATTCAAATTCAAATTCTTTATTAAACATACAATAATATACAATAGTATAAAAACTAGGTAGCGTGCATTACGTCGTCTAATCCCATGCTAAGTAAAAACTTGTGTTATGGCAATCAGACAACGGATGACTCCGAACAATTTTATCCTAAAATATATTATTTACACATTCACACACACAATCACACTACACTTTATCACGTAATGTCTCTTTCGGCGACGTGATGCGCGCTTCGTTCGGGAGCCTCCCCCGGAACCTCCGGTAAACTACACCGGCGGGCCAGAACTCCTCCACCTTGAAGATGGATAAAACTTGAGTCGGCACTCTTACCACAAAGGAACTGAAATTCACTTTGTGGCGAGAGTGCAGACGCTCCACCCTCAAGGTGTAGGTGGTCTTGTCGCGGATGTAGTTTACGACGTCATCGACCGTCATGGACCAGTGCAGGCGCGACACGTAGAGCGGCGTCGCGGGCACCTCGCTGCGCAGGCGCAGCTCGGGCACATAAGGCGGTGCCACGGTGGTTGCGGACGGTGGGCTTCTTCTTCTCCCTCCTCTCCACCAGAACGAAGCCCTCCTCATCGCACCTCCTGCTCTCGTCCCTGTCGAGTCGAAGATGTTCAGCCTTGCGGCCCTCCTTTGCACCCCTCGCCTTTACCCGTGGGTGCGGTGTGGGGCAAGCAGCGACGCTTGCATAATTTTTCGTTTGAGTCGATGGCCTCAATTTGGTATAAGAATTAGCGTTATTTGTATAAGAATTGGATACGTGAGTGGATGAACCCGCGTCCTGTTAATGCGATGTTGAGTCGTTCATAGTATGCTTGGGGCGGTACCACGTGGTAGAACGCGCCGATTAGTCAGCTTGTTTGAATTCGGCCTACTAGTTCTTTCTGTCTATAACTATAGCATTTTGTTGTCAGGCGGCAACCTGTTCTGGACGGACGACGCTCTGGGTCAGATCAACGTGGCGCGACTGGACACTCGCGACCGCCGCGTGCTCGTGCGGGAACCCAACTTCAACCCGCGCGCTATCACCCTGGATCCCGATAATGGGTAAATGATCAAATAATAGGCAGATAGCAGACCTGTTAATTTAGTCGGGTTACGATCACGACTTTCCCTTTGATAACCCGACTACATAACGTAAGTCCGTTATGTGCCTCTGAATTATTTTCTCCGGTGATGGAAGACCTTCTATTCTATTTAGTCGGGTTATGTCAAGCCCAGCAAACAGATCACGAACTAACGTTGCTTTTACGTAACCCGAGCAAACAGCCTCGGTACCATCTTCCTGTGAAAACTGTGTTAAAGATCTTTATTTTTCATAACAACGCAATCTTTATTCCATGATTGAGTTTGACCAATTTTTGAAATCCGGCCTAATTAACCAATCAATACAATACACGCATTACAGCTTTTTTTAACAGTAATATAGAAGACAGTATAAAGACTATCTAATATAGTCCGCGCGGAACTAGTTGGCCGCGCCTTAGGTATGTGAGCGGTGGGACGGAGAAGCGGGGGCGCTTGATTTTGACAGTTCTGGCTAATTTAGACAAAACACACAAGAGATTGCAATAACAAGATAAGTCCGCCGATAAAAGACAATCTAAGGAAATAATAAAGTGTATAGGTTTTTATCAATTTAGAATATAAAACTCTTTTTCAATAATTTAGAATATAAAACTGATCAATTGTCTTTAATTTATTCTTTTCAATAATTAAATAATATTATTGTTCACGATATCGCGAGAGTGGTCGTCACTGTCTAATCTCATGTGCGTTGCGAGCAGCAAGCAACCCGCCCCTCACCCCTGTCCCTACCTAAGGCGCGGCCAACTAGTTCCGCGCGGACTATAGCTACTATTTGACACGGCAAACGCAAATTTTATAATTTGCGTTTGCCGTGTCAAATAGTAGCTTTATATATCAAAGACTAAGGCCACTCGTTTTGTTTCCAGCGTGATGTACTGGTCGGTGTGGGCGTCGGCGACGGCGGCGCGCGGGCGCATCGAGTCGGCGCGCATGGACGCGTCGCGGCGCCGCACGCTGCTCGACACAGACCTTCACTGGCCCAACGGCCTGGCGCTCGATATGACTAGACACCATCTGTACTGGTAAATACTCTAGTAATCTAATACCCCATACTTATTAAAATAGGCACGTAAATGCTATTTTTTATATTTTATTGGAATAACTACTACAAGTAACAACAGTAACGTGTGTATTAAACAGCGAAATGCCAATAATAAGTTTTCGCTAGTGTGGATAAAGTTGAAGCTAAAATTAACATTTCAAGCATCAACCGGCACTGACAACCCAACACAACAGTACAGTTAATAGTAGTGTAGTAGGGGCCGCAAAAAAAAAAAAAAAACCAACACAACAAACGATATACAACGTTGTGTCTTTCGAGGGACCAAGGAAAAAAAACAAGGACAAAACAGTCGCTATATTTTTCGGATTTAAATAATTCCCAGAAATTGTTTGCTTTCCAACACCTTTCATATTGACACATCGGTTTTTTATCTATTTTCTTTCACATTGATTTTTTTAACAATCCTTCTTTCACGTCAATACGAGCTTTATCTAACAGTCTCACGGAATGTTTAACGTACAGGTGCGACACATATCTGAACCGAGTGGAGCGTATCCAGGTGACGAGCGACGGCAGCATCGTGCCCGGTGCGACGCGCGAGCTCATCGTCAAGGATGGCCCCGACACGCCCATATCCAAGCCCTACGGACTCGCTATATACGAAGGTCAGCCTTTGAAAGATATTCAACGGGAGATGTTTGCTTTGCTCGCTTGGAGAACCAACGGTTTGGATTTATGTGTCTTAAAAACATAGGCCTCGTTAATTATAAAAAATACGCGTGGTACTTGGGGACTGCCGCGGTAAAGCTATTGCATAGCATTTTTTTCAACTTATGCAATTATAGTTCGCTTACGTCTAGTCGCACGCATACAAACACCGTGCCGAAGTCTAGCAAAGCAGCTCCGCGAGTGGGGGGTGTTAGGTTTTTTTCGTAACGGAATATCTTGGTTCGGTCGCCGCGCTCGTAGCCCGCGATAAAAGCTATGCAACAGCTTAAAAAAAATTATACAACTCGACTAATTCTATACCAGGTTTGTCCTTGTCAGTCAAGTAACTTTTCTATAGTCCGCGCGGAACTAGTCGGCCGCGCCTGAGGTATGTGAGCGGTGGGACGGAGAGGCAGGGACGCTTCGCACAAGAGATTGCAATAGCAAGATGAGTCCGCCGATAAAAAGACAATCTAAGGAAATAATATTTAAAGTGCATACGTTTTTTAAAAAACGGAAAGCCGATGTCAATAGTTTAGAACAGTGGTCCCCAACCTTTTTTTCATGCGGGCCACAAACATGTTTTGGTCTTGGTGTCGCGACTCGCGGGCCGCAACAACAATTTTTTAGGGTTAAAAAATAACTTTCTTCAAAATTGAAGATTTAATATAATATTTAATAATATTATTAATGATATTAATTAGACTTTACGTTATTTTGCCGGTGGGCGTGAATTTCAAAATTGTTTAACATCACGCGGGCCACAAATATTCAAAATTGTTTAACATCACGCGGGCCCGCGGGCCGCAAGCGGCCCGCGGGCCGCGGGTTGGGGATAGCGAGTTTAGAATATAAAACTGGTCAATTGTCTAATGTCTTTAATTATTCTTTCCAATAATTAAATAATATTATTGTTCACGATATCGCGAGATTGGTCGCCACTGTCTTATCTCATGTGCATTGCGAACCCGCCCCCTCACCCCCGTCCCTACCTAAGGCGCGGCCAACTAGTTCCGCGCGGACTATAACTAATACCTGATGAGTAGGAAGCGTTGCATAGCGTATCTATTGTATAAATATTTTATTACTAAGGCGACATAGATGGGTAAGGTATGAATTTTAAATTCATGAGCTTGATTTTGGTTTTATTTCACCCAAAAATTGTTACGCAGGTGAAGTTATTTGGAGCGAGCACGGCTCTGGCCTGGTTCGGAGACTCGCGACCAACGGCTCGGTGAGCACGCTGCGCACATTCCCGCCGCCGCTCTACTCGCTCACACTTGTCGTTGCCTCCGCTCGTGCCGGTACGTTCATCGCTTTGTCGCTTTTCTTTTGTAATTTGATCCTCCTTATCACAATAAGGAGCAAGCGGGTGATAAAAAAATGTTTTATCCCTGGTGTTATTCTATAATTCTGCCAAGAATATTTAAACTTAAAGCTGCTTATACAATGTATCTATTTCAGAGAAATTCATAGTCAAATATTGGACCTACATCCCGACCAAATTGTCTAGGTCCGCTCTCTATTTTCATTTTTTCAATATAGGAATCAGGATTTTATTAATTCACGGGTGAAACGTGTATACGTGTGTGCAGGCAAAAACTCGTGCTCGAACAACAACGGCGGGTGCGCGCAGCTTTGCCTGGCGACGGGCGCGGGCGTGCACAGCTGCGAGTGCGTCGCGGGGCTGCGGGCGGACGGCCGCACGTGCGTCCCGTCCGCCGCCGTGCCCGCCCACCAGTGCCCGCCGGACCGCTTTCATTGCGGACGCGGGTATGTCCGAACGAATATCTTCCATCTCAATATCCCTCGGTATCTTCTGTAAAGTCTAAGTGGTAATCGACGTTTGAATAAGAGGACTCCTATTAAGAAATAAGATCATGTTATTTCATTATTGCTACAAAAATGTTAGAAAAACTGACTTATAGTGAGTATTTTTATTTCAATGTCATGAATACTAATGTTGTAATAATACAATCATTGCAGACTGTGCATAGACACGACATACGTATGTGACGGAGATATTGACTGCCCGGACGGCTCCGACGAGGACGCAAACGGACATTGTGGTGAGTATACCGTGCATAAGCTAAACGAAACTTATAAGTAAGCCTTATGTAATTTTTGATTAAATTAGATGCTTATTAATGATTAATTGCCCACAGCCAATGTAACTTGCAGCGAGGATTTCATGCAGTGTGACATCCATCGCTGCATACCCAAGAGCTGGATATGTGATGGACTCAAAGGTAAGACCGCAAATTTACTAATCGGTTTAAGGGACCTACAGGGGTTTTATTTCTCTGATATTGTGTCACGTTATAGTAGTATTTTTGTTTTAACTAATGAACATTACATTGTTAGACTGCTCGGACGGTGCGGACGAGTCGGGCGCCGTGTGCGCGCGTACCGCATGCGGGGCGGCGCAGTGGGCGTGCGCGACGTCACTCCGCTGCCTGCCCGCCGCGTGGCGCTGCGACGGCGGACACGACTGCGGACCCAAAGACCACTCCGACGAGGAGGGGTGCAGTGAGTATCTATCTACATTTGTCGTGACGAGACAAATATTTTTAGTAAGTACTTTTGTTTTTTATTAAGTATGTAAGATGTTATCGAAAGTAAAATCATTATGCACTATTCGGTCTAACTTTCGACTACTAAATGGTACGTCTTTTGAATAATGGAGTAAAATGGGGCAACCTCCATTTGAGTTAAACAATGAATTTTTAATTCAATAATTTCTGCAGAGACCTTGGAGTGCAGCAACACGATGTTCAAGTGCGCGAGCGGCGGGTGCGTGCCGTACGAGTACTACTGCGACGGGCACGCCGACTGCGCGGACGCCAGCGACGAGGCCGCCTGCCGCCCCGCCCCCTCCACGCCCACCGCACCTGCGCCGAGACGCAGACCCACGTTAGTACACACACTACCATGACTTCAGCAGAAATGCGAAATAATTGAAATACTGACATAATATTTTAGGAAAAAAATTACAGATCTCTTTCGGTAATTTGTCTATTCTTGTGATACTCAATCTATGGTGCCTGATAGATAAATTCAAGCAACTGATAATGAAAGATCAACTTCTTATTACAACTGATCTATAAATATACATATATTTTAAAGTAACCAATTCCATGTTTTCCTATACAGGGTCCATCACAACGAAACGCTGAAACACGGCCTGTGCGAAGAACACGAGTTCCAGTGTACAGACGGCGAGTGTATACGTTTGGTAAGTTTATAGTATTTTGACTTCTTTCTATTATACTCTACTATTATATGTTTAGATTAACCGTAAAAAACACTCATACATTATTGTTATGGAGTGTAGATAGAGGAGGAATATCTCTGTATGTAAAAAGTGTCCGCGGAAATGCGTTAAATTAGGGTGAAACTAATGGTGAATTAATATAAAATAAGGTGGCGCTACAGTAGCAACAAGGTAAATTTTAAATCATTTAGCAACTTTTATTTCAGCTATTTTAGGTTATATTTTTCAAAATATATTGGTATTAACCCAGTAATTCTAGTAATAATTTATATTCCAGTAATAATTTATATTTTGTCACCAACGGCTACATTCATTCCTACACTCCATAATTCATTCCATACCCTTTGGCTGCAGCTAGCGCCACTCGTGGAGGATTTTTCAACTGTTATTTACTGCGTACAGCTGGACACTTTCAAATATCCCCCATATAAGATAGTTCTCCTTTCATCTACACTCCATAATTATTGTAAATCGCCGGCAAACGTAAGTTCTACTGACGGAAAGGTTTGATCAATCAATCAATATCAGAGAAGTTGATTCCTAGGTAGATGGAGGACCTAAGCAATTTGGTCGCGTATTGTCAAACCCATCCGACCGATCACAATTCACAGCGAACATTGAATCGACATAAGCCGATCAAATGACGTGGGTAGGGCTCGGAAACCTGGTTAATCTTCGCGAACATGTTCGTTAGAAACGCCATACATTTCCAAAAAAGCATTTTCATTTCGATTCCGCTCTGATGGAACCGATATTATTCCTGGTTTTGTTCAAAGAGCAAAATGAAACTGCTCCTGCTCAAAATACCAATTAGAACCGTTCGCGATTATTGGTCGCCCCGCCCACTCACACGCACCACGACCCTTACCTATTTACCATACTTTACCACAAAATCAAAACAAACAAGAGGTACGTAAATTGGGAGGTGCACAAAAAAGAGACAGCAGATATCACCGCACTAGTCACTTTCCGTGAGGAATTAACCAGGTTAATTTCAGAATCAATACCGCTCGAAACTCGGTTTCGCTCCGAGCGAACACTTATCCAAAAACCTGGTTAAAAAGCGTTTGAACCTGGTTAAAAAAATACCAGTTCCGAGCCCTAGACGTGGGTCTGTCAACTGCCTAGGAATCAATTTTCTCGATGGAACATTTTTTGTTTACATTATGACAAATTATAGTACTATATTCTTTTTATCCAGTAACTTTATATTTCTCATCCAGGAGTTCCGTTGTGATCTCCGTGAGGACTGCCTGGACCGCTCGGACGAGGAGAACTGTGAGGCGGCGCGGACGACTACCACCAGCACCACAGTCGCGCCGCCCGTGGACACGTGCGAGCCGCCCGCGCTGCGCTGCGACAACGGCACCCGTTGCGTGCCGCTCCCGCAGCTGTGCGATAACACCGCCGACTGCGCGGACGGCGCCGACGAGGCCGACAGGTGTGGTGAGTCCGCGCACTAACAATGCCTGTGTCATGTTTTGATGCTGAAAATTTTCTATTGGTCAATGGATTGACTTTTTTGTGTATAATGTTATGCTTTTCACTGTTATGGCGAATATAATATTGTTTTCGCCACAATCTTTTATTTGAAATCTGATCTATTAAATAACTTGAAGCATTTTTATGTTTTACTTGATAACACCCTATAATTAGGAATACGGAAATGGTATATCGTACGGGACCCGTAAATTTTTTTCGCAAAAACACTGTTCCATGCGCTTTCCGGTCTCTAAAACCATCTTTAATGTTCAATTAAACATAACCAAATTAAATTTCATCTATATCGGTTCAGCCGTTTATGCGTCAAGTGGTAACTGACAGACGGACACACTTTCGTATTTATAATATCAGCAAGAATTTACCTTCTAAAGCCACTATGTTTGTCGCAGGCGAGCCGATGTGCCTGGTGGCTGCGTGCTCGCACGTGTGCGCGCCGACGCCGCGCGGTCCGGCGTGCGCGTGCCCGCCCACGATGCGCCTGCGCCCTGACGGTTTCAGCTGCGCGCCCGCCGACGTCTGCGGCGAATGGGGAATATGCTCACAGGTATTTATTTCACATATTTGATTTAAAATTATGCTAAGATCACCTTTTTTGTTAATAAGAGGAAACCTCCTAACAAAGTCAGATAAAAATACTTCGAAACAGTTAAGATTGGATAACATTGCAATTTGACGATAAATACGACAAGAGTATTTATTCTATGGTTAAATTGTGTGGAGTTATTTTAAGTTATTATATTTTTATTATAAGTGTATTTTTCGCAGACGTGTCAGCCGTACAAAAACCGTCACAAGTGCACCTGCTACGAGGGCTACCGTCTCGCTGATGATGGATTCACGTGTAAAAGTACCGGTAAGATTAATACCACCTTTTTATTGATAACAGAACGTCCGTAACAGTAAATACCGTTTTTTCAAGTATGAATAAAATGGATTTGGTAAATAAAAATGAAATACTGATTGCAGAGAGTACAGCGCCACTACTAGTGTTCAGCAACCGGCACGAGATCCGCGGCATGGAGCTGCCGTCGTTGCGGTCGCGCGCGCTTGTGTCCTCGCTCAAGAACACGATCGCGCTGGACTGGCGACGCGACAACGGCGTGCTGCAGCTGTACTGGACGGACGTGGTCGACGACGCCATCTACCGCGGCACGCTGCTGGGCGAGGTGGTCAGCGGCATCGAGCCAGTGGTGCAGCAGGGCCTCTCCACTGCCGAGGGGCTGGCCGTAGACTGGATCGCCGGAAACCTATACTGGGTCGAGAGCAGCCTGCATCAGATAGAGGTAGGCAAAGTCTCTAAAAGTTAAATAATAATAGATTGGTTAAAGATATACACTTTAATATTTTCTTTTTTTGATTTAGGTGGCACGTCTTGATGGAAAATATCGACGCACTCTAATCACCGGGGAGCTGGACAGCCCGCGAGCCATCGCCGTAGATCCCCGACTTGGTATGTATTCTACTTAGCTTTCGGTCAGTACCTACTTAAATCACAATGTAATAATTATTAATCATTGATGGAAATCATCAAAGTTGCCGAATGTGAATAAATATAATAAGGTCGACTGTTAAATACTGTATCTTACGCCAACGTTTTGATACTATAGGCTACGTGTTCTGGACGGACTGGGAGCCGACGCTGCCGCGCATCGAGCGTGCGTCGCTAGCGGGACGGCGGCGCGTGCGGCTGCTGCGGGCGGACGCGGACGGTGCGGGGGCGTGGCCCAACGGCCTGGCTCTGGACCATCCCGCCCGCCGCCTGTACTGGGTAGACGCGCGCTCCGACTCGGTCCACACGGCCGACTACGACGGCGGCGACAGACGCGAGCTGCTGCGCGGCCACGACGCCGTGTCGCACCCGTTCGCGGTCACCGTGTTCGAGTCGCACGTGTACTGGACCGATTGGCGCAGCAACAGCGTCGTTCGCGCCAATAAGTGGAACGGCAGCTCCGTCGCGGTCGTCCAGCGCACGCTCACGCAGCCCTTCGATTTGAAGGTGAACGACTGTTAATAGGAACACAATCATAGAACTAAATATGTGATGTTGAAAGTTGCAATAGGTATACTCTATCTCCTAAATCGTGTCATATTCGTCTCAGGTCATACACCCAAGTCGCCAGCCTCGTGGTACAACGAACCCGTGCGAACAAAACGGCGGCTGCTCGCATCTCTGCCTTATCGACTCGGCGACGGAGCGCGTGTGCGCGTGTCCGCACCTCATGCGGCTCGCTGCTGACGGCCGCACGTGCGAAGGTATGTATTGCAAATTTATTTATATCGGGAGCTATTACGTCACTGACAGTTTATTTTTTCAATATATTAGCAATAGTTGTCAGGAGCATATTATTATAGTAATCTTGAATGTAAACCCACGTCGAAAACAGGGCATAGCGTGTCACTGTTGCTTTCTAGCTACTAAACTGATAAATTTAGGTTTTGTCAGATTGTATTGACATAGTTAAAAACAGTCTCAAGACTGTTTTTAATTATGTCATATCAGTAAAAATTATAATACGTAAGTTAGAAACTGCAAAACGAATTCCTAAAGACGGATAGATGTGATTGTACTGTACTATCAGAGAAGTTGATTCATAGACAGTCGACGGACCTACGTAATTTGGTCGTGTTACGTCAAACCCAACCATCAGATCACGACTAATATTAAATTAACCCGACTAACTGACGTCTAGGCCTGTCAACTGACTATGAATCATTTTCTTCAATGGTGGTGGTGTTTGCAGTTCACGAGCGCATGCTGGTGGTGGCGCGCGCGGGTGAGGTGCGCGGTCTGGCGCTGGAGCAGGCGGCCGAGCTGATGATGCCGACCGTGTCCGGCGCGCTCGTCTCCTCCCCCGCCGCGCTCCACGCCCTGCCGGCTGAGTACGCCATCTTCTGGATTGATATGGACGTGAGTGTCTTATTGCGCGTTGATCTCTGTAATGTATTTTTTTAATACATGGAAAAGTCAGAGCCTAAAGATTGGAAGCAAACTAAAATTTTAAAAAGCGATCAAAAAGTGTTACCTTGTATAGTTTGTGCTATCTAAAATGATATGGGTGACAGTTCTCTTATTCCTTGCTACGGATTTTTTTTACAAGAAAACAAAAAAAATCAAAATGTAATAAATTATATTCCATGTACAAAAATAAATGTTTCCTCTAATTGTAAATGAATAAAAATGAAAAGTTGCTAAATACTAACTTATTATAAAACTATAAATATTAACTGTGAATATGACTATAAAATTATTGTTACGAAAACATTTGAAAAATGTCAGATGCATGAAATGGAACTTATGTCAATAGAGATTGCCACTGTTGAATCGAAATCAAATCGATAAAAAGGGCGGCCATCTGAAATCGCCGGCGCCACTCAGAAACGTCGATAATTTCGATTGCAATTCCTTTACGAAATTATTCGATATTTTTAAATTATCGATTATTTTTTTTAGGTTACTTCCCTACCATTTTCAATTATTATGTGTCACGCATATCATTTTAAAACGCACAAAGTATAGTAGTCGATTAGATACAGTTTGAGCTTATAAATTTTGTATATCTACCTAGGTTGAGGGCTCTTAACACTCACTCTCTCTCTCCTCTCTCTAAACACACTAGGCCGAAGTTCGGCATGATTACGCCTGCAATGTATTTTAAATTACCGATGACACACCATGCCGAAATTACGTCGCGTTATATTGTAGGTATGCGTAGCGCATAGCTGACGTAATCATGCCGAACTTCGGCCGCGTATTTTCGGCCTAGTGTGTTTAGACACTAAGATTACTGTTGTGACATTGTTGTAAGTTTATTTCTTACGAGTAGATTTTTATTTTTTGGGGTTGTGTGGCAGACGTACGAAATAAAGCGCGCGGACGTGCGTGGAGGTGGCGCGGAGTCAGTGGCAGACAGCGCACTGGCGGGCGCACGCGCGCTCGCTCTGGACTGGTCGGCGCGTCTGCTGTACGTGTGCGGCGGCGGCGTGCTCGCCGTCAGCGGCCTGCGCGGCGATCGCACCGCCACGCTGCGTCGCGACGCACCAACTCACGTCTCAGCGCTGCAGGTGCATCCGCTTAGGTAAACAAAAAGATGTAAAGAACTTTTTATTTCCCAAAACATCTTGCTCAAATTACCTGGAAATATCGCTACATTTGTTTATAACTGAACAGCTGCCACGGTTATTACAGTGAAGTGTAACTAATCTGAATATGTTCTAGGGGTAAATTGTATTGGGCCACGAACGATGACGGTGAGGAGCGCATCGAAACTGCGAGCGGCGACGGCAGCGGCCGCCACGTCCTCCTCAAAGACAGTATGCATGTCGCCGGTGTGACAAGTATGTATCAATTTATTATTCTTCTGTCACAAAATATAACGACATCATGTCTTTTGCTTAAATGATATACATTGAGCACGTTAATGTTTGCATCTCGTTTTCACGTACACGACAAGGACCTGCAATGTATAGTTTGAGTGTAAAGATTGAGAAAGAAAAGACACTCTTAGACAGTTTACTTAATAATTTTATATTGATTGCAGGCTTTGCGATTGACATTGAAAAAGATCGTCTTTACTGGGTTAACCTGGCGTCCGCTGCGATTGTTTACATGGACCTGAAAAAAGAAACTGTTCACACTGTAAGTTCTATTTCGTAAATCAATAATCTTATCGCAGCATATATTTAGACAGCGACTACGTAGGAGGTCGTTTGTTACATAAAATACTATCTCGTTTATTATAAAATATTTTTGAAATCTACATTTTTTGGTTGTGTAGTGTGTAGGCCTTGAAATATTTTGCCCAAAAAACGGTTTGTAGCTTACTGCGTAGCCGATCTTTCGATTTATGGTTTTAAATCAAACTACGCATATTTTAACTTTAAAAATATTGATTACAAACGGAATGTAAACAGTATATAACGTGGACAGTTGCCGCTACACATGGGCGCGCGGCCGGTGGCGCTCGACGTACGCGGGGGGGAGGTGCTGTGGGCGGACAACTCCGACGCCACGCTACGGGCGTGTGACAAGGACGAGTGTGCTGAACCAAGGATATATAAAAACAATACAGGTTTGTGTTTAGAGTTAGTAGAATTAGTAAATGTTAAAATTAGTTGCAGCAATAAATATAAAATAGTTGAGCTCAAATGTGGAAGTCTAAAAGTAGTTTACAATACAGACGGCGTAACATCGATTCGCGTGTACGACGCGGACGCTCAACGCGGCGCGGGCGCGTGCTCGCTCCGTACGGCGCAGTGCGAGCACTTGTGCGTGCCGCTCAGCGAGTCGCGCAGCATGTGCGTGTGCGCGCAGGGATACCGTCGCGAGGGACTGCGTTGCCTGCGTGAGTACAATACATACTACTAAACTAACTATACTACTACGGTACTAAATAGTAAATACTTATCAAAAAATGTATATATAGAAAAAACGTTTATATATTTTCTATTATTATGCAGCCCTAGACGAAGCGCTGATATACTCGATGAGCTGGGAGCTGCGCGGGCTGCTGCTGAACGCCACGAACGGCAGCGACACGAGCGCCCTGCCGCCCATCCCGCAGATCGCGAACGCGGCGGCCATCGATTACTACGCGGCGGGCGAGTGGCTGTACTGGGCGGACGGCGAGGCGGGCGCGGCGTGGCGCGTGCGGCGCGACGGCTCCGCGCGCCAGGCGGTGCTGGTGCGCGGCGCGGCGGCGGGCGCGGGCGCTGACGCTCTCGGCGCGCTAGCGGTGGACTGGCTGGCCGGCAACCTCTACTGTTCTGACCCCTCGCGCACTCTACTGTTGCTGGCGCGCCTCGACGGCTCTCACCGCTACGTGCTGGCTGACACCGATCCGCTGCCAGTCACTGGTCAGCCAACGCTCGATTTATAAAAGTCTGTAAGATATAAAAATCAAAATTAATGTAATAACTTTTGGATGACCTTTTACAGCCATAGCGATAGACCCGGTAGCGGGCTGGTTGTTCCTGTCGGGTGGCAGTTGGATCCAACGTACGCGGCTCGACGCCTCCGCGCCGGAGCTGCTATACAACGGCACGGCGCTGTCCGACATAGCGCTAGATGTACAGGTGAGGCTGCATATTTATTTTACCCACATACACGTAGCTTATATTGCTGAATCTGCTTTACATTTTTAGGAAAGTTAGGTACACAAATACGAGAAGTGGTGTTCTTGCAGGGCGGCATGGTGTACTGGACGAACACGTACTCGCCGAGCGTGTGGCGTATGCGCTACGACGGCTCGGGCCAGGCGCGCGTGCTGGCGGGCGCGCCGCTACGCTACCCGCTCGCACTGACCGTCCACCGCGCACACCTCTACTGGCTCGACACGTAAGACACTGCCGTTTGCTTTGTAGCATCAGTCATCGCACGAGAATTCCAATTCACGTTAAAATCATTTACAGGATGCTCGGTAACGGCAGCGTGGCGGTGGCTCCTCTGACAAACCTGAGCGACTATAGAATCGTCATCGATAAAGTCGGCGATAGTCTCAAAGATTTGCTCGTAAGTAAATATTATAGTGTAACATTCTCGATAACTTCATAATAAAAATTTCTACGCAACATATTCATGAATTTCTGTCTAGTCTGTTTTATGACGTTTTCAATACGCCAGGCAGAAAAAGCAGACCTTGCATAGTTATTCACTGTGTAAATAATTCATTACCTCCTAAAAATCATTAATTGATAAAGGAATTTTTGATGCGTAGATATGGTCCTCGGAGTCGCAGCAGGCGCCGGCCGGGCGTGCGGTGAGCGCGTGCGCGGTGGACAACGGCGGGTGCGAGGCGCTCTGCCTGTGGGACGGGAAACGCGCGCGCTGCGCCTGCCCGCACGCCGACCTCGCGCCTAACGGCAAGAATTGCACACGTTAGTATATCTTATTGTCAATTATTCTTACTATAAATTTTGACAAGATGTTAATTTTGGGGGATTCTATGAGAAAGTAAACCTTGAAGATTTGGAACGAATTTTTTTCAAGTTGTTTTTATGCTATAAATTATTATATTTCAATACAAAATACTTCGAATATCACGATAACATAGTAATTATTAGCATATTTTGATTTTTTAAATTTTTTATATACTCGCAAACATAGACTTAGATCGAACTTTGCGTAAATATGCGAAATATTGTTTCAATTTTATTATTAATTATCAAAGTATAAATACGACTAAGTATTTTGTCAACATTTCAAGTGCCTACCTATTGCCATTATTGATATTGAGCAAAAAATAGCAAAAAAAAAAAAAATGTTTGTTGTATGTGAGCCCCCCTTAAATATTTAATTTATTTTGTTTTTAGTATTTGTTGTTATAGCGGCAACAGATATACACAATCTGTGAAAATTTCAGAAGTCTAGCTATAGCCATCCTTGAGATACAGCCTGGTCACAGACAGACGGGCAGACAGACAAACGGACAGACAGAGGGACAGACAGACATCGAAGTCTTAGTAATATATATATAATAGTCTTTGGGCACGGAACCCTAAAAAAAGCTTATAAGGCGCGTATTTTGCCTAATAAGTCGTACGTGTCCCACCGGTGACATTGTTAGTCCCACCCGTGACACCCTTTATTTAATTTTTGTAAAATATGTTTTAATAATAGGGCATTGTTTGTTGCCCGCATGTTACGTTCAGTTTATTGTTTGAAACAAATATTGTAGTTTGCATTAAAAAGTTTAATAAGAAAGCAGAGTGTTTCGATACTGGCGTGGGTTGAAGTTATTTAATTCGGTGCTTTCCACATTGGGACAAGGAATTATTCCTCGAACGTTACGACAACGATCCGACACACACAAAACACTTACCAGATTTGCTAGGCTTGTGCTGCGTCGATGTCAAATAGGTAGCTGCTCGGAAGAGCTTCTAGACTCTTGGGCACTTAGGTATCTTCCAGTCTTCTAGATCTTTTAGCCGGCCGGCACACACACACGATATATATAGTCTAGCTTTCAGTGTCCACACACAGTTCACAAAGTATGTTCTTGGTTGAAGTCGCGATGACGAAAGTGTTCGGTACAAGAGATTTTTTTTTAAACGAATATAGAAACGATACACAGAGTTTTGTTGAATATGATTCACGTGTAACAAGTATGTCCATTTTTTGTCCCACCCGTGGCAAGCATTTACTGTCATTTTGATTTAATTTTACACGGTGTTATCCCCGCCTCCAATATAATTATAAAAGTATGTAAAATATTGTTATTTTTTATATAAACCAATTTGATATCATTGATACAATTCGCATAAATTAGTCACACATGCTGAAATTAAGGTACAAGTGTCTCACCCGTGGCGGTGGAATCCCCCTTTTGTAAATAAAATAATTTTAAATGATAAACGTTATTTTGTTAATTTTATTGAATGAGTGATATTATATTTGTTTGCAGCGTACAAATCTTTCTTGATGTACTCCCGTCTGACACAAATCGACACCATACACTTCGAGGACGAGAAAAACTTGAATTCTCCTTACCCACCTATTGAAAATAAGTGAGTACATTCACATAAAATATTACTTACTAGCTCGCCAAAATTCGTTTATAGCTCTGGAAAAAATATCCCATGTCAAAGGACACCAGTATAATCTACATTGGTTCAGCGATTTAAGAGTGAAGAGGTGGAAGACAAATCGATGCGAACATTAAAATTTACAGAACGTTGATGCGCAACGCGATAGCCCTAGCATACGAGTACGACACGACGACGATCTTCTACTCCGACATCCAGCGCGGCTCCATCAACGCGGTGCACTTCAACGGCAGCGACCATCGCGTGCTACTCGAACGTGAGTATTCTTCCAACCGAACCACACCGTTCCTTTGATATACTTGCACGGTGGCGTCAAGAAAAAAAACAGAGATGCCGAGCAATTTGGGACAGATATTTCACTTCGTGTACTCTGTACACGCTCTCTTTTGGTGTTTGTTCCTCCAATGAAACCCCACTTCGCAGAGGCGGGTTCGGTGGAGGGCATGGTGTTCTCTGCGGACAGCGGCATGCTGTACTGGACGTGCGCCAGCACCGCCACCATCAAAGCGGCCAACATCCGCGCGATGCGCGCCGACGCCACGCGCTCGCCCGCCGCGTCGAACGCGCACGTGCGCACCGTGCTCACACTGACGTCCGGGGATCGCCTGCGCGGCATCGATTACGAGCCCTGCCAGATGTAAGTAAAACAAAAACCGATTAGGTAATTCTAATTTAACGTATGTTTTTTAAAATAATTACTAAGATTATTATTTATTAATTATTTATAATCGTTGCAACTTACATAAGAAACATCGATGTCACATTTAGGCGACTCTACTGGACAAATTGGAACGAGTCGCGACCGTCGATCGAGCGGGCGTTCGTGAGCGGCGCGGGGCGGGAGGCGATTGTGACGACGGAGATTCTAATGCCGAACGGCCTGGCGCTGGAGCACCGCTCTCGGCTGCTATACTGGATCGACGCGCGGCTCGACAAGCTCGAGCGGATGCACTACGACGGCTCGCACCGCGCGGTGGTGACGCGCTCCTCCGCCACGGAGCACCCGTTCGCGGTGGCGGCGGGCGGCGGCTGGCTGTTCTGGACGGACTGGGTGGCGCGCGCCGTGTTCCGCGGCGACCGCGCCGGCCGCGTCGCCACGTTGCGCCGCGACGTTATGCGCCCCTGTGCCGTCGTCGTCGTCGCGCCCAACCATCAGCACTGTGAGTAATCTTAATCTTTATATTGCTGTAAATGAGCTTGTTCAAGTGTTTATTTCTTTATTAGGTTTGCTAATCTAATTTTAAAAAATCTCTGGAACACGTCAGGCGCATCGGATCCGTGTGCTATGGACAACGGTGGATGCGCGGAGACGTGTACGCTGGACGCGAGCGGGCACTCCAGCTGCGGCTGCGGCGAGGGTCGGGAGCTGCAGCGTGACGGACGCTCGTGCGGCGCGCCGCTCCCCAACCACTGCCCGCCCGAGCGCTTCGCCTGCGCCGAGGGACCCTGTCTGCCCGAGCATCTCGTATGCGACGGCGTCTCGCACTGTAGCGACGAAATCGGCGCTAGCGATGAGGACCTCTACTATTGCAGTAAGCTTATAACATTCTTAAACGTATATCTGCCATCTATGCATATAAACTAAAATGTTTGATTTTATAGCATCTCGTAATTGTCCGGCTAACTACTTCCCATGCGGCACCGGGGGGCGGTGCCTGCCGATGACCGCCAAATGTGACGGCCGGCCCGACTGCGAGGACGGCGCCGACGAGCTCGGCTGCGACTGTCTAGACTCACACTACAAGTAAACGTTGCTTGCATATTGTTCTCTAAATAATTTTGATATTAAGTGGAAGCCGCAATTGCCTTTTATCGTATAAACATTGCAGGTGCGACGACGGCACGTGTGTTGAAGCGGGGGCGCGATGCGACGGCGCGGCGCAGTGCCCGGACGGCTCGGACGAGGTGGCCTGCCCACACTGGAGCTGCGCGTCGCTGGGCGACGGGGCGCTGCGCTGCGCCTCCGGTGACGCCTGCTACGCGCCCGACATGCGCTGCGACCGCCTGCGCGACTGCGCCGACGGGAGCGACGAACTGGATTGCCCCGCGGGTACGACAGTTACTCTAGACTAGAGTATGACATTACACTGAATGTATATGTCATTTTTTACACAAAACTACGTTTGGTATTTAAAATTAAATAAATAAATATCAAGTGTGCGCTACTAATCACTGCTTTTTGCGTCCTCCGCGTAGACACTACAACGAGTTTGTCGATGAACAGCGAGGAAGACACGTTCGAGGAGCAGCCGCTGCTGGGGTGCTCGCAGGAGCAGTTCGAGTGCGGCGGCGGGGGCGGTGGGGGCGGCGCGGTCGAGTGCATCCCGCTGGCTTGGCGCTGCGACGGTAGATTGGACTGCACAGACGGCTCCGACGAGACCTTGCATTGCAGTAAGTGTACAAATATTTATTAATTACTTACCCTAAAAATAACACTTTTTAAAATATGGGCCGTTCTATAGTCCGCGCGGAACTAGTTGGCCGCTCTGCCGGTATGTGAGTATACGGGCAGAGCGGCCAACTAGTTCCGCGCGGACTATAGACCCTTGCATTTGCTTGGTCTTAACTATACTTACGTTTTCACGTAACATTCAAATGTTGATCTACGTAATTAGGTCACAAAAACACGACGTCGTGCGGGCCGGAGACGTTCCGGTGCGGCGCGTCGGGGGCGTGCGTGCCGGCGACGGCGTTCTGCGACGGCGTGACGGACTGCCCGCGCGGCGAGGACGAGGCCCGCTGTGCCTGCCCCTCCGGCTCCTTCCGCTGCGCCTCATCAGCGCACTGCCTCGATACGGTAAATATCGATTAAATATTTGCGTTGAAGCAGGCCTGTCTCACTTCCATACAAACGGCGAGATATTTACCTACTATTCTGGAAAACAACCTAATTTCAACCTTTTGTATTGCGTTTAGCGTTCATAGTACAATAACTGTCTGCCGTCTCGCTTCAATCTGCCAGGGCTGTCAAGCGAGCGGCGCGGCGGCCGGGTACTATTCTAACAGTTTACTTTTGTTTCGCGGATGCGTGCTCTGCGTGTGCGACAAGTCGACAGCCTATTGCGTCTAGTCCGGTGACCGGACGCTTGCGTTTATCATACTTAAACTCGGGAGTGAAACTTTTGTACCGTAAGGTACTAATTATGTATTCTGTGGTTGAAGAATAGAAAATCCTTTGTCGCAAATTTTGTCATTAGTGAGGGATACAATATCACACATCCATATTATGTATGTAAAGTTATTTCTTGGGATTTTCGACGATTACGTAGTAAATAATAACACAATTGGGTTTCTGGAAAAAACAAAGTTTTTATTTTAATCAAAATATATGGATCCACATAACATAAAGCTTTAATTATTACATTTAAATTATAACAAAATCTTACCTGGAAAAAACAAAGAAATGACATTTAGTGTTATTAAATTAACAATCGCCGAAATCAATGATAATACTTTCTAGTTTTTAGTCCATTCAGCCATCTTTTCTTTTCATAGATTACATAGAAGTCGTAGAGCAGAAGGATCTGTCAAATAATCATCGAAATAGCGGCAAAATGCAAATAAAGAAAAATACATTTTTCTTTACATCCCCCCCCCCAAAAGAAAATATAATCAGGTGTTTAGTCACGCAAACTCTCAGACTAGATGCCATCAGGAGCTGGGGTTAGTTTTGAGATGTGAAAAAAAATTTACTCCGACTTCTTATGATCAGTATTTATCTTTTAGATTGTATTTGATATTTTTTCTATAATTTGATAAGGTCCGAGTTTCAATTCATCCAGTTTTTTTCTATTAAGTCTGTTACCATTCTCCACAAAGACAATATCACCAACTTTAAAGTCTATGCATATTCGATTCTTATCATAGATTTCTTTGTTGTAATTATGTGATTTTATTGTGTTTTCTAAAGCTTTTTGCCTGTCTTTTATTAAATCATTCTCAGTCTTTTTCAGCTTCATCTCATTCGGCAAAAGAGATACATCTGTGCCATATAGTAGGTACTTTAGAGCATATCCAGTAACCGAGTGTTTCGTCTCATTATAGTTTTTTTACACAGTTTTGAGCAATGGTTGTCCATGCAACTTTTTTAACATTTTCATTTGCTTTGCATCGGATTTTGTTGACTAATGTCTGATTAAGTCTTTCATTTAGACCATTTGAGTAAGGCGAGTTAACTGCTGTAAAGATTATACAGATATTTTCCTGGTCTAAAAATCCTTTAAATTCTTTAGAATTAATACCTGGATACTGATCCGATAGAATCAATTCAATATTATGAATTTCTCAACAGTTTTTTATGAGTTTGATGAAGTCATTTGAGTTTTGTGTACTTGAAGTTAAAATATGTGCATACCTAGTAAAATGGTCCACTAGCAGATGTAAATACTTCTTCGTCGACCGTGTACCGTGACATTTCTGGATTGGAGTCTTTTTTTCAGTGTATTTTTCACTGTACTAAAGGTTTTACTGGCTTGTATATGTTTGTGGAGTGACACTGCTTGATATTCTTCAGGAATTAGAAAAATCTTGTCATCTTGTGTACTGATTGAGGTTATGGCAATGTGGTTCGACTTTCCGTCTGATGTTGGTTTTACTTGGAATGCGAATTTCAACCTTTCCATATTTTCTTATCTTGACAATAAATGTCGTTTTGTAAAGTTATTTCTTGGGATTTTCGACGATTACGTAGTAAATAATAACACAATTGGGTTTCTGGAAAAAACAAAGTTTTTATTTTAATCAAAATATGTGGATCCACATAACATAAAGCTTTAGGTAATTATTACATTTAAATTATAACAAAATCTTACCTGGAAAAAACAAAGAAACGACATTTAGTGTTATTAAATTAACAATCGCCGAAATCAATGATAATACTTTCTAGTTTTTAGTCCATTCGGACATCTTTTCTTTTCATAGATTACATAGAAGTCGTAGAGCAGAAGGATCTGTCAAATAATCATCTAAATAGCGGCAAAATGCAAATAAAGAAAAATACATTTTTCTTTACATGTATCTTATAGGAAGTATCTTGTCGCTCCTACTATGATAAAGTTAACATATCCGGAATCTAACCTGGTAAAATTGCCTTCCTAACATCTACGAGTACTTATTGTATTATATTCTCGTCGTAGAAATTGTATTGCGACGGGGACAAAGACTGCGAGGACGGGTCGGACGAGCCGCCGGGGTGCTCAGCGCGCGCGGCGGCGGCGTCGGAGGGGGCGGAGTGCGTGCGCGGCGTGCGCTGCGGCGGCCGCTGCGTCGAGGAGCCGCTCGTGTGCGACGGCCGCGACCACTGCCAGGACGCCAGAGCCAACGGCACCGGCTCCGACGAGGATCCTTTGGCGTGCTGTACGTAATAAATCGCTCATTATTCATTAATTTTCGTAGGATTGTAGCGGTATTACCAGCGTCACAATCCTGCATCGCGCTATCGAGTTTAATACGATTAAGTTTCTGAGATTAATATGACGTAATACAACGTCTGAAATTACGTCAGTGGGCTTGAGCTTGACCGAGCATGTTGTCTCGCTCGGACGGAAGATCTTCCTTTGAGGCGCCTAATCATATCGCCAAGGAAGCATAAATCGCTTATTGAATTTTATTAATTTTCTTAAGGTCTTTTACACTGAAATGCATTGATACGAAGACGCTTGCATGTAAATTTGCACGTGACGTCACGCTACTTCATTTTACATTAAGATACATGAAAAAATTACAGCTAAAATTCAGTAGGATTTGAAAACAAAGTTTTTACTAAAAGCAATAGTTTCCAATGTCTTAAATTAAATATGTACTCATTAAGCGTGTATTAAGTATTAAACCACATTTTTTGAAGTGAAAACTTCTTTAGCGGCGTTGAGCACTTGTGGGATGGGTAAAAACTGTGAAACTCGCGATAGATTTTCGTGTTGATCGAAAAACCATACAAAACGCGTAAGACGGTTGGAGAGTAGTGTTTTGTGTCGAACTCGAACTCAATTTGAAACTTGATCGAAACTTGATCGAAACTTTATCGAAACTTGATCGAAACTTGATCGAAACTTGATCGAAACCTTGATCGAAACTTGATCGAAACTTGATCGAAACTTGATCGAAATTTGATCGAAACTTGATCGAAACCTTGATCGAAACTTGATCGAAACTTGATCGAAACTTGATCAAAACCATGATCGAAACCTTGATCGAAACCTTGATCGAAACTTGATCGAAACTTGATCGAAACTTGATCGAAACTTGTTCAAAACTTGATCGAAACTTGATCGAAACTTGATCGAAACCTTGATCGAAACCTTGATCGAAACTTGATCGAAACAACTTGATTGACGATTTTTTAAAAATCGATTTTCATAAAAAATGGGTTAAAAAAATTGCACAACGTTAATAATAAAGTTTTCACTTCTGCCGGCACTCCCGGAGTGCAACCAGTTTTTTTTAATTTATTTATTTTTAAATCGATTTTCATAAAAAATGGGTTAAAAAAAATTACACAACGTTAATAATCAAGTTTTCACTTCTGCCGGCACTCCCGGAGTGCAACATGTCTTTTTTTGTGGAGGTATGAATACAATCTTGTTCTAAATGATCTAAAGAACATGACTGCATTTATAACTCAATACGTAATGTGTGTATTAACCCACCGTTTTCTTGTTGAGTTATGAATGCAGTTTTGTTCTAGATTATCTAAGGCCCGTATTTTTGGTCAGTACTCAAGATGCATCTCGGTCTCAAGACACGGTTCAGGCTCTGTGATTGGTTAGCTGTCAAAATTTGGACCAATCACAGAGCCGAACCGCGTCTTGAGACCGGATCGCATTTTAAGTACTGACCAAAAATACGGGCCTAAAAAACATGACTGCATTCATAAGTCATAACTCAACACGTAATTTTTTGTGGGACGATACACAAATGCGTCCATAAACCATATTATACTGTCGCATCTTGACTCAGTAGTTTTTGGCCCTCGACAAAAGATAGGTTAAAGGGGTTGTTTTTAAAATTCTTAATTTGACATTATTTATAATGCAGCGTCTTTCGCGTCTGCGTTCGGTACGGAGGCGGAGGCGAGCGCGGCGATTGCGAGCGGCGACGCGTGTAAGGGCGCGTGGCGGTGCGGTAACGGCGCGTGCGTGCCGCTGTCCGCACTGTGCGATGGCCGCGACCACTGCGGCGACTACACTGATGAGTGGCGATGCAGTTAGTAGCTTATATTTAATATTTTGTATTTACATGCAATGTTAATGATTGTTACTTCAGCTGTTCCTCAATAAGTTTTTACGAAGCAAATTATAAATACACATAATTCGTGTAAGAGAGGTTAAGACATGATTGCGATGACATTTAAACTGTGTTCATAATATATTTACCAAGCTTTATATCAATCGGTATGGCGGCGTTGTTGATCAAATTTTAACTTCACTCTGGTAACGTCAGAGTCTTAAAGGAGAACCTGTACTGATTAAAATTATGAATGCGAAATGGTATCTGTCGGTCATATACCTCTTCTCGCTTAAATCATATCGATTCTAAAAGTTTTTATTCCGCTAAAATGTGATAAACAAACTGCGGAACTAAGTTGAACATGAGTAGTATACTAATACATATGTCGCCCGCAGACGTGAACGAGTGCGTACTTCTGAACGGCGGGTGCGCTCACAACTGCACGGACCTGCCGGTGGGGCGCGCGTGCTGGTGCCGGCCCGGCTGGCGTCGCGACCCGCGCGACCGCCGCGCCTGCACCGACGTCGACGAGTGCGCCGAGGACCAGCCCTGCGATCATCACTGCCGGTAATTCACTTGTAGGAATCTAGAAAAATGCTTGAGGGAAAACAAGGAAATTTAATAACTAGTTAAGAACTGCGAATGAAGTAAACACAAAGAACAAATAGTATGGGGTGCTTTCCTATTTCTTAATCTACCATGTTCTTGGCCCAAAGACTTTTGATAATAAGAAAATAAAAAACCTCTTGTGTGTTAACAATATTATTTGTTTCAGAAACACGATAGGAAGTTACGTGTGTTCCTGCGCCGAGGGCTATCGTTTGATGGAGGACGGGTCTAGCTGCGCAGTTATTTCTTGTGAGTTACATATTACGTACATATATTTCGTTATGAGATACATATCACGTCATTTTCGTTGGTACTGTAGTGAGTGCCAGTTGACAGTATACCTAGATAGATAGACATTAGACATGGATAACAAAAATATTAAATCCAACCCGTTATCTAAACTTACACACGTGAGATGAAAATGCGTTATGTTATGTTACATCTTAGCACTGTTGCACATCTCTTTCGCGTTTTTCGGCATCAGTATTCAAACGGCGTATAGATGAACGTTTTCATTCCCCGCAGCGGTGAAACCGTCGCTGATCTTTACGAACCGTTACTACATCCGGCGTACGTCACTGCGCGGGCGCGGCGCGACGTCGCTCCTCGTCCACAATCTGACCAATGCCGTCGCGCTCGACATGCACTGGGCGAGCGGCTGTCTGTTCTGGAGTGACGTCACTCGCCTCGGCTCCTCCATCCGCCGCCTGTGTCGACCCTCGCTCGATGGTGCGTATTTTCATTTTAAAGCTATGTTTAGATGTTCATATTTCGACTTACATGAAAACAAAGAAGTCTATGAAATAAAAATGAAAAGCTATAGTCCGCACGGAACTAGTTGGCCGCTCTGCCCGTATACTCACATACCGGCAGAGCGGCCAACTAGTTCCGCGCGGACTATAGATGTGTTGCTGAGTGCTGGGGAACAGCTGAACCGATATCGATAATTCTTATTTTGTTGTCTGTGAATGTCGGGGGAAGGTTCTTGTTAATGAAAATTTTGGAAAGAAAAATAGCGCTTTTGAGAATTTAAACTTCATATTAAAGACGGGACGTTTGTCGGGCCCGCTAGTATTTCAACAGAAATATAGTATTTGGGCTATATATTATCCTCTTTTAATGATTAACCGACAGAGGAGAGCTTGAGCGGCGGGGGGAAGGAGGAGGCGGCGCTTGTGGCGGGCGCGTCGCTGCAGAACCCGGACGGGCTGGCGGTGGACTGGGTGGGCTCGAACGTGTACTGGTGCGACAAGGGCACCGACACCATCGAGGTGGCGCGGCTGGACGGCTCGCACCGCCGCGTGCTGCTGCGGCACCGCCTGTCGGAGCCCCGGGCGCTCGCGCTACTGCCGCAGAAGGGGTAGGTGGAGTGTTTACGTATGAGGAAGGTTGAATTGCTCAGGAAATCCTTGGGGACTTCTATATTATTACAATGAACCTTAAAAAACTGAAGCCTTAGCATCCGCTGTGAATGATTCATACGAATTGTAGTCTGGCTAGTCTTCATTTAATCCATCTAAATGATCCAACTTTAAAACTTGAATTTTATGACTATGTTCTGCAAATTAGTAGCTTCTGATTAAATAATGTGTTACCAATATGGCTGTTGAAAAAAAAAAACTATTTAGCCCTGTATAAGAAACTTATGCAAGATAATTTGATATCAGCCACGTCAACAACTCTTATGACTATTATTTTAAACGAAAAGACTATCCGCCTTACTAATAAAAACAAGTTACACAATGAATAAACTATACAATTTTGTGTTCTGTGATCTGTCCCTACATTGACTTTATTTAGTTATCACTTATCAGACAAGGACAGTGGATCATAGTATTGCATATTATCTACTAGCTGTTGCCCGCGACTTCGTCCGCGTGGACTGCAGCTTATAGCGTACGGTAGTTCCCGTCATAGAGTAACTTATATTATATAGTAGGTAGTTCCCGTTAAACCATGTAGGCTACATTACTTCAAATTGCAAAATTTGCACGACAGAGGTGCTTCCGCGGTACGCTTACTTCAAACTTCAATGTTTACACTTTACAGACATGAGACAGAAAGGCACGGCACACTTAAAATGCCCCTATTTTTGCGGGTTGCAAACTGGGGAGTGGAGTCGAAGTCGAAAAACAACTCTTCATTATACTTCAAAGAAACGTAAAAGGCTCCTTTATCCTTACCACCTCTTATAGAAACACGTTGGAGTAAGCGCTTGTGCGATGTAGGAGACGCACGGCGCCATCTATTATAAATTTTTGTAACTAACTTAATTTGAACAAATTTACGCATTTTCACCCCCTTACAACCCATTTTTCCAGTTAAAAAGTAGCCTATATCCTTTCCCAGACTATCTGTGTCCAAATTTCATTACAATCGGTACAGTAGTTTTGGCGTGAAAGCGAGACAGACAGAAAGATAGAGATACTTTCGCATTTATAATATTAGTATAGATTGTGTAAATATTTTATTAGTTCGGAGTCACTAACAACATTGCTAAACCCAGATGGATATACTGGTCGGACTGGGGGTCGGCGGCGCACATCGGTCGCGCGGGCATGGACGGGTCGGAGCGGCGCGTGCTGCTGGGCTCGGGGCTCGGCTGGCCCAACGCGCTCACCCTCGCGCCCGCCTCCAACGAGCTGTACTTCGCTGATGCCAGAGAGGACTTCATTGCTGTTGCTGATCTCGACGGGAATAATATGCGAGTGCTGTTCTCGAGAGGTGAGTCTCCAGATACAATTTAATTCATGAAGCCCCAAGCGGCCACATCCGGCCGCGATAACAATGAAAAAGCTATTGTGTCTTGTTTTGCCACGACTGATGGGTTAAAAAAGAAAACTAAAAATATTAGCGCCGTATGAAAATGTTTTTTTGCTTACTGTGCACAAAGAAAAATCTTAGATGGTAGTATATTATATTACTTGTATATTGTATGTGGCTTACTGCGCAACTGCACATCACTCGTGCTCTTCAAGCTACAGGCATAGCTTAACTTAAGTTGGAAAATTAATATTACTACATCGTGTCAAAGGATATTCTATTTATACCTCGCATTAATCATACACAGTTATTTTTAACCATGATCTCTTTTAGACAAAATGCCGTGGCTGCGTCTTCACCACGTGTTCGCGCTGGCGACGTGGCAGGGCCGCCTGTACTGGAGCGACTGGGAGACGCGCGCCATCGAGAGCTGCCGCCGCCGTCCCGACCGCCACTACAATGTGAGTGTCGTTCAATTAAATATCCTCCATGTCCAAGTGACCATTGCATTACCTGTTTACGTGTTTGACATCACTTACACCTCCGATCAGTCATCCCAATACAAGCGACTTGTTTCATAGACAAATAACAAGTTATTCACCAATCTTCAAAATCAAATCAATGCAATGTATAAAATAAAATATACCTTTATATTAATATACCCATAAATTAAGTCCTAGAGCAGTCTACGGTAAAATGTTAAAAAGATTTTTTTCCGTAATTTTTCTTTCATCCTTCGCAACACCTTCTTTGCAACTGTACGGTTCTAGAATCTAGAACTTTCGCAGTGGTTGAATTGGTAACATGTGTTACGTAGGAATCGGAAAACACGCCCCCGGAGAGCGGTGGCGCGTACCGCTGCCGTACGGAAGTCCACACGCTGCACAAGCCCATGGACCTGCGCGTGCTACACCCTGCGCGCCAACCGCCCGCTCCCGAACTGAGTGCGGCGTGCGCCCGCCTCGACTGTGCCGGCCTGTGTCTACTGCGGCCGCGCGACGACGGCGCCGAGGCCACGTGCGCCTGCCCCGAACACTTCGTCCTGCAGGACGACGGCCGCAGCTGCAAGCCCAACTGCACGTCAGCGCAGTTCATCTGCAGCACTGCCCTCAAGTGCGTGCCGTTCTGGTGGCGCTGCGATACGCAGGTATGCTAAATAGCGTTTTGCACGCTGCAGCACAACTTTCCTAATGCTGCTCGACGATGTAATTCACTTTGCCTCTAGCAGAAGAAGTACGGAATACAAAGACATTACGAATGTTAAAAAATGACTTTGCATGCCACATTACTGGCAGAATGTATGGAGCTAATATTATTACTTTAAGACCTTTATTTTATGTAGGTACAATAGGGAAGTTGACAACTTTAAAAAAAAAATAGTTTTAAGCCTAATACCTGTAAATTAATATTTTATTCATTGCTAGCTGTCCCGGCAAACGTTGCTTTGCCATAATATAAAGTACCTATTTCGCCCATATTACTTTTTTTGAAGTGACTAAATAATTATGTTACCATAGCAACGTCTATCGCTATCCCGTCGCACAAACAATGGTCGCCCTCAGTCTCGAGTTGTAATAATTTACTATTATTTATTCAACAAATGCACTTATCAATATATAAAGAACCCAGTAGCCGATTTTCAGGCCTACTGAATATGCATATAAAATTTGGTAAAAATCAGTAAAGCCGTTTCGGAGGAGTTCGTGGACTAACATTGTGACACGAGAATTTTATATATAAGATTATGCCCTAGAATGACTTAAAAATTATTTTAAATACTGAATTCAAAATATGTCACAAAAACGCGGCATTATGGTCACGTGATCACGTGTGACGTCATCGTTGAAACAAAACAAGCGTAGACGGAGCAAAAGTGAGTAAGGCTGGTATAAATACTAGGGCTTTTAAGTTTTGTCGTTTGCAATAAATACTGACAATCTTAAGATTATTACCATTTATCGTGTTTTTAAGAATTCTCTGCGATATTAAATATGCTTTTGCATGCGTTCAAACCAGTTTTTAAAACATTTATTTCTAACTAAAAATGGCTGATTTGTACACGTAAACAGTTTCTTCAGGTGAGCTGAAACGTTGACCACGAAGGCTTTGCTTAATTTTGTGGAACATAATAAAATCCTTAAGGCTCAAGTCAGGGCTGTAAGGCAAATGAATCTAAAATTTCAACGTTTTGGGTTCACAAATACATCTTTGTTTGACCGGCGATGTGCGAACATGCATTGTCAGGGTCAGGATCATTCGACGCCTTGAATTATTTTTTAGAAATTCGGTGATGGCTCATGGCAAACAAGCTGTGGTATACCAGTCCGCAGTAACCGTTTTACAATCTTCTAGTACAATAGTGACGATATGACCACCCTTTGCCACAACGGAGGCAAAAGTTTTTTTTGAAGTGCTCAGTAAGCCCATGACTTTTGTCGATTTTGGCTCATTCTAGAAGACTCATACAGTTGACTGCTGCTTACATTTTGGATCATAAGTATATATCCAAGACCCGTCACTATTCACCAATTTATAAACGTGATTTGATTCTCCTCGGTTGAATCACTGCAGAGTTTTGCGACAAAAACTAACATGGACTGTTTTTTGGACGTCTCTAAGCAATTAGGTATCTAACGAGAAATTAACATTTTTGCTCCAAGTTTTTCGTGCAGGATTTTTAGGACAGTGGTCCCTGAAATGCCCACAGATGCCTCTATTTCACAGTATATCACATGACTGTCTTCGAGGATAAGCTGCCGAACGGCTTTGATATTCTCTTGCGTTATGGCGGTTTTTGGATGACCTTCACATGGCTGGTCACCGAGGCTAGGGTATCCACTTTAAACTTCTAAATACCAGCGTTCTATAATCCTAAGACATGGTACTGCATCACTAAACACAGAAGTGATCTCCTCGCTACGCTAAAGTCGCGATAGTCCCCTTCATAAGTTGTAAAAAATTATCGCACGAAAATTTCCCTTTATCATTTCCATTTTCACAACCGACTTGTCACCTTTGAATGGACGATACAAAAATACTATTCGACCAACCTAAAAAATTTATTTTGTTTTTGAAATCCAATTGCAAGGAGATTAAAATTCCATAGGTTTTTTTTTTCAATTATCGCGGGAAATTTACAAACGACACAACTTAAAAGGCAGCCCTCGTAGTCAGTACTTAAGATGCGACCCGGTCTCAAGACGCGGTTCGGCTCTGTGATTGGTCCAAATTTTAACATCCAACCAATCACAGAGCTTGAACCGTGTCTTGAGACCGAGATGCATCTTGAGTACTGACTATTTATACCAGCCTAAGTGTTTAACCTAATAACTGTTAATTTTGTTTGACACTGAACGATGACGTCACTGCTTCAGATTTGCGTTTCCAATCACGTGACTTACAGTTAATAAATCCAATTTTTTTCAATGTAAAATAAAATAAATCAGTAATTATTTTTTCGTTATTTGTATTGTTTTTAGCAATAAGTCTATAAAATTTAATAATTATTTTAAAATTTTAAACATACTGTCAACTACCGGATTGCAAATAATAATTTGAATTTGAAAAATAATATGTAAGATTTACTTCCTATATCATTAAATATGCCGTAAATTCACCAGGACGATTGCGGCGACGGATCAGACGAGCCGGAGTCGTGCCCGCCGTTCCACTGCTCGCCGGGCCAGTTCCAGTGCGAGAACGGCCACTGCGTTCATCCCTCGCACATTTGTGACGGCGAATCACACTGCGGTGACGGCAGCGATGAAGTTGACTGCGATCAGGTGATTTATTCAACTTTTTTCTCTCTATCCGTTACCTCCTTACTAATAAAGATATTTATGCAGTTTATTGCTAGTCCAAGTTTCGATATCTTTGTCTGTCGAGTGAATTTTCCAATATGCTTCCATTATGCAAGACGAAGAAGAGGTTTTGTGTATTTATACTAAATGGGTCTGAGTATAACATAACTTTTAACTATTTCATGGATATCGTGTATTTACATTGGCACCGAATTAAACAATATGTTTTGTTTAGTTTACGTGTCTGTCGACGCAATGGAAGTGTCGCGGTAACGTGACGGCGGGAGTAGCGGCTCGCTGCATCGCTTCCGGCGCGCGCTGCGACGGCGAGCCCGATTGCCACGATGGTGACGACGAGCGCGACTGCCCGCCGCCTACCTGCCCGCCCCATCACGTAAGAAATGCTGCACGATATTTTTATTTACTAAACAAAGGTTCAAAAGGTGTTGTGGGATAATGCGTGGTGGCCACAAAGGAAGATCTTCCGACCGAGCGAGGTGGTATGCCCGGTCAGACCGAAGCCCACGTGATACATTTCAGCTGTCGTATATATATATATCGACGCGCTCAGAAAACTTCGATAGCGCGATGCAGGAATGTTAGGCGAAATGTGGGTACCGCCACAGTGTATTAAACAGCTTGTCAGCGTTATTGAGTTACTTATTTGATCATTGCACTTACATCAACAGTTCCAATGTGGTGACGGCGCGTGCGTGCCGAGCGTGTGGGTGTGCGACCAGGACGCAGACTGTGCGGACGGATCCGACGAGGGCACGGCGTGTGCGGCACGAGAGTGCGCGCGCGGCGAATTCCGTTGCGCGTCGGGCCGCTGCATCCCGCGCGAGTGGCTGTGCGACGGCGAGCCCGACTGCCTCACCCGCGAGGACGAGGGCCAGGCGCAGTCCGCGTGCCGCGCCTGCGAGCCCACGTACTTCCGCTGCGGCGACGCGCGCTGCATCCCCGGCCGCTGGCGCTGCGACTTCGAGGAGGACTGCTACGACGGCTCCGACGAGCGCGACTGCACGCCGCGCAACTGCTCCGAGTCCGAGTTCCGCTGCGGCAACGGCGAGTGCATCCGCGGCTCGCTGCGCTGCTCCGGCGCGGCCGAGTGCGCGGACGGCGCGGACGAGGCGGGCTGCGCCGCCGCCTGCGGACCCAACGCTCGTCTGTGCCCGAACTCCAGGGAGTGTTTACTAGAGTAAGTAAACTTTATTTACGCGATGTAGTTCAATATATAAACTATATCTGGGCCTTGAATAGAGTAGCAATTGACATTTATATTTTGCTAGGGAGTGGTGGTGCGACGGCGAGGTGGATTGCGGTGACGGAGCGGACGAGGCGCAGTGCGGCGCTGACGCACATGAAACCCCCGTTACGACCAACAACACTTCCGGTGGGTTACAATGTAATTTTGTATTCTATTTATTTTATTTGGATTATTAATACAACGCATAACTTATACGATAATGCTGTCTAGGTTGGATAAGTAATACGTTGGAAAAGTAACTAACAAACACAATATCAGTGCAGGACATGTGAATTAATGAACACGCTTTGATGCAGTGAGTACGGAAGGCGGATGCGGCGCGCGTTTGCAGTGCGGAGGACGATGCGTGCCGCGCGCGTGGCGCTGCGACGGCCGCCGCGACTGCCCTGACGGCGCCGACGAGGCGGTAGCACTGTGCGCGCATACCGCCTGCCCACCGCCCATGCTCAGGTAACTGAAGCTTTAATTTTAACTGGAGACTCTTTCTGGGTCCATCAGGCTTCGGGGGTCGGATAAGAAGATGTTTTTGTCGCGACTGATCTTTATTGACTAGGGAGGTGTGACATACACTACACATTGACATATTTAACATACCCTTTGACCACAATAAAGTTTAAATCCTCATATTTGACATAGACATTTATATTTTCGCAAACTTTAGTAAATGAAATTGTTATATGAACAGATGCGGTAACGACACTTGCGTGCCGCCCAACTTGCTGTGCGATGGCTACAACGACTGCAGCGACGCCAGCGACGAGAACCCGCATTTATGTGAGTATACACCATAGAAGACGAATAAAATTACTGGTTACACAAAAGGAAATCCATAATACTAAAAGAGAACACGAAGTTTTTCAAAACTTTTTTCTTATTAAGTAATGTTAATTGTAGATGATTGTCTAGGTATGCGTCGGGGGGTGCTTGAGGATATGGACATTCCCGATCTCGACGAATCTATGGACACTAGTATCACGGCCAACGGTACGTACTAAGTTACATAATTATAGTCTATTCGCGCTGTAACAAAACTGGATATAATTAGGGATTGCAATCCCGCAAAGCGGGATCCCGCAATCCCGCGGGATCCCGCGCCAATTATTAATCTGCTGGAACCTAGTGGTGCGGTCATAAATGCTTGGTAGCCATCAGGATTTGAAGTCAGCAGAAGGTCCAACAGGGAAAAATTCTGACCGTCTCCATCTGGAATTCGCGAAGGCGTAGCAACCACTTGTGAAACCACAAGAGAAAAGTCCAAACAGATCTTCCCGCAGATCAGTTTTACTGGAATTAAGCCATTCGGCGTGGTGGGCGTTAAAGTCGCCAAGTATTGTGATCTCTGCGAATGGGTTCGGCTGCTGCAGTAAATCTGAAGCAGCTTGTAGGTGTTCAAAGAGTCAGTCCGTCTCGGGGTCACCACTATGGGACCTATATAGGCACGCATAAACGCGAGAGTTGTCGTTGCAATCAATGCGGAGCCATAATGTTGAGGTCCCTGACTTCAAGATTTCTGAGGCATTAAAAGCATTTTAACTTTGAGATCTAATAAGACTAGAGTGATTACATAATTTCATTGTTATTTTGTTACAAAACAAATATTTTTGTGTCATAATATGAGACATTTTCTATTAATAAAGTTGATTTTAATTAAAACGTAAACCTGTAGTTTCAATTTATTCATTTTTATAACATACATTCAAAAATGCGGGATCCCGCGGGATTGGCCGATCCCGCAAATCAATCCCGCGGGATTTAAAAAGGTGCGGGATTGCAATCCCTAGATATAATATCATCCGTACAAAATATGGAAATAGCGCCAACTTGGACTTGGAATTCGATATATTGAGACATAGCTGAAATGCTAATTCTAATAGACTATAGGATAGAATTGTAGTCACAAAACGATATCAGTTTATCTATACATTTGTGTGACGTGGTGTGTTGGCAGATCGTCTTTGTTCGTGGAGCGCGTGCCCGCAGATATGCCTGCTGCGCGGACACAACCGCACCTGCAAGTGAGTGTAAAGTGCCTGATAGACGTACGCATTTAAAGTACGCGAGTTTTAAGTTCGCGAACTTACTCGGCTCGCGTCGGTGACAGACGCACAAACTTTAAGTACGCGGGTTTTAAGTCCGCGAACTTACTCGGCTCGCGTCGGTGCTAAACGCACGGATCGCGCACTTACCTACTCGGCTCGCCGTCGGTGACACACGAGTACAATGGGTTACCATGTCGTCGACGGAAGAAGTTTTGTCTTATTTAGGAATTATATCATATTACGTTTTAAATAATAAGAAAAAACGAAATCGAAAAGTTTGGGTAAAAAACTGGCTTACAAAAAGGGAACGTTTATCACACGTAAATTTAGTAAGAGTAGAAGTTATAGATTAGATTCGGCCTAAAGAGGACTGGAAATGCAGTTATTCTTACTCAGTTCCGACTTCCGGGTAACGTATTGTGCTCTATTATATAGCTATGTCCACATTGTGCAATTTCATCTTCAATTTTCATCATCTTTTGACATTCAAGTTTCATATTGGCGCATTCAATAATTGAATGCGTCAACGAACGCAACGCCAACATTGTCATTAAAGAACAAAGCGAAAGTTTTGTATATGGTCAGAGTGCATTCGTCGCGGGCATGCCTCACGTGCTCTGTTGACTGCGCTATGATGCATGCCCTTAACGAACAAAGAAGGCACAGTGTGGACATAACTTACAGGTACCAAGCATAAAATTAATATACCTAGCGGAATAGAGAAACAAAGGCCTGAGCAAGAGAGATGAAACATAAAATAAATTGAGATTTTGTTGATTATTAAAGATTTAAAATTAAAAAACGTTTATTTGACTGAAAAATGTTAGCATAATTTTTAGCATTAATTACAGTAAATTTTAACAGTAGTTTAGAAAATTTTGTATTAGCCGTGTTGGCAACACTGCCTGACGGCTCGCGGCTCGCAAGTCGCACACAGGAGGCTCGCGGCTCGCGGCTCGCAGTGCTGCCAGACGTACGAGCTACGAGTAAAATTCCAAGACCGCGAACTTGCGCGGCAATCTTTAAGTACGCGAACTTTAGGTGACAGACAGGCGAGTAAAATCGTCGAGCCGTAAGTCCGCGTACTTACTCGCGTGTGTGTCACCCCTTTAATGATTAGTGGCTGAAAAATATGCCACTTTAGGCCATATTGACATAAAAAATTTGTCTAAAAGTGTTGCACTGATTATTAACCTACAGCCGTATCTATAGAGCTAAAACTAGTTTTTTTTTTAATCTAAATATAACCACAAAGTATAAGACCAAAAATATCTATTCTGTAAGAAATACCTTTTGTAGTCATTAAGTAGAGGAGAATTTAATGAGATTGTATTTTTTTAGATGTGTTCCGGGCTACAGACTGCATCAGTTGCATGATGGAACACTCGGTTGCGAAGCGACCGGTGAGTACAATTTTGACTTTATGACTTTAAAAAGAAGACTGTAGTATTTTTTGCTATTTCTTTGTCATTGTTGCATGATTTTAATTGTTTACGCAGGCGAGAATGCGCGAGCGCTAGTTGCGGGCGGTGGCGCGCTGCGCCTGCGCGAGTTACACAAACACGACCACGATGCCCCGCCTCCCGCCCCCGACACGTACGTATATCTATTAATTATCGTTTTGTAATAAAAGAGCGATCTATTGAGAGTGCAAAGTTTACTTGACACTTTCAACAGGTCTCTCTCGGGATTCGAGGTGTAATATTGTGAGTGATATAGTCATTATATTTTATTTTGCGTACTGAATATCAATTGTGCCAATTCACTGCATGGAAGCTACTAAAATTTATATGGTATTACAATAGTTACTAAGTACTGTTTGCAACTAGGAGCGCTTTAATGTCATACGAATTGCGCGTAGTCAACTTTATCATGGCGTATAGTGCTGTGGCGGTACCTACAATTTGCCTAACATTCCTGCATCGCGCTATCGAAGTTTTCTAAGTGCGTCGGTGTATATATCTTACATTATTATTAATTTTATTTATGTTACTATTTATGTTAATATTGTATTGCATGTAATTTTTGTGTATGAGCGGAACGCCTACAAACTCCTAGTTCAGTTTGGCGTATTAATGTTTATTGTAAAACATGTAATTTTAAAGTGAATAAAGTATTTAAAAATATATATAATGTAATGACAGGACGGAGATAGTATCAGTGGCTGCGGCGCCGCTGGGCGGAGCGTGGTGGGTGTGGTGGGGCGACGAGCGCGGACGCGTGCGCCGCATGCGTCTCACGCCCGCGCCCAAGCGGCCCGCGCGCGACCTCTTCCGAGTCGCTACACTGCCCCTTCCGGACGCGTTACCCCCGATGGTCAAGGCGGAGACTATTGTGAGTAAAACGATACAAAAAAGAAGTAAATATATAAACACAGTAAAAGAGCAGTAAAACAACCAGTATTTAAACTTCTTTCGCGTGTCTTTGCTTCTTTGTTACATATTTGTTATTTATTGTGTATGCCAGTGCGATTTTTATTTGAACGCCGGTTGTAATAAATTAACAATAATTGGAGCTGGCTCGTTCTTGTTCTTGCCGAACCGCGGCTTTCTCACACTGAATTGAAATTTATCACAGATTAAAGAGGAAGGAACGATCCGCGGCGTGGCCGTAGACCCGGTGACAGGGCGCGTGTACTGGACGGTCGTGTACTCGACGGGCGCAGGCGGCTCGGGCGAAGGTCAGGGCGCCGTACGGGCCGCGGAGGCCAACGGCCGCCGCGCGCTCACGCTGTGGACCCGCGCCGCCGCCGAGCCCGACGACATCGTGTTGCATTTTGACACCGGGTAAGAAACGTTATTTAAAATTATAATATTTTAGAGTTTAGTAGTAACTCTTTAATTTAAATTTCGTTTTGTACAGCGAAATATTTTGGAGTGAACGCGGTGCCATGCCGGGCGTATGGCGTGCGGACGGCGCAGGTAGAGATCCGCGTCCGCTGCTGCGGCGACGACTACGGCGGCCGGGCGCGCTAGCGCTTCACGCACCGTCGCGTCGCCTCTACGTATACGACGCCTACTACGGCACGCTCGAGAGTGTCTCGCTCGACGGCACGCAGCGCGCTCTGCACGCGCTCTTCGCGCCGCCGGCCGCTGCACTCCCGCCGCATATACCCCCGCATACCGGTAACTACGTTATCATCTTCATTTGAATGTATTTATTGGGCATTTATATTACTTTATCTTAATTCCACACTAATAGACCATTAATGATGGTTAGGTTGGAGAGTTTTCCAGATAATGCATATGGGGCTTATGTCAAAATAAATACATAATATGTTTAAGTAATTATTATTCGTCTCTGAATGCGGTAGTAAATGGGTTTCTTTTTACCTTGTGATGTTTTCGTGCAGAAAACAGTACATGGGAGGTGGTGGGCGGTCGCGGCTGTGCACGTCTGGGCGTGTGGGAGGAGTGGGTGTGGTGTGGCGGCGCGCGCGGCCTGCAGCTGGTGGCCCGCCGGCCCCCGCGCGCCCCGCCCGCAGCCCGCAGCCGCCCCGCCCCCCGCCACCGCGCCGCTGTCTCCGCGCTCGCCGTGATGCACCCCGTGCTCTTCCTGGCCATAGATGACAGTGAGTATAGTGCTCCAAGCCTATTAATGAATATGGAAGGGGCGCTGCTGGTAAAGGAGAACTGTCAAACAGTCATGTCAAAAATGACGTTTTTGTATGATAGAAGCGTTAGTTCCTTTTCTCGCCACGTTCATTTAAAGCCTTGTCGAGCTGTAGTAATGTTTTGACATCTGACTTTTTTTTGCTTTAAGTTTGCTGCTAGCGATTGAAATGGTTGTTTCAATCGATAAATTATTAAATAGTTTGCGAGAGGCTAGTGACAGCCCAACAAACAAACTAACCTTATAAAACTAAGCCAATAAGGTCTAAACTCTTATAATTGTTATAAAAGAGCATTCATTATGCCAATGTTACTTATAATGGCACATTATTAGGAGATTTGGCTAATATTACCTTTATTCTTATAATTTGGTTGGGTAAACGATAATAACTCTAATATATATACGGCAACTATAAGGCTTCGAAATATTTTCATCTTATAGTGGCTAGTTACATTGCTTTTTAGCCTTATAATATTCAAAGACGTATAAAGGCTTTTAATATAGTCAATTATTCTTATAAAAGTAATGTACAAGGCTAATGCTTTTAACTTATAGGGGCATTTAATAAGACATCTATCCAACAAACGAATGCTAACATTTTATATGACCTTAACAAGGATGAAAGCAATCCATATTCGCTTATACAGTGATTATAAAGATTTTATTCTCTTTAAGGTTACATTTAAATGCTTTACATAACTATATTCGCCATTTTAAACGTACAACAGATTGTGTAAATATCTTGCGGAGCGGAATATTCAGCCAAGTGCGAGTCGGACCTGCGCACGGACTTTAATAGAGCAAAAACAGCCCAAAAAATTGATTTGTTGTATGGGAGCCCCTTTCTGTTTATTTTATTTTTATAATAAGTAATATTAATTATTAAAGAACACATATAATTAAGGCCTTTGTGTAAATTTCAGGTGCCTACCTGTTGCCATTATTGATAACAAGCAATAAAAGCGAAAAAAACATGTTTGCTGTATAGGAGCCCCCTTAGATATTATATGTATTAATTTTATTTTGTTTTATGTATTTGTTGTTATAGTGGCAATAAATGCATACAATCCGGAAAAGTAAAAAATAAAACAATTAATTTGATAATCACGTATTTTTAATAATATTTCAAACTTAAAATTAGTGCACAAAAGTGAGCTAAAGTATCCTTATAAACAGGTATCTTTCAGCCAACCCAACGACAGTGAAAAAAAATCATTTTTATATATAATATACGGGAATAACACTAGCTAGGTGCAATTTTGTCAGTGTGAAAGGAACCCTAACTATATGTAAAATGGCGATAACATAATAACAATTGATGCCATTATTTATTTATTTATTTATTTATTTATTTAATATTAGAAAACCAACAGCTTACAATATTACTTAAATAGCTATAGAATAGAAAAAACAAAATAATAAAGTCTTTACTCATGAGAGTAAAGACTTTATAATTTAACAACAGGATTCACACGTCTATAAGGCGTCTATGAAGACTCCTTATAGACGTGTGAATCCTGTTGTTCTTTTAAAAGCACTGTATATAACTTGACTAAATAATTAATGACGTTTTTAGCACAAAACAGCTTAAATTCTAGGGCGAGTTGATACCAAAACACACAGCGTATCACATTTTATCATGCATTTGAATTCCCACACACTTTTCACTATAAACGAGCAATAAATCAGGCAAATAAACTATACATAAAATAATGACTTATCGTTCACTTGACAGTAAAATGGCTGACGTTTCTATTTCTTGTCCAAGCTGTTGCGAAAATGTAAATCACTTATGACGGCAAAAAGGGCCATTTAATTTCCCGCATTGAGTTTAAACCCCTTGTATCGGACAATAATATAACACGTATAAGGGTGATCGCCCGTATTAACGCTTTCCATATGTTTCTTATAAGTTGAAGTACCTTGTTCTTGGTCATTATATAACACGTTACATAAGGAAAAAAGCGGACAATAAAGCAACTATAAAGAGGGTATAAGGTTATTATCTTTATAAATTGTGCCCAAATGCACCCTTATTAGCGATAATACGACTCCTATAAGAATATTATTTTTGGCTATATAAGCCACTACAAGAGCAAGTTTTGTTAGTTGGGAGTGCCATTGTAAAAAAATTACCAATTAAATCTTTATTCTGTAAAGTGTAGTGTGGATATGGTTTAAAAATAATCAAGACTATCATTCACTTACTTTATTTTCTTGCAGTTGAGGACCCGTGCGCGACCAGCGCATGTCACACGAGTGCCCTGTGCCTGCGCACCTTCAGTACGCGCGCCTGCCTTTGTCCCGATGGACTGACGCCCTCCACGGACAAGGCTGATGTAAGATATAATAATAATATTATGATAATTTTGAAAACATTGTGTAATATATGTATGAGAAATAAGCCAGCTCTCTTGCTAGTAACACCCCAATTTTATAATCGGTTAGGAACACCGTGAGTGCCTGGGGCCAGAAGAGTCGAGTGCAACCGGAGGCGTGGCGCCGTCGTGCGGGCTGGCGTGCGGCGCGGGTGCGTGCGCTTTGCGCGGTGACACCGCAGCGTGCGCGTGCCCGGCGGAGTGGGCGGGCGCACGCTGCGAGCTCTACCGTTGCGCCACGTACTGCCACGGCCATGGCACGTGTCGCGCCGCGCCCGCCGCGCCGCACACGCACGTGCACCCCGACCCACTACCCGACCTAGAGGTAAGACTCGATTATCGACTGTCGCTTAAGTTGAATGTAGCCCAAAATGAATAAATGTTTTTACACTAATATACACTAATTATAAAACATTTTTACAATGTCCATCGTCTGCTTTTTGTTACGAAGACGTGAACCGAGCCTATAATTATGTTATGACCTGATTATAGCAAAATTTTCACCTAAACCCGGTAAGGGACAATCCATACTAATATTATAAATTCAAAAGTGTGTCTGGTTGTCTGTCTAGTAATAAATAATACACAATAAAATTGTAAATATTTTATTGGCTCATCTACTTTTTATTCTGTTTTAAATTTTACTGTATCTGTAACCCATCATTTTCCATGTGAGTAACCCATCAATCCCCAAAGGGTAGCCGGCTGCCGCATAATAATTGAAAAACGATTGTGTCTGCTCTACAGTGCGCTAGTGTAAACACCGTTATCCTTGAAACCATCAAATGCTGGGAACTCAAAAAAAAAATGCCGTCTTCATACCCATACGGATGCCCGGATCGGCAATTTGTATGGGTATGAAGACGGATTTTTTGAGTTCCCAGCATAGTTCTCATAGAAAATGTTGTTCATTTTGAAGGGCTCATTTGATGGTTTCAAGGATAACGGTGTTTACACTAACATCTTGTATATGGAATATGGATTGTTGATACCCACGATGGAGGTGTTAAAATACAATAAATGTCTGTGCCCCAGTGCACGTGCTTCGCGGGCTGGAGGGGCGCGCGGTGCGAGCGTGCTGAGGACGCGTGCGCGCGCGCCGCCTGCACCAACGGCGGCACGTGCCGGCGGCTACACGCCGCCGCGGCGTACTGCGCCTGTCCGCCCGGCTACACCGGCGAGCACTGCGAGCGCTGCGCCGACGACGACTCCGGCGCCACCTGCAGACTCTGCCAGCCGTACTGCGCCAACAACGTGAGTGTTAAGTTGTATTTAATAACAGCGTGGTAAAAGTTTAGTGCGCCTGTTACATCTAAGCAACTAAACGCATTAACCGATTTCATTGTTTTTGTTTTAATGATCGTAAATACTTGTAGTTCATCATCAACTCGCTTACTTTTCGATATTTTGGTAGTAACTTACTATTTTGAAATTTTATGTTTTCTTTCATTATTTACTCATTACTACGACAAAGATTAACATCCGTGGTAATTAACACGTCACGTGACAGGGTCCGTGTCCGGCGGGCGTGGAGTGTCCGTGCACCCCGGCGGGGGCGGCGCCGTGCAACGCCAGCGCCCCGCCCCCCCCGCACGCCGCGAGCCCCGCGCAGACCCCGCCGCGGCCCGGCGCCAGGGACGGGGAGGCAGGTCAGTCGCTTGTGTATTCACTTTGACTAATGCCCAGTTTTCTTATGTAGGGACTAGGGGTGTTATAAAGTATTACTACCGCCATTAATTGGCTGACGTCATTAAGTTGACCAATCAACGACGCTCTTCTGTCAAAAAACCTCAGAAAGCGCGTATTAGTTGCACCTATTTGGGTTATTGTTAAGTTAAAATATCATGCCTTCTATTTCAAATATGTGACGAACAATAAGGAAAACTGAACGAGATTAATCCCGTTCAAGTAAATTATTGATTATTAATCTTGGATAGCACTTACTTGCTGCTACATCTAATATATATAAATCTCCTGTCACGATGTTTGTCCGCGATAGATTCCTAAACTACTTAACCGATTTTAATGTTTTTTTTTTAATGTGTGCTTTTTTCCAACTTAAGAGATAGGATAGCTTAGATCTTTAATTATAGTCGCAATTTTATTTTATTGCAAATTATTTGTCTATAAAGAGCGACCATTTTTTATGCGACGCGGGTCACGGGATAGCGATGGACGTTGCCATGGTGACATACTTATTTAGTCACTAATGGCTGGTTTACACGTATTAAGTAGATAAGTAGTTAACTAAATTTTAACTTAATTTTAAGTTATTTATTGCATGTAAACACAAAATTTAGAAGCAAGTAGTAAGTTAAAATTTAGTTAAGTACTAAACAAGGAAATTAGAATTTTGACTATTTTCTGTAAGGTTGGCAGGCGGGGCTTGTCACTTGACACATTTCGGGCAGGCACTTCAAATTAAGTTAAAATTTAGTTACTACTTATCTACTTAATACGTGTAAACCAGCCCTAATTCAATAAAATAATACGGGCGATATACTTTATATAATTTGGCAAAGAAACGTTTGCCGGGACAGCTAGTAAAATAATAGAATTAAAAATCACGACACTTTTATGATTATTTCAATGAAGTGTAAACATATTCTAAATTTTGGTGAGAAAAGTCGACGATCTCGACTTCTGTACATTATTATGAAGACACTTTTCGGTGTTATCAAAGGATAAGGGCGAAAACCCCATAGACGAATAGTCGTCTATGGGGTTTTCGCCCTTATCTTACTACTTTACTTATTACTTTACTTATTATTATTAAAGTAATAGTACTTTAATAATAATAAGTAAATAAAACTTGGTAAGGCTTGAATACAATTTCTACTTCATGCCTGTGGTTGCTTTGTACTGTGACACTGCGATTAGCTCAGTACAGCTAATTACTAATTAGACACATTAGAACTTATAACGTAATGGTGTTGAAACATATAATACCACACTAAAATAGTCCTTATGTGATGTCCACAATAATTACATATAATTTTACCACAGATTTACGTATATTTTACCCCAGATTTTGTTTTATTTTTATATTATTTTGGGTTTCATTTTATAACTAAGAGCCAGTCCACACGGCGCGTTGCGTTCAAAGACTTCTATTTAAACTCAGTTTAAATAGAAGTCTTTGGTTGCGTTGCGTTGCGTCGTCGCAACGCAAATATTTTGACGCATAGCCGGCTACACGGGCGCTGCGCCATCGCAGCGTTATTACTTATTACGAAGCAGTCTCAAACGTCAACACGCTTCGTATCGGGGGCTGCTGTCCGTCATGTGTGCGTTGCGACGAGGCAGCGCGCCGTATTAACCTTGGTTATTTGTATGTAAAAAAAACAACATAACGGCAGCGCTCCGTCGACGTGTGGACTTACTCTTAAGCCCACTTGTGCCAAACTGAATTATTATAGATAATAATATGTTAAAATCTAGTGCCTTCTCTTTCATATACACGAAGAATAAGAGAGAACGAGACACTTCATAACGGATTAACTTTAAACACATTTGTGTCAGCGGGGTAACATTAAAGTTTAATTGTCGGTTAAACCAGCAGTAAATTCTCCACAAGGAAATAATCTCAGGTTTTATATTTTCCTGTTGCCGTCGTAAGGAGGGTGATGTTTTTATTTTTGATATAACTCGCTCTCGTGTCAAGAGCTTGAGCGCGAGCTCAAGTGTCGCGGTGAGAATGTAGGTCGGACATTATATTATGTTGAGGTTTTACAACACAAGGATTACATATTATAATGTTTCGGTACAGAATAAGTTTATTTGCTGTCTGTTTTTTTTTTAAGTTTACCTTGGGAATTAGTAGTAAGTCAAAATCAATAATTCAACAGTAAGGAAAGTCAAAAGGGCTTTGAATGGTTATAGGTTATGACAACGTAACTAATACTTTGCTGTCAACCTTCCTGCTAAACCTCCTAAGCCTATTGGATTACAGGCTTGACTTTCACCTTGCGAGTGACGATTAGTCTTTCTAGATTGTCTCTATTGCCTTGTCCTCAACTCTAAAAAACTATATTGGGCAACCAATGGTTGAAGGCCTAACTTAGATGTAAATCCTTGTTCATGGATGCGCTTAATTATGATAATAGCTTCCTCAATATACAACACTCTAAAAACATATTATTAGTAATGTTAATAAAGCCTAGTGTTCTTAAAAAGTTTAAAACTTAAGGTCAAGTATTTCGTTAGCAGATGGTTTTCTCAACGTTAAAAATATACGTTTCTGCATGCTACCCGCAATTTATTTAAAACAGATTAGTCTATCGCTAGCAGTAATTCCCGGACCAATACGACCTGCAAACCTTCAAAAAGAGAGCGTATTCCCTCCTAAAAGGCCGGCAACACACCTGCAGCTCTTCTGATGTTACGAGACTGCCCATGGAGGGCAAGAGTACATAGTTGCTTTCCATCAGATACCCATTTGCTCGTTTGCTCCTTTACTTTCTAAAAAAGATTACTAAATATCCGAAACCGTACATTTCGGGACTAAAACTATTGTATTTCCTTACCCGAGTAATATCTCGATACCATTGTATCAAATACAACATCAGTAAAGAGGACAGACAGACACAGTTTCGCAATGATAAAATTAGCATGGAATGGATCTGTACGTCTTTTTTAATAAAATATATTTCCACGGTTTATTTAGTGTTACCAAAATGTCATATGCAACCGCGGACTGATTTATAACTCACTCGATGATCATTTTCTTATTTCTGATTAATTGTAAAGGACATCCATATTTATAATGTAAATGCAAAAATGTGTATATTTTCCTGTGACCTCTGTTTTTGAGCTGTCACCTTTAACTTTTACCTATAAAAAGATCCTCACTGCTCTACATACAAAATTTTGTCCTTGTAGAGTCTAGGCTCCAGCCATTTTGTTAACGTATCGTTGCAACGACAACGATGTATATTTGTAGACACGTCATGTAGATCTTTTATTAATAAGGGACCATCCATAAAGTACACGTCATACGATTTTCATGATTTTTAGACCCCCCTCCGCCTTTGTAACAGGTGGTTACATTTGAAGGGTCCACTGCAATAATGATGAACGTCCAAAAAAATTAAAATCTTAACGAGATTCGGTAACTTGAAATAATATATTTAAAATGTATTTACAAAATTAGCAATATCGCTTGTAGTTCCGTGATAAATATGTTTTTAGGGTTCCGTACCCAAAGGGTAAAAACGGGACCCTATTACTAAGACTTCGATGTCTGTCCGTCTGTCCGTCTGTCCGTCTGTCCGTATATCTGTCACCAGGCTGTAACTCAAGAACCGCTATAGCTAGGATTCTGAAATTTCCACAGATTGTGTATATCTGTTGCCGCTATAACAACAAATACTAAAAACAAAATAATTTAAATATTTAAGGGGGGCTCCCATACAACAAACGTGATTTTTTAGCAATTTTTTGCTCTAAGTCAATAACGGCAACACATAGGTAATTGAAATGTTCACAAAATACTTAATTGTATTTGTACTTTAATAATTAATAATAAAATTTAAATAAATTAAATAATTAAGGGGGGCTCCCATACAAAAAACACAATTATTTGTCTATTTTTGCTCTGTAGTGGTAAGGAACCCTTCGTGCGCGTGTACAACTCGTACTTGGCCGATTATTTTTATATTTCGGCTACACGGCTAAAACGCCCAACGTCACAGGCGTTTATTTCAAAATAATCTTTAATTCCAAGTTTCGTTATACCGTTCTAAATTTAAAAACCCAATTATCTCAAAACTAACATTTTAGGACATTCATCATTATTGCAGTGGACCCTTCATTTGTGAGAGACCCCCCCTCCCTAGTGTGACGTCAAAAATTTACTACGCTATTCAATTTATTAAATTTAAAATGTGATGTCACAAAACTTAGGACCCCCCCCCTCTCCTTGTCACACCAAGTCTCACTTCGTTGACCCCCCTTTAGGTGTGACATTCTTTATAGATGGCCTATGTATATATATCGGCGACCGGGGTGTCGCGTGTCGCGGTCGCCGGCGGCCGCAGTCGGCCCTGACCTCGCCCCAAGTGCACTACGAGTACATTACATCATTAGATAGAGCCATAGGCGATACTGTATCACAAGATCTCTTACATATGCGACCTTGTGTTTTATAGATTCATCTATTAACTAGATGACAGCCGCAAGGGAGTTGCGCCTAAATTTGTTTTACGCAGAAACCGTACGTTTTTTGCAAAAAAAAACTATCCTGCCCTTTGTCGTCACTCGAATAAGCTCCATGCCAAACTTCATCTAAATTATATTGCCCGATTAGAATGTCACACGTGTGACTTTAGGGGAGGGGGCCAGGCCCCCTCATTGTTTATCTCCAAACCAACTAGCAACAGACTAGTTATAGCCACGATTAAACTACCATGGTCTTAACCAGACAAGTAGCTTAGACCCTTTCGAAAAAAAAAGGTGTAGAGTGTAGACGTTTAAGCGTAAAGAGGTTGTTACCTCTTACGCTCAAATATGTTGATAGACAGACACACTTTGCATTAATAATATTAACAAGGATAAGGATATTCCTCATTGCTAATCATTACAAACTTTTGTTTAACATTACAGCCACAAAAAGAGAGTTAACCGGTGCACAGTGTTTTAGAAACGCCCAAAATCGGACATGACTAAGTTAATGCAATGAGTCGATGGCGTCTTATATTTCAAATGCAAGAGTAGAACTCCCGTGTGCGCATTTTACTTCGTTTTTGAGAAAATTAATTTTTAAATTGCTCATTTTTTAACTCGCTAAAAACGAATTTATTTTATTTAAATTAATTACGAGGGTTTGTAAACATGGTATCTAGCTGATTAGATTAATCATTAAGAGACACAAATTTTGTACTTTATTTCATTCCTGGGCGAATATTTGAGAGAGACAAAATTCATGTCTTTGAAGTTGGGTCCAAAACGCCTTCGTAAATTTGATGTAACATTACACATTTCAATGTCTAATTAACTTACGAAAATGCTGCTAAAACTATTTTAAAGTAGAGTTAATATTTCAAAAGTTATTATAAAAAAAAGTACCAAATTGTGAATTTTTGCGTGTCGTTTCGATACTGCCGCTTACAATTTATTATTTATAAAAAAAAAAGCTAGAAAGGATTAAAAACTTAATGTTAATTTGAAGATAAAGAACTAATAAACTATTTGATACCAACAAATAACACATCAACTTACATTAAATAACTAAAAATTCTATTTGTAAAATGTTCATAAAATTCGCGTTATTGTCCTGTGCATTGTTTGTTTTGTTTTGACGGGTTGAAACCTATTTTGCGATAAAATCTGCTGGCTCACTTTCCAAATAAGACGTCATTTACCTTTCTCGATGTGTGCCAACATTTTGTCTGTTTTTCACTACTTTTTTTATACCAAGTTATAAAGGCCCGCAACATTTCTAAGTTCTTAATAATTATCTTAGTTTTCTTTATATCAATACTTAATTATTAAAAGAATTTAGTGAATCCGTCATTTTCCTGAATAGCCCTGAAATCATAATGACGATCATTCAGAATAATGACCAAATCTGTAACTGCATTTCTGGAAAACAGGGATAAATATATCGAATCGATGCAATGTCGTTATTACAATTAACTAATTATTTGACTCCTTTTCGAATAGTAATAGTAGAATAGTAAGAAAAGTAGTACAAATTTTATCTATACTTCAATATTATAAAGCAGGAGAGGTTGTTTGTTTGTTTGAACGCGCTAATCTCAGGAACTACTGGTCCGATTTGAAAAATTCTTTCAGTGTTAGATAGCCCATTTATCGAGAAAGGCTATAGGCAATATTTTATCACGCTTAGAATAATAGGAGCGAAGAAATAGAGGAAAATGTGGAAAAAAAGGAAGGGAAATTATTTCAAAGGGCTTATTTGAACTCGCTAATCTCAGGAACTACTGGTCCGATTTAAAAAATTATTTCAGTGTTAGATAGCCCATTTATCGAGGAAGGCTATAAGGAATATTTTATCACGCCAAGAATAATAGGAGCCAAGAAATAGAAGAAAATGTGGAAAAAACGGGGGGAAATTATTTGAACACACTAATCCTAGTAGTAGTTCCTGAGAACTACTGGTCCTATTTGAAAAATTCTTTCAGTGTTAGATAGCCCATTTATCGAGGAAGGCTATAGGCTATAATTTTTCACGCTAAGACTAATAGGAGCTAAGAAATAGAGGAAAATGTGGAAAAAACGGGGGAAATTATTTGAAAGGGCTTATCTCACGAGCTACTGTAGCTATATAGATAACTGATAAGAATTAAGAAATTGACCACGTGAAGGATCATACGCTATTTTTGTGGACTAATAATTTGTCTGTGAAATATCTAATTTACGCGAGCGAAGCCGCGCGGAAAGTTTGGTAATAAAATATTATTTGAGAAATAATAAATATCAGAATTATTATTTAACAGGTGTACATTTTTTATTGCAGGTGACTCGAAAAGGTAGAATATAATATTTTTTTAAAGGTAGGTTTTGGTACTAATACCAAAACCTACCTTAAAAAAAATATAATATTCTAAATGTATGTATTCCCTAAAATATAGCTAACTATATTTTAGGGAATACATACATTTTTATAATAAATCAATACTTTTACTAACATACAAGTTTTATTGAAAATCCTATTTTTTACTTATAATAATAATAATAACCCCCACACCAGTTTCGGTGACGGTGGCTGGTTTCATTGAAACCAGGCAAGTTACGCAGGAGTAATTTTATAGCGCCCAAGTGTGTGCGCATTACACATGAGCACTCTCTATTCCTTTTAACTCTCATAACCCAGTGGGACGGACGACCGACACGACTGGGGAGAGATCAGGCGCAGGACCGACTTTTAGATGCCCATCCGTGATCCGATGCATGGATCATCTTACTTGTCAGACCTTATTTTCCTGTTCTGAGTGTCAGACAATCAGGTGATCAGCTTGCAATGTCCTAACCAAACTTGGAAATAACAATTAACAATATGTTTCCAGCGCGGGAATCGAACTCACGACCTCTGAGTCAAGAGCCACGCTCTTAACCACTGGATCACGGAGGCGTTTATAATAATAATAGTAATATAATCAGCACGAATATGGATAAGATTTTTAAAATAATCATTATTCTCAACAAATTGTCATTATTCTAAGTAAACACGTCATTTTCCACAAATATCGTCATTATCATGAACAACAGTTTTTACTTAATATTAAATATCTCTTAAATTATTTAATTTTTTTTCGTGACTCTTACAGAAAGGGAATTCTATTTCGGTGCCTTTTAACACCAGAAACTTTCAGAGCAATATTTAAGGGTTTTTTAAAAAACACAATTTTTGGCCAAAAATAACATTTTGAGTAGATTCACCCTCCTACAACTCAAGTAGTTCCTGAGATTTTAATTTTTTTTAATATTTAGACTTTATTTTTTTTTCTGCTTTCCTATATGATTTCCGCAATTGTTTTCCATACTTAAAAATAATTTGGTATAGTCTTTACACTACAATATTTTTATTTTTTGCGAATCGTGACTAGTGCCAGAGATTTACGAATTTCTAATTTTTATTCGCCCCTTTAAAAATTTTAAGAGCAAAGTTTCATCGAATCAAATTTTTTTTTAAATAATCAGGCAAATAATAGGAAGAAACATTTAATTCTTGATATTAACGCCACTATAAATTTGGCACGGGAGGACAGCATTTTTGACGACTAAGGTGATGAAGATTAAAATCAAGAATAAAATGTTTCTTCCTATTATTTGCCTGATTATTTAAAAAAAATCCAGATTCGATGAAACTTTGCTCTTAAAATTTTTAAAGGGGCGAATAAAAATTAGAAACTCGTAAATCTCTGGCACTAGACATGATTCGCAAAAAATAAAAATATCGTAGTGTAAAGACTATACCAAAGTATTTTTCAATACGGTAAACAATTGCGGAAATCATATAGGAAAGCAGAAAAAAAATAAAGACTAAATATTTAAAAAAATTAAAATCTCAGGAACTAGGTACTTGAGTTGTAGGAATGAAATAAAGTACAAAATTTGTGTCTCTTAATGATTAATCTAATCAGCTAGATACCAAGTTCACACACCCTCGTAATTAATTTAAATAAAATAAATTCGTTTTTAGGGAGTTAAAAAATGAGAAATTTAAAAATTAATTTTCTCAAAAACGAAGTAAAATGCGCACACGGGAGTTCTACTCTTGCATTTGAAATATAAGACGCCTTCGACTCATTGCATTAACTCAGTCATGTCCGATTTTGTGTGTTTCTAAAACACTGTGCGGTGTACAGTGCGCACACACTTTGACACTCTATAACAACTAAATTATAACTAGATACGCTTGATCGATTTTTAAAACCATTGTATTATTACATCATTGATAACTTGTTTTGTCTGCCACCAAAATGTAGCCATCGGCTACGTTGAATAATAATTGACATGTAAAGATCATTCAATGATTAGTGTAGGCCCCAGCACGTCACCTTGTACTAAGTCCCGTACTTCCTGCAACCGTTGTATTTTTCGTCTCATTACAGTAGGCCGAGGGCTCGACCTCACGAGGCCGATGCTGAGATGTAGAGATCTATTGTTATACTAATGAAATGTTTTGATTAACTGATAAAATATACTTTGATACATTGGTGTTAAAGCTGTTTATTCATAGCATACTATAAGGTAATGAAACCCATTATATTATACATATAGAGCCACAGGTAAAGTTTGTTCGCGACTTTTGTGTCCTTAACGAATAAGCAGCACGTCTTAGATTTAAGCAGCACGTCTTAGATTTAAGCAGCACGTCTTAGATTTAAGCAGCACGTCTTAGATTTTGATGCAGTTCTCAGTCTCTATAGACTCTATAGACTCAAGCACTAATATATTATACTATAGAACTATATCATTAAAAATTAAGATAAGCACGTAGCTTCGTCAGTTTATCTCAGGCTCTTAAAAGTAAATTGCAAAATAGAATTATTTACTTACGAACTATTAATTAAAACTATAACGTTGTAAACGTTATTTTATTGTACTTTAATGACCGTGTTCTTAACGAGGCATAATTACAACGTGTCCCTTGTGATTTGTGCTCCCACTGCACATTGTACTGTGCACACAATTATTGTTCTTGCATCATTACATCATTTATTATTCTTGTATTAATTTATGTTCGATTTGATATCCTCATCCAAGTCAATAAATATAATTTGACGTCATGAAGATTATGTTTAAAAACCTCCAAGACGAGCGAAATTTGTTCATGCTAGTTATAGGCGCTTGTTTTTCATTTTAAATAAACACTGCACAAGGCACATAATATTCTACCAAAGTTATTTTTCAATGAAACTACAAAATCTGCAAATTCAATCCTACATTTACAGCAGCGAGGAAAAATGTTCAATGTAGGTAAATAACCGGACAATTATAATAATATAACACGGATTTGAGGCAGCAAAAAATTATAAATAAAGGAAAATGATTAGTATATACGAGCGGTCGACCTCTGTCCGCGCTGCGCTCGATGTAAGTTCAAGGAGATTTTTTGTCCACTTTTAGAAAAATACTTTACCAGATTTGAGATATTTTATCGCCTTTATAATTTAGGTGGTACAGGTTTTAGCGTTTATGGAGCTTATGTCAGGTTGGTATATTTTAGACTGAAGGTTTAAAATAAATGTTGGAGCCTCAACGGAGGACCTTTCGACCGAGACCTATGCTCACTGCACCCACCTTTTCAGCTGTCGTATTAAAATGTCGATACTTCCTTACTTATAAAACTTGGATAGCGAGATTCGATGGAGGGATATCGCTGATAGTTCCGCCACAGATAGAAGGTTAGGTTGGGCAGAATATAGGGGTAGATTCTCCTAGGTAGCTCCAATCAATTCAGTAGCATGTCTCATTAATAATTCAGACCGCGACGAGGCGAGGCGCGGCGCGGCATAAAGTATGGATTTGACTGATTTCAATTGCGCAAGATGTCTTGCGAATTTAGAAATGCATCTACGCGTCGCGTTGCGGTCTGAATCAACCCTAAGATTAGTAGTCGGTGACGTCGCAGCGTCCGGCCGAACGTCGCGCCGCTTGCGCGCCGTGAGTCAGCGTGCGCGCCGTGAGTCAGCGTGCGCGCGGGAAAGCCTGCGGCCTGCGAACGTTTGTCCGGATTTACCAAGGCTTTGTTTAGTTTGTATATTTATACAACTATCTGATTTAACCGTGGGGATTACCCCTAGAGCATACACTTTGCTTTATTTCAATTCGAATTTATCAGAATTTTTTTATTACGAAACATTTTTGAGGAAGGTCGAATAAAATGAAATCTCCGTCAATGTTTTATTTCGATAAAGGTGGCGAAGTTTTGTTGGTTTTGAATAAAACGTGCCATATTTTGTTTTGATTTTGTCTAGACCCGAAAAAACCTTACCATTTAAACGCTAATTGGAGATCAATTAGCGATTAAACTTTCGTGATCTCAAATGTCCTAAAACAACTAACGCTTTTGTAGAATCATTAAAATATAATTAATACGACATACAAATGTACAAAAGTCCTCATGTTTAAAGAACGTTACATAAAGTATAAAAAGAATTATTACGTACACGTTTTTGCTCGGAAAACGCTGGTGTTTTTGTGAGCCAGTAGTTTCCCTCGCCATGTCAACCACTTCATTAGCGCCGGGGCTATACCGCCGGAATACCGCGTACCGTTTCGCGGAATGGAGATTTAATGTTTGCCTTACGTACAGGAAAAATGTAAGTGTTAGCTAAAAATTATACACAATGTACGTAGAACAAGTTTGGGAGATTTCGTTCGCGAAGAACTTATTTTGTGGTGATTGTAGTTGTAGAGTTAACAATACATGTCTGCACCAAGATGCTGCTAATCATATTAATCCTATAGTTGATAAGGGCGCATTTTCATTAGTCGTTAACTCGTACGGTATACCGCATGCGGGGAGCCTATGACAACTAATTGACAACTAATGGCGCATTGTTATTGGTCGTGGCATGCGTTTCAGAAACATGGACGTATAAAAAAAGGTTCAGAAATCTCCCGCACCCCGCATGCGAGCCCTATCGACCAGTGAAAATGCGCCATAAAGAATGCGTAATTCGTAAATAGCTAGTATAAAACTTGATAGCTCTCTTCTTGTAGAAAAACCTTCGAATTATATTTTACTAGATGACGCCCGCAACTCTGTTGCACCAAAAGTCATTAATCGCGCGGGAACCGTACATTTTCCCAGAATAAAAAGTATCCTATGTCCTTTCAAAATATATTTAATCAAAATCGGTTCAGCGGTTTGGACGTGAAGAGGTAACAGACAGACAGACACTTTGAAATTATAAATATTATATTAGTATGGATTGATTCCTCCCAATCTATTATATCTATCTAAACTTAACTGAGTATCCCCATGAGGAAAGGACAAAGTTCGTCGGCAAGTAGCAGGCTCTCACGCCACAAGAGGAGTTGTAATATTTGTACAGAAGTTAACACACTGACCTTCGCAGGTCGGTGTAGCGATGTCGTTGCATTGACGAAAACTTGCCGGTTTGTCGCCGGTTAGGATCCAAACACTTAGTAACGCGTGCTTTAAAGTTGGAGGATCTCAGACCGGATACAGTAACAGTAGATAGATCCTTATCAGGACCATATAAACTAAATAATTTAAAGTAGAGCAGTAGTCAAAATCTTTGGACGAGGCACTAAACTTTATAATAAATTAATAACTAATACACAACTTATCTTAGTTTCATCTATTATAGTACTTAAATATTATACTTAAATATTGGGTCTGTGAATTGGATAATTTTAAAATGTAAAGAATATTAATCATGGTGAAATAACACTTGCCTTAGTTCTATATTGGCTGGCAGAAATCAAAACTTGCTCCGATCTTTCGACTGTAGTATCTTTGATAAATGCTTACCTTATTTATTCATTTTACTTTGACTTTTTGACCTCTACAACCGCGGTTACAATCCAGTTCTGCTACACCTTACTGTGACTGTTTTCCTCAAAAGATAATAATTATAATCAAGCGATTTCCATCGAACCGATATTATATTATAGTGATGACATCATCGTTAACGACACCATTATGTGGCCTACTACCGCCGTACAACACTTGTTTGGCTCGTAAATAACATGTTAATGTCGAAAATTATGTTCTGTAATCATGTCATGTTCAAAACGACATGTTAAATGTTAATAACACAACATACTACATAGTAATTGTTAACAGTAAATTCTACATTTTAGTGTACTTGTGAAACGCACATTTGACCTGTTGATCATATCAATTGAATTATTCTGAGAAGTGAGCACATCAAAAGTCTTCGCTACAATCCTCCAAACACTCTATACCTAGTATTTACCTCTAAACATGTATGGTAAAACATCCTTTAAAAGTTCGTACTTCATACAACACCAAATCCTAATTGTATTTTCAAACAAAATTCTAAAGTGCAAATATTTGGATGACTGCCAACGATAGGGTAGTTTGCTCTAATAGGATAATATTACTGCAATGTTTTCACGCTAGAATGCAGCACCAGCACAGACAGTAAACAAAAAAAATATTCGACGTTTGACAACGTTTCTGTATTTTCTGATATGCGTTTTCTGATGGCGTCTGCAACATGTTGGATTATTAGGGCATGAAGCCGCCAATTTTTGCTGATTTGGCACTGAATTATTGTGTTGGTAGCGTATCTACGCTTTTAGACACTTTTTTTAGTAGACACTTTTTCTTGTAGTAGAAGAATCTTCTTCTACTACAAGAAAAAGTGTCTACGCTAGTCGCTACTCTACATACTAAAATGGTAGCGAATTTTTATTTCTATGCTACCGTAGCGTTGAGAAATCAAACTTATATCTGTAATTAATAATACACAATGTGGTTTGTATTATACTTTATGGTCCCAAACATGGCCCTTTTGACTACTCACATGATGCATTGATAGTTTTATGTGAAACAGTAACACTTACATTTGTGTCACATTAAAAACACTTCGTGTCAAAAAAAAACACTTCGTTTGAAAACACTGTGTACACATCCCGTCTGAGGTTCAAATGTGAACTGTCGAAAAATGGCGGATATTACGAGATTTTTCAATAAGTACATAAAAACTCAGCATTGCCACCTCTCTATTTTACCTTCCCTAACACTTAACGACAATAATAAATGGGTATTATTGGTGACGTCTAAAAAGTGGGGTAGAATTGATGTTTCTAACGATTTTAAAAAGTTTATAAAGAAAGTTATCTTAAAATAATAGGTATAAAAATTTGGTGAGATAATAGCCATTTATATATAAGTATTCATAACATATCCGATTTATCTTCAAATCTGTTATTCTGAGGTACTGCTACAGCGACCGCGACAGTTGAAGTGCACTTTTACACAATTTAGTTGTAAATATATTTTTAGACTATGATTTAAACCGAAATAATTCTAATACATTCTGGAGTGCTTTCTTCGTTAGAATCAGTTTTCTAACATAAGATTAACACAACAATATTTAAAATACCGAGGGCGGAGAAAAAATATTACCAAATCAGCAAAAATTGGCGGCCTCACCCATAAACTGTCTGTGCTAGTAGCGACCTCTGCTCCGACCATTGAAAGCTTTTTTGGATAAAAGTGTGAAAATTACGATACAGTTTCTCGCACGTCTCAATGTAGAGCTTGGAGCAATTTGCCAGAGTACGAAGTGCGACTGAAAGTTTTATCGCTGCTTGAATTTTCAGAGATAATGGACTGCGGTGTTCGGTGAAAAGGATACAGAAGTTTCAAATATACCGTGCAGGATATAGCGGGGTCACACTAAAGCTCTATCACACTGGTGATTTACGGACAAAATTTAGGTCAGGAGTTTTGATGATGCAGCGGGTCATCATCTCGCAATCGTTAATTCTGAAGTGCCTGCAAACCCCCAAGAGATATTGTTGTCAAAACAAAAGATAAAAAAAGTTTGAAGACTATAAGCTCCTTTGTGGTGAGAGTACCGACGAATCTTCTGTCGACTTTCGAGGCGCCGGAGTTCTGGCCGATGGATGTAGTCTACCGGAGGTTTCGGGGGAGACTCCGGAACGAGGCGTCGAGTCACGTCGCCGGCAAAAATTAGTGACAGTGTTAGTTTATAAGTGAATATAAAATATGTATGTTAGTTTATAAGGTACTAGCTGTCCCGGCAAACGTTGTTTTGCCATTTAAAATATTTCTACTTCATCAGTTGATACAAATTCTTACCCCCTCTTTTGTCCCCTAAGAGAGTTGAGTTGGAAAAAACAGTTAATAATAATATGTCAAAGTAAGTCCATTAAAGAAAAAAGTTTGATACAAAATCTGACCCCTTCTTTGGTTCCCTTAGAGGGGTGAGGTGGGGGGATTTTTAGTCACCAAATGTTGAGTCGGAAGAAGACAAATATATCTGTGAAAACCGTATGCAAATCGGATCAGTAGTTTTCGTGTAACCCATCAGTCGTGGCAAAACGAGACACAATAGCTTTTTCATTGTTCTCGCGGCCGGATGTGGCCGCTTGGGGCTTCATGAATTAAAGCAAAAGTCTTATACAAAATCTGACCCCCTCTTTCGTCCCTTTAGAGGTGTGGGGGAAATTTTTTTATACACCAGATGTTAAGTTGGAAATAGCAAATATATCCGCGAAAACCGCATTCCAATCGGATCAGTAGTTTTCGTGTGATAGTGGAACAAACATACAGACAGACAGACAGACAAAAAACTAACTACATTTTTGGCTTCTATAGCGATGTAGTGACACCCCCCGCTTATTATTATTTGAATATCTTTAATGAACAGAATTTTCATTTCTACAGTTTTATTATAATGTATACTGTATAGCTGATAGCGGTCGCCCGCGGCTCCGCCCGCGTGGATGTCGGTTACCGCTGCAAAAAGCCTACCCAGGAAAGACACGGTCAGCCAAATGATTCCCAGGTCAATTCACAGAAACATCGACGACGCAGTCATTTTCCGCAGGCTGCACAGATTGTCTTTCTGTGGATGTTAAAGTTGTTAATGATAAGTTGTTAATGATGAGAATATTTAAATGTAATTAATAATAAGTTTTCACCTCTGACGGTAGTCCCGGAGTGAAACCCGTTGTTTTAGGATAGATAACTAAAGCGATTATTGTAGAGCTTTTCTATAAACAACATTAATTGACGTTAGTTATTTTCAGGTAACAAAATATACTGATGGTCGGGATCCCCGACTCGTGATAGAGCAAAACATTCTTTTCATAAATCTATTCCTACTAATTTTAATGTTTGGCCCTGGGATTTACATAATATTTATCGTTAGTACAAAATAATTTTTTACAGGAAATTGGAGCCTTTTGAAGGGTATAGGCAAATCAGTAGGGATCATTGGTATTCTTGGTATATGAGCTAATTCACCAGCTGCAGGGCCAGTCATAATCTTCGCTACTGTGCACCCCTTGGTAGCGCCCACTTCGAAACGGGCGTAAATCGCAATTTTTAATTTCGCCATAACTTCTAAACCAAACGTCCAATTTTAATCAATCACAGACCAAATATTATCTACATAAACTGTACTTAGTGATGAAATAATTCATTTTGATAAAGATTAATAGCATGAGTAAAATAAATGCGTTTAAATGTAGTCCAAAAAAATCAAGATTTTTAAATAAAATAATGGTTGTTGTACCTCATTTGACATAGATAGGTATAGTTTGTCGCCGACTTTTTTGTAGATATTTAAAAGATTTACATTTACTTAGAACATTGTATGGTTCTATCTTTTATAGTTTAGGCAGCGTACGCAAAATAAGTAAATTTTATGGTTGATTTTTTTCACCTTGTGTCAGAAAAACCCAAATATCTTACGGAACCCTACATTTTCCGAAATAAAATGTAGCCTATGTTACTCGTAAATAATGTAGCTTTCGAATGGTGAAAGATTTTTTTAAATCGGTCCAGTAGTTTTTGAGCCTATTCATTACAATTAAACAAACAAACAAACAAACAAACAAACAAAGTTTACATCTTTATAATATTAGTATAGATTTATTATATTATTAATATGTATGTTAGATTTGAGGTATTTGTTATATGGGCCTCTGATGCCCGAAATAAAGATGATTTGATTTGATTTGATTATACCCTGTTGACTATCAACATTTTTTTCCGTCAGTGCAGAGGCTCTTGTTGCATCGCCGATGAGGCGTCAACGTCTTAACTAATTTCTCTACAACCCACCCCTGAAACCGAACCTCCGAAGCTATCACTTGGTAAACAGCAAATTCAAGTTATGTAATCGCGAATCGATAATGACCAAAATAGATGTTATCTGGTTGTTGGGCCGGTCGTCATGGCGACCGCGGATGTTGCAGCGGCACCACCACGCGGCAGTCGGTGTCGCGCGCTCGCCGCACGCGGGCGACGTACTGTTACCTTGTGGGATATGTGCATAGTGATACTGGTGTCGATATAATGGGGAGACGGAGGAGAGATGTCGGTGCGTATGTTTAAAAAAAAGTGAAGTCAGAAAAATTATGATCTTGATTAAGAAATTTTTTTTTTTTGGTAAAGCTGAAACTATGGATGTAGCATATTTTTAAAACACGCAACTTCTTCAAAACCTGCACAGTTATTATACGAAGTTCTTCCAAAAATTTCTGATTTAAAGCTTGAGTCAGTATTCAATACATTTTTATTTCAAAATCTCGAGGAATTTAAAGGTTTTTTTTTTTTACTTCTTTTGCCTTCACCCCATGGCTCGTTAATAAGTTGTTACCGCCTTTTTATTATGTTTTATCATCAATCATTTTCCTGGATGTCGAGTTGTCGACTTTGGGCATTACAAGTTAAAAGTTTTTTTTTACTTTTGGGAATTACTTGTCGGCTAAGGGCTTACGTCTATAAGGCCCAACAAAGTATGTAAATCTTCGTATTATTATTTTCTAACAGAGATTCATAATAAGTATGTAATAACATAAACAATAAATTACAGTTTATACCTCAATATTTGAAAATTGAATCCAATATTTTCAGTCAAGCCCCAAACGGTCGATTTCGACCGCGATAACAATAGAATAACAATAGATTTCCAAGAATCCGCGATCGAGGGATAGCTTTTAGTTACCATTATATCATAAAATAATATATTATTATCATTCACAAAATGGGGTTGAAAATAAAAATTAAAAATACAGCCGCTCTTGTAGAGATACTGGTTAGTTAATAGTTAACTTTGATTAATTAATGAAGCCATAATTCTTTGAGTGCGGCCGATATTTTTTAAAGAGCTAGCATTACTACTTTAGTACTCTAAATACAGTCATTATTATTTTATTCCTGTAAAGCAATGCGACAAAAAATGTTCATGCGACGACACACCGCAATGACTTATTATCCTGTGACGTCACAACGCAGCAACTCATTGTTCTGTGACGTCACAATGCACCAACTGATTTTCCTGTGTGTCCTGTGACGTAGTAAGAAAGTGTGACATAACAATGCGATATCAGACTTTTTTGTGACGTCACATTGCGATATATTCCTTGTATTCCTGTGACGTCACAATACGAACACTCATTTTCCTGTGACTTCACAACACAGGATAATTTTCCTGACGTCACATCACATAGATTTGTTTCCTGTGACGTCACATGTCACGACACCAAAGCTCATTTTTCTGGGACGCCACACCACGACGACTCTTCTGTAACGTAACAAATGACAAAACGCGAAAATATTTGCTTCTCGTGACGACACGATGAAAAGAAGAAAATTCGAGTGCAGGGAACATGGAGGCCGACCTCGGTAGCCGGCGCGGCGCGGCAGATAATCAGTGAAAGTGACTACGAATGTCAAGGTCACATGAGATTCGCAATGTGGAATAACTTTACTACGAGACTATGAAGCCATTATAAAATATGATACTAGCTGACTTAAATCAGCTTTACCAAAAAAATATGACCCAAAAAGATACGAAAATAGCTCCGGTTGAAAAGGAAAAGTTGAAAATATCCGGACTGCGGTAGTTTCTCGCGTAGCGCCAGCGTAGAGCCCGAAGTTTTCATTGTTATTTGTAGGCTTTGTTTTGGTTTTGTAGGCTTCACTATAAAATATGTTTGCAGTTTCAATGTTATTATTATATTTCACATTAAGGAAAATGAAAATTTATTCATTTTTATAAATAAAACTGGTTTAGTGCGAGATTATTGTAATTTTTGATGTGCAAGGTGAGCGACAAGTGTGTGGGACGATGCAAATCTAATTTTTAGTGTATATTTACGCTAGCATCCATACGAGTTTAGTGGATTATGCATAAGGAATCAACAGACATTTGGATTTTCGAACCAATATCACGTAGCGCGTTTTAAGTTTTAAACAATGAAGGTTTCTACTTGTATTCCGTGAATGAAAAGGCTGGCTTTGGCTCTACTGATAACTGGTCAATATAGCACATGTATACTAAATCAATAGACAAATAGACAATGACCATATTAGTTGTATCGGTAAGGGACATGTAGAGGCGAAGGGTGGCTGGACAGTGAAGCCAATTGGACACGAACCGCTCATGAATATGGTAATCCACGTACTGCATATATATCTGTCGACTGTCATCAGTCGTGCTGTCTGTTGATATGTGTCTGATCTATGTTGAATGTGAGGTTGAATAAATGGGGCTAAGATTTAACAAGTTCTGGCTTTTATTTTTGTTTATAAATATATAGACCTCTTTCAAATTTAGCTGGATTAGGTGGACCCCCCCTCATATATTTTGCTACAATACTAATCTTAAATTCGTAAAGTAACAGTCGCTCAAATTCAACCCCCATTTTTTGTCAGACCCAACGTAGACCCCCGTCGAGTCTCGCGTGGACCCCTGGGGGTGCACCTGAACCACTTTCGAAACAACTGATCTACATAAGTCAACTTATTCTAACGGTAAAACGAAAGTCTAGACTACGTGAAAAGTTAAGGAATATCCGCTGCGTCGTGCAGTTCGGTGAAGTATTTATAAGTAGGGGATCGATAGTGGTGCTCCGTGTTGCACGCCGCCGCCGCCGTCGCCGCCAAGGCCGGGTGTTGCATAACGTCTCATTACATATTCCCGGATTCCGGGTAATGGCGTAGTCTGCCGCCCAAATATCTCTTCGTTAGCTACGAGGGTCATTTGCTACATAATAGGTGTAATTTAACAAATATGTCCACTTCAGTAAACTTTTAGCTTTTTTTAAATGTTTTACAATGTATAACTTATACTTTTTTATTACAAACCTTTTACGATTTGTGAGTTATCGGGTAGTATAATATACTGATATATTATATTTTATTATTAACATCACATCAAAACTAAGAATCTCGATCAATTTGACTTTACACTTTAAAATAAAAATAAACCCTTATTGAGAGATCAAAATTATTTACTTATCCATTGGTTACGATGCTGAACATACAGATAACAGAACTAGTAACGCCCTCTATTCGAATGAAAATTTAATTCGTATTTTGTTTGATTGAACAGGAAACGATGCGGTGTGCACGTCGAAGTGCGGTCACGGCGCGCACTGCGTCGCGGTGGCGGGCGGGGGCGGGGCCTGTGCGTGCGCGGGCCCGTGGGGCGGGGCCGCCTGCAACCACTACGTCGGCCACGAGCACCCCTGCTCCGCCGCCTGTCAATCACCCGCTATATGCGTCTGGAAACCTACAGGTGGGTTATCTGGCTGTGTATTGGTACTATTGAAGAAATTGATCAATGTTAATCGTGATTGCCTTTGCTTAACGTAATGCAACCGATATACGTAGGTCTGTCAATTGTTTATGAATCTATTTCTCTGAAGGTATCACATTAAACGTTTTAACATCATGGACTGTAACCATACAATATCTAATTGTTCCTGCTTACCCAAACAGACACTAAACCATACCTACAATATTTAATTGTTCCTGCTTAAGCAGCCACATTTATTAATAGTCACATTACTTACTGCCTTATCTTATGTTACATAATAATATGTGAGCGCTGCTAAAACTTTGATGTAATGCTTCTGATAACTTTTTTCTTATTCCACGTCTTGACATTCTTTCATCGCCTATCTATTAGATTTTTTAATAATATTTATTTACAGATAACCCGCTGGAGCCCGGCACGCCGTACTGTGCGTGTCCGGTGGGCGGGGCGTGCGCGGTGGCGAGCGCGGGCGCGGCGGAGGTGGGGGCGGGCGCGTGGGGGGCGGGGCTGGTCGCGCTGCTGGCGCTGCTCGCCGCGTTGCTCGGCCTTATGTGCATCGTGCACCGACGTAGACGGTGTGTATACTTTGTGTTCTTAAGGTATAAACTGAGCCAGCATAAGATGCCTTTTCGATATTGTATTGAGCCTACAGAAGGTAGGTATAAGCCACGCGGAGAGAAGCATACATAGACTAATAATGAATGATTCCTTTTGGCTATGACTATCCTGTCTCTAAAATGTCAACATATTATAGCTATTAATCTTGTGCCGCATTGACGTAAAATTTGAGCAGGTTCTCTTCAGGTTCTCAAAAAATATTTGTTAACAGAAACGCGTTCGGTCACGCGCGGCTGTCGGACAATGTGGAGATAAACAACCCCATGTATCTCGCCGGCGAGGACGAGCCAGAGACCAGACAAGTGAGTATCATACAAAACAACCGCTGTGCAATAGAAATAAACAAAAACAGTTAGATCAAATAAAACAGTATAAAGCATTTGTCACGTGTGCCACAATGACCTACATAATTTATTTTTGCAGAGCAATGAATTGTTTGAATGTGTATGGTCAGAATCTAAATATTTCTGCTGTCGCAACAATAATCATTAGTGAATTAGTAAATAAACAATGTCTTAATAATAAAGATTAGAAAAATAGTAAATTAGCAATGTTACTTTTCAGAACGGCGGCAACCACTTCGCCAACCCTGTGTACGAGAGCATGTACGCGCCGCAGCAGACCAACCCTGTTGAGGTCAGTGTAAATTTTTGGCATGCCGTAGCCCGTAGGTAGATAAAAAAGAACCAAGTGAAAAAGTATTCTTAAAAAATTATATCGTTTTATTTAAATAAACTGAAGTCGAAACTGCGAATGGAGATACTTACGAACTTCATACAAAGTATATTAAATTCTGTGCCTCGTTATACTGATTAATAATAATAAGCAGATATGTAAAAGATATGTTTCTATCCAGGAGCATGCGACGTTGCTGGAAGAGAACGCGGGCTCGGCGCCGCCGGAGCGCGCGGCGCTGCTCTGAGGCGAGCAGTCTCCGGCGCACTAGCGCGTGGAGACCCGCCCCCAGCACGCGTACGCGCACGCACCCCGTGCGTACGCGCGCGCCAGCTACGTGTAAACGTACGTGTGAACGTTGTGTGAACTGAAAGTGTAATTCTCACGGACATGGCGATCTTACTGGAAAATCTGTCATAAAATCACATTGCTGTGATTTAAGAGTTAGTTCAATTGAAATATAACTCAGACTGTATAAAAAACAGTCGATATTATCTAAATATTATGTTTAGAGCGAGGGTATAGTAAAGGATGGTGGTGATCAGGCAGCTACAATAGTTGTCCCGCCCGCGATCGCACGGGGATAGTCAGATCTATTTTCATTTAGTTTGTAAGCTAATATAAGTTCGCTGTAATCTCAATATCTGTGTCGCCTTTACTATAAAATCCGAAATGATAAATTCATTTTTTGTTGTATAGGAGAGGTTGTGTAGAAACTAGTTTTATTTATATGTGACATCTTTTATCCCTCTCGTTCCTCGGTTGAGTGAACGGGACGGCATCGATTATAATGTAAGCCCCGACGTAATACCCCATAGCGTCTAGCGCGTTTGTGATAACTTGAACCCCATGCACGGCCTAGAACTGATCAGTTTTAACCCTATCGATGGACCCTAGCATATCTCTGTACATATCTCATCGCGAAAACTATATTTAGTGTTAATTTTAACAAGTATTTAAAATAACAAGTAACTTTGAAAATTTCAAAGTTCTCTATTGGGATATCGGAAGAGGGAGAAGTTTTACCTATTGACTATTTTGGCTGTTCTCTAGCATGACAAATATATTTATACATTTTCAATGCGTCTAAGAACCAAAATATAAGTACAATATACTCAATTTAAAGTTTTAATTAATATTATTGTTCTTAAAATTAAAATGTGCAATATTATTTGCAATGATATATGTTTTTAGATGTTTTTTTTTTCAATTTGCACAATAATGATACGCGAATATTATTTTATCATGTTGACTCAGGCACAAGACGATGAAAATCTCAAAATTCAATTGAAATATATTTTTTATTTTTATATTGTTTTAATATTGTAGATATTTAATTGTACAAGTAGATGATAGACATCCACATGTGACATACGTTGTATACAACGTTTCGAAACTTAAAATCAAAGTACGAATTTATTTATAGTACCTTTTATTGATCATGTACAGTACAACTAGTAACTACGTTCTGAATATCTTTTTGTTTTATATTACGAAGTGATTCCCGATCATTATCACTAAGGTAGCTGTACTGTACTGGAATATTATATTGTGACTGGTTCACGAATCACGATATTTTGAATATGATCTTTACCTACTATTTTCTCAACACGTAGACATTTGATATATGATTGTGATGACTTTATAGACTTAAGTGTGTAGCCGTGCGGTCGCTGACAATCGCGGAGTACGACTTGTGACTCTTACTGCTATAGAAATACGGTCGAAATGTGGTAAACGGCGTTTGTCAACAGTCGCACAATCCTAGATAAGTTGAAATGACTCCTCGATTAAGTTTCCACTTTAGATTGTTATTATCGGAGGGCTGTATATAAGTTATTGTCACTTCTCATAGTGACAGCGTAAACTTTTGTGTATGGCCTACGAATAATAAAAACTAAGGAAGAGTAACTGTGTCAAAAAATTTGTAAACGAGTCTACAAAATGTGACCCGAAGTGTTTCGTTGCTATTGCCATATTTAATGTGCGAAAAGGAACCAAATTCAAAACAGTTAAAGTATGGGAGTTACGTTTCCTTAGTTTTTATTATTCGTAGTGTATTGCATTAAAACAACGCCAACTAAATTTTTGTTAACATCCTCACAGTTCGAGTGACAAAACTTACACTCAGCTCACAGTTGACAATAGACTCGATTACTGGACTGTAGTTTTTTGTATGTGAAAAGCACAAGTATTAGGTTTTAATTTTCTTCAAAAAACGCATAAAACTTTAAAATGTTATCTTATTAATCAAATCCTTAAGCTAAGAATTGTTTCCTTATTTGTATGATGAGATTATATTTACTCAATAAAGACCAAAAATAAGTACGAAAAATCTCATTCTTTTAACAATATCTTTTGATTTAACTTGACTTTGCAATATTAATTTTAATGTAGCGTATAATATGCGAGTGCAACAAATTGTAACAATAATCGTGCCATATCGAGTAATTACGTTTTGGTTGACGTCCGTGTAACGCGTATATTGTAATTAGTATTTCCCCGGCCAGTGCAATTTGGCAGCTAATAAACTTATCAGTAAGAACTGCGTTGTTTTATTTTTCTCGACGTAGTTATGAAGAAAGTAAGGGTCTACACAGACGGACCGCATTTCAACTGCAATCCAACCGCAAATTGCAGTTCAAGTGCAGTTTTAATGCAGTTGACACGACTGCAATAGAACTGCAAACCAAACGCGCAGTCGGATTGCAGTTCAGTTGCAGTTGGCGTGCAGTCGTGTGAACTGTTTGGTTTGCAATTCTATTGCAGTCGTGTCAACTGCATTAAAACTGCACTTGAACTGCAATTTGCGGTTGGATTGCAGTTGAAATGCGGTCCGTCTGTGTAGACCCTAAGCGCTGCAGCAGGCGTACCATGGTACCATAGAAACGGGTTCTTTCTACGGAAGAATAGACAAAGTCACAGTTAGAAAAGACAAAGTGACAGTTAGACAATGGAAATCCGCCATTTTGACGATAAAATCTGTCAGTATGTCGATTCTTTCTCATGTCTACTGTTGTTATGCTAGCCCTGCTGATGTATCCACACCCCAAGCGTCGCAGTCCAAACGCTATCTTCACAAGACTGATGTCGCGCGAACCGTACATTTTTTCAGTATAGAGTTATAGACCATCCCACGTCCTTTCCTGGAACTGGAAGTGTCTATACCCAATATTATCACCAACGGTTTAGCAGTCACCCGGCTGCCGCATAACAATTGAAAATCTATTGTGTCTGCTATTCCCACGATCGAGGTATTACGGCATAAGAGGTAAAAGACATACATTTTCGTATTTATATTTTGTATACGGTGAGGTTTGTGTTGAAATATTATAAACATGCTTAAGATAAATCAACAATTTGTTGTATAAATTACATTTTCTGAATTTTAAACAATCTTTAAGAGTATGGTATAAGGAAATATCAAGGCTTTTTTGCTTAAATGAAGGCATTAGGGCCGGAAAAATTACAGTGTAAACTCCATGTACTATTTAGCGACAAACTCTCTAAAGCGTCGAAATCATTTGACTTTGGTTGGTTTAGCTTGTCTACCATACAATGATACACTCTGTGTAGCATCACTCCCACTCTCAATAACGACAAAATCACAACGATTGAGTAATAAAAAGTATCTTTTAAGTTACTAATATGAATAAAAACTGCGCAGCTGCTGTGTACGTTTTTTTGTCACTTTAACTATCCTAGCCCGCAATGAACTTTCGGCATCATGCATACCGAAATTTCTAAGAAATTCGTTCTTTTGTTTACAAATTGGGATTGGTTGCACGTGTAGACTGTTTTTGAACATAAAAAGTAACTAAACGTTATTATATTCTGTTGCTCATAAACTTCCAAACAGTAAATATGGTTAGCGAAAAAAAATCACTGTAGGTATATTGACGGAAATTCTTTGATTTTACTTCTCTCCATTTAACGACAACTCTCTATAACGTCATAAAATGCACGGTCCCTTTGACGACGACGAGTGACGTAATATAGAGTTTACACTTTGAAATAGAAATACTATGAAGTGTATGTGTAGCCAGATATATTAGCTAGGATATGAAATAGATAAGTTACAAGTTTTATTAAAATAATTAGGGAAAAAATGAGGTATTGTCCGTATGTTGGGCATTTTCAAAAAAATGTGTACCCCCTGATTTTGCCTTGTCCCTCGACTTTGTTAATTTATTTTGTTGAGATAAATAACTTTTAACAGAATATATTAATTTAAGGGACAAAAGTATATGTTTAAATACATATAGAAATTGTCGTCTTCTTGTTACCTTACTAAATAAAAAACTTACGAAGGTTTTAAAGTATAGAAAACCATCAAATATACATGTCCCCTTCCCAACTAAGATCAGATAATGATTGATTTTTAAAATATCCAGTATTGGAAGTGATTTCTATATATAATTTAAAATCTCAAAAGTCAAATGTATCAGTTGAAGGTATCAATTATATATTTTTATATGTAATTTCTTTTAAAAATTAATTTGAATTTAAAATGAAAATTTTAGTCTTCCGGAAGATTCCGCTTTGCTAACTAGTGACAAGCGCGGAAATGTTGTTGAAGTGCAGGTGTTTCAATTTCTTTGTTCAGGTATGTGACCAAGTTTTACTGTTATTAATCACTTTTCTTTGATTATTGTTATTGTTTACACATTGCTAAACTTGTATAGTATTTGATACCAAAAATGTATTAACGTGCTAAATAAGATGGTTAATTTTTAATCAATTTAAAACAACAAGAAGGTAGCATTATGTGACCTCCGTTGGGTGACTTTTTCTGCGGTCATTTTTGATATTATCAGGAAAATGCCTTAAATTCCGCGTTTTTTTTTGTTTTTTTGTATAAAAAACTATATTTCCTATTACATTATAGAAAAAAAATTATAGAAAAAAAGAAAAAACCTACATAAAAATTAAAATTAAATTTTATACCCCATACACGTTTTTTTGGAATTGCCCTGTTACGAAATGTTACTTGTTCGATTCTTCCACTCACGTCTTCAATTTATTTTACAATACATAATATTATTATCTATTAACTATAAAGATCAGGGACTAAAGACAGTGATGCAATAACTACTCACAAAATTTACAAAAATAAGATATGAGCGAAATTTTAAAATCATTATACATTATTAATTTATTAATCTATATTGTATAAAATTCATATTGAAGCTTTAAGTGATCAGTCGAACCTACATCTACGAGACGTTTCAACTTGTATACTTCGTTCCAATTCCATGTGATCTACAGAATGAAATGGGCAGCTATATTTTGTTGATTTGTTTTGCCTTACAATAAAAGCAACACAATGCTGCATTTCACACATAGGCTATGTGTGAAATGCAGCATAGTTTAAGTAGCTATGTGACATAGCTACTTAAACTTTGAACTTTATACAACATACAAGATACACGTTAAATAGCGCTAAATTGTGATATAAAGTTACACTGGGCAGCGTGTTTTGTATAAAGTTCAATCGCAAAAACATAACTTGGAGCGCCGCGTTGCATTTCGTATCACTGTAAGCAGACGCCTATGAAATCAATTAACTCTGCAAAATAAGATTTACTGATACACCAATTTGATACATTTCTAGTTTGCATTATATTACATTGAATAGGAACGCGTATTACACAGTCCGTTCACAGTTATTTTTCCTCTACAAGGGACCTTGCAACCACATAAAAGTCACCATAATAGAAACTCAAAAATAAAATAAAAGCTCTCAACAGACCTCGAGTTATAATAATTATTTAAACATGGTGACTGCAAGATGTCCTCATTCCTCTGTAACCCTGCCCTAGTCGGTCAAGTAAGAATAACATTGATCAAACTACAGTCTGTTATAGCCAGAGTAGACAGAACTAAGGAGTACCTCGACTTCAAACAAAGCTCTTTATTTCTCTATTCCCATAGGCTATATTAACTTTATGCTTCTGAGTCGGCGTACTCGTTAGATCTGTTTACTCTGTTACATCTATATAAGCCGTAGCGATGTAAACTTGTCTTCTGCCGTCTTGTGGTCTAGTAGAAATCGTCGTCGTCCCTGGCGGTCTTGGCGGAGTTCTTGACCTGGTCCTGCGCCAGGTACAGCTCGGCTACCTGCCGCGCCGACGTCGCCTGCTCCGCGCTCTTGTCGTCCCGCACACGCACGAACCTGATATTACATTATAGTTTATACACACGAGTTATCATAATTCCGAAGCCTTTTGTCACTTTTACTCGCGCAAGAATTCCGCTTCTACAAGTCCGCGTAAAGACCGAGAAAGCAATGTTTTCATACGCTACTACTACTTTTACATTAGTAAAAGTTGGACATATTTTATAATTTGCCGCAGTGGAAAAAAACATGCGAAAATATCACGCATGGTCATGGGCGTAGCCAGGATTCTACATGGGGGGGGGGCATAGGTCTTTGGGGGAGGCAGATTAAGAAAATCCTAAACTTCGAATCCCACCCAATCCTCGCTCATATGCAGCTGCCCGTACCTCGCTACGCCCATGCACATGTTTCTTTTTTGCTTTATTCACGTCCTAAAAAGTGGTAACGGTCGTTTCGTAATAGGTGGTAGCTGGAATCTGGGAACATGTACGGTTCCGTCATTCAAATGTTAAACAATTTTGAGTCAAACCAGGCCTGTCCCACTCGCGCGTTTAGGTATCGAACTGTAAGTACCTCTCTAGAGGGGCAGATCACTAGGGACTCACAAGCGAGCGCCGAGTGCTGACGCACGCGCAAGATTTTTTCGTCGCATAAATATATTATCTACGTACTGATTTAACCACTGTGACAGAATCGTTATTAATCTGATAAATATGAACAATTGAAAAAAGGTCAAAGAAATATTTCAATAAAGTAGTTTAAGACTTTAAAATACAAAAAAAGATAAACCAATTTCTTACAAACAAACCGCATACTACACAGAAATAAACACAAGTTACTATGTTTAAGTTGTAAAAAATTCCTGACCAGCTCCTGACACTATAATCGAATTATAAAACTATTATAAAATATACGTTGGGTTACTAAAATTTGATTATTACTATAAAAAAGTTTGCTATTAGTAGCTAGTAATAAAAAGAAGATATTTTATTTTCTAAAAGGTGACAATCTTGATTTCGTCAGAAAGGGCACCTCTTACGCGATAGAAAGAGAGCGCACATGTAGGCAAATATAATTGTAGGCACCCAGCACTGCGCGGTCTGAATTTGAACTTTATAGTATCGTAGCATGAGTTGTTATTTCTTTAAACGGGTTTCACGAGTGGGAATTCTGTTGGTACTACTAATATATATTCTGTGGTCAAACTGAAAAAACTTTTAAAAACAAACTTGCTAGACGTTTACCTGGGGAATCGCAGGCTGATGCCCTTATCGGGGTCGACGAGGCCGATGGCGGCGTGATGGGCCGGCGACAGGGACAGGTCCGCGCACCGCACCTCCCACACCGCCGCCGCAGAGAACCACGCGTCCGGCGCGTGGCTGTTGTCGTATCTGCAGATAACATTGTATTTCTATTCTATACATATTATAAAACAAAGTCGCTTTATTTTCCCTCATATCCCTTTGTTCCCTTTAATAGTTTGTTAGATAGCCCATTTATCGAGGAAGGCTATAGGCTATATTTTATCACGCTAAGACTAATAGGAGCGAAGAAATAGAGGAAAATGTGGAAAAAACAGGGAAAATTATTTGAAAGGGCTAACTTGAACGCGCTAATCTCAGGAACTACTGGTCTGTTAGATAGCCCATTTACTGAAGAAGGCTATAGGCTATATTTTATGACGCTGAGACTAATAGGAGAATGTGAAAAAAACGGGGGAAATTATTTGAAAGGGCTTATTTCGCGAACTACTGGAGCAATTTTTATGTTATTTGGCACAGATAAGAAGTAGACCACGTAAAGGGTCATAGGCTATCGATTTTAATCATTTTTTCAGTGGCTATATATTTTATACCCGTGCGACACCAGGGCGGGTCGTTAGTATTCAATAAATAAATATCGATTTCTCAGCCGATATTGTGCCTTGTGTATGGCACAGTAACTACACGTTAATTTTTACGTTCTTGGCATTCTTTTCTTCTGATCTATTTTCAGATTTTTAATGTACCATCGAGGAAATTGATTCTTAGACAGTTGACGGACCTACGTCATTTGGTCGGTTATGTCAATTCGGCATCTGTCTAGGAATATAGTACATACAAAGAAATATGCACCTGTAGTAGTTCTTGGGTTCGTCAATAATATGCTCGTTTAGCGTCGCGCTGAGCGTTTTCAGATCCTCATCAGTGAACCCGGTGCCGATCTTGCACAGGGACTGGTACTGCTCCGTGTCGGGGTCGTAGCAGGCGAGCAGGAAGCCGCCGTACGCGCCGGAGCGCCGCCCGCGCCCGTGGTACGCGCCGATCACCACGCAGTCCACCGTGTCGCCCACACCGTCCAGGTAGTCTTTCTTCAGCTGAAATATTAGGTAAGGTTGGTTCATAAAGTTATTATACCTAGCGGAATAGAAAAACAATCCCGCATAAGCGAAACATGAAATTCTTTTGCATACTTTTTTGTCAATTCATTTTTTTTTAAATTCTAATTTGTTCCTTACTAATATGCAAGACCACCCTCGTTTTTTATTTCTTGAATACGTAGCAGCTATCTTGTAATTAGGTGATGTCAAGTTTTTTTCATTATTTTTCATTAAAAATGTGTACAAATCTGTTTACGTGTGCGTGAAAATTATGTTCCTACTTCCTACATACATTTTTCCTAGAGCTCAAATTGTCAACGTGCCTATAAGTGCAGACTGAATGTCAAAACAGATGAAAAAAAGGGTTCTGCCACTTAAAATCACGCATCTTTTTCTACCACGCACTGTTACTGATAGTCACATCTCGCTTGCTCAGCTCTTTGTTACTCTATTCCGCTAGACCGTATATTACCTTTATGGGTTAGTTAAATATTTATCAGTTCCTGCATCCACAAGTAAGTATTTTCCGACTGATAGGCAGCATAACAAGAAGCGAAGTTGTGTTAATGTTACGTTAAAACAAATTTGGGTGAGACATAGACAAAAAAAACATGTTTAGTGCGTCAATGAAATTGTCAGGGGGCATGGATATGCAGAAGCCATTTTGACGCCAGCATTTTTTTCAGCTACAACGAGGGCGCGAATGTGAAACAACTGTATCTAAAGTGATGATAAAAATGGATATTAATTCATCCTGAATAATTTGTCACAATTTTTTTTATTGGAACGAAGTTCCTTATCGCGCGTTGAGCGTTGCGAAAGGAGGCTAGGCCGAAAAAATTGTAACGACACTTTTTTATTAGTACCTGCATGTTAGGGGCAGAGGGCGTTGCGCGTTGATAGTATTACTGTGCGTCAACTAGATGGCGTTTTTTGAGAATAAACAGCGACACGTTGTTAGTATTCCTGGGCGTCAACTAGATGGCGTTTTTTGAGAATAAACAGCGACGCGTTGTTTGTATTCCTGGGCGTCAATAGATGGCGTTTTTTTAATATTTTTTTGAGTACATATAATATGTATTATGTAGAGATTTTTTGAACATAAGAAATAACTCAGTTCCATTCGGGTGTCTCTTGACACCTCTCAAGTTTTTTTTTAAATACTTACAGCTTTCATCAGTATCCAAAGTCCAGCTATTATAACAAACCTTGAGCCAGTTCCTCGACCGTCGCGCGATGTCGTACCCCGCCTTGGCTCCGTCCAGTGCCTTCACCATGAGCCCCTCACAGGAGCCGCGCACAGCCGCCGCCAGCAGCGCCGACACCTCCTCCGCGTCACTACAGTCCGCGCCACTAGCGAATTGCCACTCGCCTGTACACAAGTGTTGAATACAAATTATGGTCAAAGTATCAGTAGACCATTACCTGAAATCTACAAAATTATGCACCATCAATGCAGCTTCCTTTACAACTTTTCGTACCCTTTCACTACGCGCGATAAGGAACTTCGTTCCAATAGCAAGATCGGGAACCACGGGCGTTTACCTTCGACCTCGTTAAAGTTCTCTCTCAGCAGGCGGCGTCGCTCCCGCAGCGGCTCGCGGACGAGCGCGCGCCCGTTCAGGTACAGCAGGTCGAACACGAACACACACACCTACAATGGCATTGATAATTAGGTAGTATGCGTTTCAAAAAAAAAACTTCGAGTAACATAATATTATGAGGACGGTCCGTAATAAGCGTCATGTCAGATATATAATAATAATAATAAATAATAATAGCTCCCACACCGGTTTCGGTGACGGAGGCCGGTTTCATTGAAACCAGGCCAGCTACGCAGGAGTAATTTTATAGTGCCCAAGTGTGTGCGCAGTACACAAGAGCACTCTCTATTCCTTTACTCTCATAACCCCAGTGGGACGGATGACCGACACGACTGGTGAGAGATCAGGCGCAGGAGGAAGAAGGACCGACTTTTTACATGCCCATCCGACGCATGGATCATCTTACTTGTCAGACAATCAGGTGATCAGCCTGCATTGTCCTAACCAAACTTGGAAATAACATGTTTTCAACGCGGGAATCGAACCCACGACCTCCGAGTCATGTCAGATATTAAAATAATGATAATACGCGCCGTACGCGTAAAACGCACCGCATAGTACACGAAATGCGGTGCGTACGGTGCGGACGAATGTGCGAGGTTTCACATCATTTCATACAACGAATTCTAAAATGCGGCGCGTGCGTGCTGATAAATATCCGATCACCTTAAAGCTCCGAGGACACAAAAACAGAAGTATATCTTATAATACGCATTAGTTTTCGCGGTTCATAATAAAAAGACGCATGATATTCTGATAAGTAATTAAGTAAGTACCTGCACTGTGATCGTCGAAGTGTCTGCATCCTTGCGCTTACGTGTCGACAGGATCTACAAAAAAAAAAAACAGATAGTAGTCGTAATTCATTTCTCACTCCGTTTATCTTATTTTGATCGAAATGTAAAAAAAAGTCGAAACTCGGACAAATTATTGTATTCCTTTGCAAAATATTTAAATTTGTAGCATAGCCGTATCTGTATATTTATCAAAAAGCGCCAACCGTCCCGTTATCGGTTATACTTTATAGGAAGCCATACTTTCGTGTCCAGCCATTTTTGCTAATAATTGTTCAATGTGTCACTGAGTGTTTAACACCTATGTATTTCTATGTAAAGGCAAGCTCGCACTAATGCTACACAAGACGCTACACTTCCAAAGAACTGATATTTTATAAACAAAAAGTTCTATGGAAGTGAAGTGTGGCGTCGTATCTTGTCGCACCTTTCGTCTCGCTGTCAACCCAAAGTATGCACGTAACCAAAGCATATCAGCAGCTCCTGTACGTCAATTCGGCTACGGCTCGTCGTCCCCGCGCTTACGGCTCGCCGACCGCTGGCCCCAGATCAGTTTGAAGCAAGGGTGGGCGGAGAGACGTAGGCGCGGGGACGACGAGCCGTAAGCGCGGGAACTGCAAGTTAACCATACAACGCATTGCGGTTCGGAGCCTGTTCCGAGGCGAGGCGATTACGTCACAATTCCGCTTAGTGTGCGTTGCAGTAGGGAGTTTCATACAAACAATATTGAACAGCTTGAGGCGATACGGTGACGATCCCTTTCCGAGTTGATATGTGTGCTGTGAGTTGTGACCCTAATGCGGTATCACCCTAAAACGTAAGTAAGGTGTCCGTACCTGGAAGGGCAGTATCTGCTTGGCCTGCGTGTCGTAGGCGACGGCCTCGCAGTCCAGCACGCAGCTCCACACGCCCTCCTTGAGTAGGTTCGGCAGACGAGACAGCACGTCCGGGTACTTGCTGCAATATACATAAAAAATCATATTTATGCACTAGCGAGCCAATTACTACAGTAATTTGGTAGTTTTGCCTGGAAAGTTTTCCGGGAGTTTTGAAAATTGGTGATTTTATAGATTTCGACGTGCTCTTTTCGAATTTTCACTTTGCCACCTCGTATCTTTGCCGCTCGCGCCGCCATATTGGAAAAATGGCGCTTAAATACAGTTTTTTGAGAATAACTCCGTTCCAACTCATTTTACGATGAAAATAGTTATGTAATACATTAAACTAGAGAAAATTTCCTACACTTTATGTAGTAACCGTTTTTTTTGTAAATCAATAGTTTCAGCGTACGAGAGCCGCAGTTCACTCCAACATGCGTTTTGGCCAAATAACTAATTTCCACACCACCATGAGGTAGAGTAAGTGGCGCGGTTTTTGAGGGTTCCGTACCCAAAGGGTAAAAACGGGACTTGATGACTTGACTGAGACTTTGATGTCTGTCCGTCTCGTCTGTCCGTCTGTCCATCTGTCTCCAGGCTGTAACTCAAGAACGGTAATAGCTAGAGAGTTTAAATTTTCACAGATTATGTATTTTTGTTGCCGCTATAACAACAAATATTAAAAATAAAATAAATTAAATATTTAAGGGGGGCTCCCATACAACAAACGTGATTTTTCAAACATTTTTTGCTCGGTATCAATGATGACAATAGGTAGGCACTTGAAATTTTCACAAAGGCCTTAATTATATGTGTACTTTAATAATTAGTAATAATATTCAAATAAAATAAAAATTTAAGTGGGGCTCCCATACAAAAAACACAATTTTTGGCCTACTTTTGCTCTATAACGGTACGGAACCCTTCGTGCGCGAGTCCGACTCGCACTTGGCCGATTATTTTTTGTGGTATACCTAGTAGGCCTAATCCACTTATAATGCACTATTACAAAATGTAGCTCATTCTCCTTCGCTTCGCTAGTTTTGATGGACCCGGTTCTGAAAGTTCATCGTCTTCGGTACTGAGCGAAATGTCACAAATGGAAATTTCTTCCACGACATCCGCCGTATAACGCAAGGAGGAAGCGCTCTCCAGCTTCAGCAATAATCTCCGGATCGGCATTTTGGTTTTTGAATACCTGGACAAGCTCGTTTGAATCTCGGTTTTTTCGGAGTACATTAGTATATATTATTTTTCCTTGATTAAAGAGTGCTGATGTTGTATCACAGCCACTGAAGGCGTGCAAGAATAACATGTTATCTGCGGCTGTTTTATCTATGATACCTTTTGTTGAATATGTTTGTTACGAAATTTTTCCTTTTCCTGCCTTGAGAATATACATATATTGATTATGTTTGAACGCGTAGATAGAGCCGTCAAAAGAATAAGAAGATCTACTTCTTCTTGTTTGTCCAGGTATTCATAAACCAAAATGCCGATCCGGAGATTATTGCTAAAGCTGGAGAGCGCTTCCTCCTTGCGTTATACGGTTATAGTGGCGTAAAAAGTATATCGTTAATCAACTATAGATATTACGTGTTTCACAAAATCAGCATATAAAAATAAATTTAATATTGCATCGTTGCCACCGACAGAGGCAGCAGCACGACAACATTCATTCCGAACCTATCACCAGGTTCAGCAATGGTATGGAGTTGAAAAAAACGCATAGCAATGGGGATGGAAAAAAGCAAGAATGGGCTAATTCCTGTTACCACGCTCGAGCCCCCAGCTCCGGAAACCTTGTTGAAACTAATTTCTTGCAAATGCAAAAAGAGATGTCGGGGAGCCTGTGGATGCAGAAAGGCTGGATTAAAGTGCTCCGTTATATTATGCACCAATAGGGTAATACACGAATTTTTGAAATGTATCCAAAAACTATTCTATAGCGATAATATGACGCTAAAAAATAAAATATATTTTTTTTTCGCACGTTAAGTATGAAAAATAAAACATTATTTTTACATAATTTCAAATTTCGCGCGTATTTTGCAAAAACGCTTCCGCTAGTGGACGCCATGTTTGCTCTATGGTCATGAGTTCATGACGTCATTGCGGTAGTAAACCAATTATAATATTATAGTAAACAAACAGGCATCAATTGACATAAGACATTGGACTCTGACAGTTGACACAGTTGTCATTTTTTTGTTTACTATCCCAATGACGTCATTAGCATGGCGGAAAGATTTCGGAGCGTTCAAAGACAGATAAAAAATCCTAAAATCTTTAAACTACATTTAAAAATATAATAAGCTATCTTATGAAGTCAAACTAACATTTTCCGATTGCTTTTCCTCTAAACTATCATAATAATATTTTTTTTCATTTTTTCTCATATACACTAAAATACCCTATTGCAATGGTACCTGTGATAATTCGCACGTTCCACTACAAGATAGCGATGAGGAGGAAGAAACAGATTCTATTCTCGAGCAAAAGTATGATAAAATCGAGGAACAAGAGGACTACAACGGTGCTGATGATTCCATCGCGGATGACGTGGAAGAAATTTCCATTTGTGACATTTCGCTCAGTACCGAAGACTATACTAGGGATACCACAAAAAATAATCGGCCAAATGGGAGTCGGACTCGCGCACGAAGGGTTCCGTACCAAATTAGTAAATTGTGTTTTTTGTATGGGAGCTCTACTTAAATTTTTATTTTATTTGAATATTATTAGTGCCGTCGCCAGAGGTTTTAACCTCCGAAAATTGTAATAATGAATGGATATTTGTTTTTGAGGTGTCATTTTCTTTTTTACACTATAACTTGCAAAGTTTACCAAAAATTTTTTTGTGCTTTCAATTTTTTAGTTACTTAATTAAAAATTAATATTTCACCATATAAAACCGGTCCAGAAAAAAAATTTTTTTCTTGTTCCTGTTATTTAATTACTCTTATCCGATTGTTTACGTTGAAAATTAACCAAATACACAATTAAAAAAAAAAAAAGTTTGCTTTGCTAAGCTAAATACAACTATAAGGTTTTTGCAAAGTTTTTTAGAGATTAACGCTCGTCGTAACCAAGATAAAAGGGTTTGGGTGGATTTAAGGGTTGTAACGAAAAGTGTGTTAAACTTACTTGTTGTGCGTATTTAATTTTTAGAGAAATGATAACTTTTAAGTACTTTAAAACGTTTAAATATCTCCAAAAATGTGTAAAAGAGACCGAAAATATTTTTCTATATTTGTTGAGAATTTATTTAAGTGAGAGCTAAAACATTAAATGCATAGACAAATGAAAGACTTTTTCTAGTCTTTGAAATATATTTAAACTTCCTACTTAAAGCCAGAAAAAAAATTGGGTGCTACAAATCTCACGTACATACTAAAGACGCATGCTGCGACCTATGTTTGGAAAATGCTTACCTGAATACAAAAAATATCAGTTCTTAACCTAATTTGTATTTTTCCCTTTAAGTATGTTTTAGCAAATATAATTAATCAAAAAAAATAAATAAAAAATCAATTTTATTCTGTAAAAACCTAACCAAAAGAAATAAAATACAGATTTTCTTCGAAATATCCGTGAAAAGTTTGTGCTACATTTTTAGAAAATTTAATAAAGTAAGAGCTAAAAAGTTATACACATTAAGAAATTGAAGGCTTTGTTAAGCCTAAAAAATAATTTTAAACTTCCTATTTAAAACCAAAGAAAAATAGGAACGCCATTTACCTGGCGAGGCACACAACAAGCTCATTTGGAGGTATGCTCATCAAATTCAATAGAGTGCAGTCGCGTCCAGTTCAAAATATATATCTAGAGTTGTTAACACCCCTAAATTTGCTACAGCTGTTATTTTCCAAAAGAATTAAAATATACGTAAACATAATTTGAACAGGCTTTTTTATTTTATTTTACCCGAACCTAAAGCCATAACTTATAGAAAATTTGGTGTATTTTATACAAAGAATAATAAAATTGTCAAAAGAAGCAAACCATAATAATTATGGTTTTTTTTACAGCTCCTAATATATACCAGACTTTTTGTATTTCGTGCGTAAGAGATAACGCTCTACAAAACCGAAATTAGCCGATTATCGCCGGGTACTGTAGTTATTTGGCCAAAACGCATGTACTACATAAAGTGTAGGAAATTTTCTCTAGTTTAATGTATTATATAACTATTTTCATCGAAAAAGGAGTTGGAACGGAGTTATTCTCAAAAAACTATATTTGAGCGCCATTTTTCCAATATGGCGGTGCGAGCGGCAAAGATGCGAGGTGGCAAAGTGAAAATTCGAAAAGATCACGTCGAAATCTATAAAATCACCAATTTTCAAAACTCCCGGAAAACTTTCCAGGTAACCCTCTTTTTGAGCACCAAATGATTGTACTAAATAGCATCACTGGATTTCGACTTCCGAGTGTATAGGGCGCACACTTTGAAATCGTTTGGTATAAGTGGTAGGGGCTATAGGCTTGTGTAATAAACACTGACCTCCATTATACAAGTACGCTGGATAGATGATACCCAGCTGTTTTTTATGCCTATTTGAAGCGGAATCAGCGCCCCCAAAATCGGGGGAAGAGAACTAAATCTGATGTAACTTGCAAATGGCCGCTCAATCGCTATTGGTTGTACCTACTTGTATAATGGAGGTCAGTGTGTATAAAATATTCCAATAACTTGTCCACCAATGGCGATCTATCATCAACGATCCGACGTGCGTGCTCCGTTCTTACGTTTTCCAGCACGTGTTCTGCACTACGAAACAAATTCGTGTATCTCGCCAGAACCGTACATTTTTCGGGAATAAAAACTATCCTCTTGTGTTTTTCCCGCACTTAAAGTATCTCCTTAGTGAATTTTATGAAAACTGACTGGCCAGACTGACGTGGTGTGAAGCGTCTATAGATATTATTATTATTAATTCCGCTTTACCCCGTGAAAGCGTTGACACACACGTGACACGACAAACATTCACATATTTTACAATACCAGCATCATCACTCACGTGGTGTTGTTCTCCTGGTTGCGGGAGAAGATGGCGGCGGCGGCGAGGTCGGCCCCGCCCCCCTCACCCCCCGCGCCGGGCACGTGCAGCTGCGCGCGCTCCCCGTCGTACTTCCACTCGCACGTGAATTCCTGGCCCTCGAACCTGCACCGTGTTGAATTGATAAGACCGTTAGATTTCCAATTCTAATAAATTATACAATATTAATGCAGCGTCGTGGCTCGTTAGATTTAATAATAATAATAATAATATTTATTTGCCAGAGTGAATGTACAAATAAGGTCTTCCATAATTTTATAATGCAGGATCATAACACTCAACTAAGTCAATAGTATGCAAATGTCATTTCTTAAAACTAGCCAAAAGAAGGAGGATACAAATGTCACTAATATTATAATCATTAATATGTCAGTGTCACTCAGTGCACAAAAAGTATACAAAAAGTCAAAAATACGCAACAAGTCAGAAATAAGCACCCACTTTTATGTTAAGATAGTCCTTTACTTCATAAAAACATTTATCCAGAAGCCATTCATTAAGTTTTCTTTTGAAAGTAACTAAGTTATGTTTTTCAAAATCTTTTGGCAAATTATTATATATCTTAATAGCCATAATGTAGGGACTTTTAAGGAATGTTGTACTGTTGCATGTAGGCATGGCTAATTTATTGGGATAACGTAGTGATCTGTTGGCCGTGTTATTATCCTTGTTTTGTACGAAATATTTGGGATGATTTTTAACAAAAATGCACATGTCTCTTATATACATACATGGCAGCGTAAGTATGTTCAGTTTTTTGAATAGAGGTTTACAACTTTCAAGCGGCCCTACACCGCAAATGGCCCTAACACACTTCTTTTGTAACTTAAAAACTAAATTAAATTCAACAGAGTTGCCCCAGATCACAAGACCGTATGATGAAATTGAGGAAACATAACCATGGTATGCACAAAGAGCTGCTGATATTGACACAGTCTTTGCCAAACATCGCAATGCATATACAAATTTATCAAGCTTACTACATATATAGTCCACATGGGCTTTCCAGTTGGAGTGTTGGTCAAATATTAGTCTTAGAAATTTTAATGAATCTACTTCTTCTATATTAATGTTATCATAAGTAATTTTTTGGGTATCTGTATTAAATTGTAATATTTAAATTGCATTATTTTGGTCTTACTAAGATTTACCTGCAAGTCATTTCTATCTAACCATGATATTATGTCCTTGAGAGCATTAATTAATTCTTGTTCATAAAGTAATATATTTAGGCATTTCACCAATATTGTGGTATCGTCTGCAAATAACACTTTAAGATGCCTCGTTGCAGTTGTGACATCATTAATATAAATTAAAAAAAGAAATGGGCCAATCAAGCTTCCCTGTGGAACTCCTATATCCAAAATGGCATATTGAGATTTATATGTTTTTTTTTGTTTTACCTATAGTTTTTGTTATTATTGTACATACTTTACGATTACTTAAATAAGATTAATTTAACCAGTTATGTGCCTTTCCTCTTATTCCATACTTATATACAGTAATATTTTATGGTTTATTAGGTCAAAAGCCTTCGTCATATCTAAAAATATACCGGTGATAGGTGTTTTGTTATTTAAACTTTCATGCACTATTTTAGTCAAATAAAAACATGCATCTGTAGTAGAACTATTGTCACGGAAACCAAACTGTTCATTAACTAGCAGATTCTGAGTATTAAAAAAGCTTTTTAAACGTTTTAGCATGATTTTTTCAAATACCTTGGCAAAAATAGGAATTAAGGTTATTGGGCGGTAGTTTTTTAATTCAGTTTTATCATCTTTTTTAAATAGTGGCTTTATAATTGAAATTTTTAGGCGGCTCGGGAAAACCCCTTGTTCTAGTGACTGGTTTATAATTTTGGCAAGGGGATAACATAATTGTCCTGCACATTTCTTAATAATGTCAGTTCGTATCTCATCATAGCCTACTGCATTAGTTTTCTTCAATGATAATATTGTGTTATAATATTGTGTTTATTCAAATAGACTTATATTTACCACTAAAAAAAGACGGGTTGCACTCCGGGAGTGCCGGCAGAAGTGAAAACTTGATTATTAACGTTGTGCATTTTTTTTAACCCATTTTTTATGAAAATCGATTAAAAAAAACGATTTTTTTAATTAATCGAAACCCTTACAATCGATTAAATTTTTAACCCATTTTTTATGAAATTCGATGTTTAAAAAATCGTTTTTTTTAATTAATCGAAACCCTTACAATTTTTTTAACCCATTTTTTATGAAAATCGATTTTTAAAAAATCGATTTTTTTAATTAATCGAAACCCTTACAATTTTTTTAACCTATTTTTTATAAAAATCGATTTTTAAAAAATCGATTTTTTGATTAATTGAAACCCTTACAACCGATTAAATTTTTAACCCATTTTTTATGAAAATTGATTAAAAAAACGATTTTTTTAATTAATCGAAACCCTTAAAATCGATTAAAAAATATCGACAAGCGAAAAAAAAAACAATCGATTGTTTGATTAATCGATTTCGATGTTACAACACTACTCTCCAACCGTCTTACGGTTTTTCGATCAGCACGAGAATCTGACGCGAGTTTCACAGTTTTTACCCATCCCACAAAAGTGCTCAACGCCGCTAAAGAAGTTTTCACTTCAAAAATCATAAAATGTCAGACCTCATGCGTTTAAGATAATATGAGAATATTCTAATTTGTAGCTGTCATAAATAGGTAGGATATTAGAAAAGACAAGACATACACGGCAGTACGACAGTAAAAATCACGCTAAAACCTAACCCTATGGAAAATAAAAAGAGTTAACCTGTCAAACAGTTCATTGACACCCCTAGCTGGATGCGCCAGCATAGGTTTGAGCGGCACGCCGGGTGTGAGGCGACAGTGTTCCGGCAGCGCGCGTACCCCGTGCGCCAGCAACGCTGCCACGATCTGGTCGTAGTTGGGGCACTCGCAGTACGTCGTCTTGATGATGAGAGCCAGCTCGTCAACTTGCGCCTGAGGGAAATTCATAAAACGAAAAATATTGAAATCATTCCACTTACGGTACAGAAAAAAATCGGTTGTCTGTAAAGTCGGTTTACTGACGATAGTTGAACGTGACAACGTATGACGTTGTCACGTTTAACTATCCTTAACCCCTTAACCCTCGCTTCCGAATCTCTATAAATAGAAACAAACTTTTTCGACTGTAACCTTAAGTTATTTCAATGTATTTCTTTCAAATGACTGTCTAAAAATATTTATAATGAGTAAAATAAACTATTCGCAATACAAAACGCTACATACATTCGAACAAAGACGAAATCCAGTAAAATCTTCGAACAAAGCACAAGTCATACCTTGACACGTAGGAAATAGAGCACAATTTTAAATAGCCGAAATAATACTAATAGCTCACAGATTGTTTATTTATTTTTCATTCAGAGTGTGGTCAATGTATCAAAGGTCATAACTAACCAAACTTCTTCATACAAAAGTATTCTCTAAGTCATCGAAATACGTAATATAATCGAAACAAAGAGCGTGGCCCCGGTGGGTTGAGTACGGTTGCTGAGAGGATAAATGGAACGCCTCAGAGCAGCTGTCAGCGAGGCAACGCCGCATGAACTGTCATGTTTTTCGGGCGCGCACCCCATATCGAATTATAAGACGTTATCACGTCAAAAAAATCTACTCAAAATCAACTTCAAATATATTATGCTCCTTTACTTTCAGACGCGCACATGCACGCTCGTAACACGTACACACGTACGCAACTGTCGACTTGCATACGCATCTCACGCATACACTTTTCGCACGCACGCAGAACGTACTTGCATACGCAACACATGTGAGCTGGAACACACACTCATACACTAACTGCCGCACTCAGAGTGAAACATTAATTACTCAAATGTAATTAATTCAAAATTTTGACATAAGCCCCGTACATTATCTGTCGAAGTCGCCATTAATCCTTCGATCGGAGGTTCTAGGAATTCCCATTGTATTCTTTTGTTCTCGCGATCACCGGTGCTCGCGCGGGGCCTGAAAGATTAAATAAATGTCTCTGAGTACGGCGGTTAGCCTAACACACACACACGCACCTTGAAGTCATCAGGATGCATATCAGCGCCAGCATCCATTGTCCCCGCGCCATCACCGGCGGGCGGGGTGCGCGCGCACGCCAGCGCCAGTGCCTGCAGCAGCGACTGCTCCGCCAGACCCACGCGCAGCTTGCCCTCCAGAGACCTGGGAAACCACCCCAATCTTAGATAACTTCAGAGCAGAAGTGTGCAACATCAAGTCGCGCTTTAAACTTGTCTTTCTTTTTGTTGGGTTACGGCTCATCAGGTGTATCCATACGCAAGAGTTAACAATTTGAAATAAATTATTGGAACGAAGTTCCTTATCACGCGTTGCGAAAGGGGGTTTAACGGAAAAAGTTGTAACCACATGACACAAAAGTGTCGGTATATTACAACTAGAGTAAAAATGCTATTGTTGTAAGCCGTGCGGAAGCGCGTGTTACTATCTCTTTTTTGAAGTGAAAACTTCTTTAGCGGCGTTGAGCACTTTTGTGGGATGGGTAAAAACTGTGAAAAGCCGCGTACTGACCAAGCGAGCCGTCTCGCGCGGCAGTCGTGCGCGGCAGTTGCTCGGTCGGTCAGGTCGTGGCTCGCCCGAAGCAAACGCATGCGTTGCCTCGCCCGAGCGTGCCGCGGCCCGAGCCGAGCGTTGTCGGTTTTTGTCGATGCTCAAAGGCGCCTCAGTAGTGTAGGAAACGAACCAAGTGAACCTCGGAGTAATTCCTCAGTCAGAAAAAACTTTATAGCATGGTAA